>OW569407.1:45656388-45931561 GCA_937654795.1 Cistogaster globosa
CTCAGATAAAAGTGTAAGTATCTTCTAGAGATTTTGTCGCAGAACTTTTAAAACTTTTAAAACAAAATCTTCAAAATATATATGTGTATCAGCTTAAGAGCCAAGTGACTTATGCCACCTTTAAAATAAATGGCTAATATATAAAAAAAATATTTTAAGTATTACTTTATTAGACAACCAAAAGTAGCTGCAAATTTTAAACGTATTATGTATTTGTTAATAAATATATATTTAAAATGTTGTAAATATATATTTAAAATGAGATTAAAAACTGAAATATATTTTACATCAGATTCTCGTACAGACTAAAAAATAGGTATTACTCAAATAAAAAGTACAATTAATAACTTTTTCTCCTTTACAATAGAATCGAAGATTAGTGCAATATCTATTAATATAACAAACAGCAGGTGGACTGCAAATGATTTCTTCGATGATCCCACGTGTCCATGGTACATTGCTGCTGGATTATCACCTAAAATAATAAGAAGCGCGCTTTAAATCAAAGAAAAAAATATATATACATATATATATATATATATGTATATATATATATATATATATATATATATATATATATATATATATATATATATATATATATATATATATGTATATGTATATATATATATATATATATATATATATATATATATATATATATATATATTTATAAATTAAGAAATTATTTTGTTATTTTACATATACGTAGTTATTAAATATTATTAGAATTTTTCCTCCTTCACTTGTATGAGCTGTTGCCCAATTCTCTTTTTTTATAATGACGTCATCTAAACAGACATTTTGTGAATTTTAGTTCTTAATTAACAAAAATTATTATTCAGAGTGCAATCCGGTTCTTTTGTGTCTTTCAAAAAAACTAAATTTTAACTTAAATTTAATTTAAAATGGATTTAGATTATTAACTAGTTGGTGTTTATATTCGGTTTTCGGTATTGCTGACCCTTAATATTCTGCAGTGATATATCAATGGTTACCATAGTAATTTACATGAACTGCAAATTCTTGTTAATAACATATCACCAGATGTGACCCATTGAGGCGGTTGACACTTACAAATAAACTATATTGATAAGTCCGCTATAACAACATGTACAACATTTGGATTTGGAAGTTAAAAGGTGTTCCTACAGTTGACTTAATTTGATTTATATGGCCAAGACGCTGAAAATTTGTGGAAAGGCAGTTGATATTAACTAAGAAACCGTGTTGGTGAATCCCATATAACAAGTATTAAAATTGGATTTAAATATTAAAGCTGTCCCAAAAGTTAGTGTTGCTAAGTGTGTTATAATAAAAGTATTATATTTGTTTTAAAAATAGTTAGTGTAATTTGATACATGCAAACTTTTAATCCGTTATAGATAGGCATATAAAATCTTTCTCGAAGTCGGGTTTTTTGCTAGGGTAATTTTAATTTATGCAAACGAATTTGCGTGAAATTATTCAATAATATATTCGCAACAGAAAATATTCCTTAAGAATGGAAAATCACAACAATTATACCCTTTCTAAAACCTATCAAAGAAAAAAAGAAACTAGAGATTAAAAGACCTTCTTTGGTGGATTCTTCAAAAAACAAGTTCATACACCCAAAACATCCTACATTCTCTACCATTTAAGTAACATATAGCATACTACGACAAGCATATTTTTCCCTAACGGAGTCATATATTCGTCACAGTATTGCAGCATGGGGAAGCGTGAAATACAAAAAACACAAAACAAGATATTAAAAATATTATGGAAAAAATATCATGCAAGGTGTCGAACCTTCAACAGAACTCTTTGTACAAGAGCACTTCAAAACAAAAACAAAATAGCGCAACGTCTTAATAACGCAAAAAACAACATTAATAACAACAACATCAATGGTAACAACATTAATGGTAACAACATTATCATCACCAATAGTACCAACTTTCTTACTAACATCAACAACAAAAACTGCTTATACAACAATAATAAGATAAGCAACAAAATTGATAACTACATAAATAATATATTTATATTATATTATACATAATATTAACAAGAATGTCAACATTAACGACAACAATATCATATAGAACAACAATAACACAAACAGTTATATCAACAACATGGTTAACAACGATATCAGTTATTATAACATTAGTATCAACAATAATAGAAACTTTTACACAAACAGTCTAGCCATTGCTCTGCAAGCTCTTAAAAATATTTATTACACAACAATTGCAAAAGAGTTTTTTAAAGACAACAGATTCATATAGGCAATAGATCGCTTCTACAACAGACGTACACAGGGTAGATTAAATGTAGGCCATTTTGCAAATAATTGTGGCAGAAATACTTTTCCTGTAATTTTGCCCAAAACTATTAATTAACTGCCAATCAGCGTAATTAACTTTATAGGTATGCAATAGATAATCAAAAATAATTATTAATATTTTTTTTCTTTTACTTTTGTTTTTTTAAATCTTTTTATGTTTTTTTTTTAATACTTTAAAATAATATTTCATGTTTACGCTTGCTATACAATTAATATTAGCAATAAGTACTCTGTGCAGACAAGCTATAAAGCTTTGCGGATCCTATTGTAATATAAATTGTTATATAATACGAGGGCCACTATATATATTTCTGGCCTGACAACACTGAGTGCTGCCAAATGCAATGTGACATTTCCATTGGAAATTTTTTCATTTTTAAGCATAATCGTACTTAAAACGTTTTGACGTACGACCATTATTTGTGTTGTTTACAGTGGCTTGAAAAAATTAATATAGAAAAAAAAAATGGAATTAACTCGAGAACATTTTCGTGCAATCATTTTTCACAACTTTCGACGTGGATTATCACGACAAGAGTGCATTGATGAACTTAAATCTTTGTATGGCGATGAAGCACCATCCTATAGCACTGTGAAAAATTGGTATAATGAATTTAATCGTGGCCGAAGCTCGCTCAAAGACGAATTCCGTGAAAATCCTCCAAAAACGACTGTTGTGCCGGAGAACATTGATGCCGTGCGTGAACTCACAATGCAAGATCGACATGCGACATACCGAGAGATAGAGACACCCTTGGACATTTCTTCCACCAGCATACATTCGATACTGCATGAACACCTGGCCGTAAAAAAGGTTTGTTCTCGTTGGATCCCGAACAACTTGAAAGTCGCTCAAAAAAGGCTCGTGTCGATTGGTGCAAAGAAATGTTGCAAAAATACGATTGTGGTGCTTCAAAAGACGTCACAGGTGACGAATCATGGATCAATTCGTATGAGCCCGAAACGAAACAACAATCGACCGTGTGGGTCTTCAAAGACGAGCAAAATCCAACGAAAGTTGTTCGTGGAAGAAGCACTTCAAAGCAAATGGTCGCCTGTTTCTTGAGCAAAACTGGTCATGTGGCGACTGTTCCGCTTGAGCAACGTAGGACGGTCACTTCTGAGTGGTACACTACAATTTGTTTGCCTAAAGTCATCGGAGAAATTCGAAAAACCAACAAGAGAAGACGAATCATTGTTCACCATGACGATGCGAGCTCTCACACATCGGCTCAAACCAGAGCGTTTTTGACCGGCCAAAACGTCGAATTAATGGGTCATCAGCCGTACAGCCCTGACTTGGCACCTAATGACTTCTTCTTGTTTCCGCACATCAAGAAAAAAATGCGTGTTCAACGATTTTCGTCGCCAGAAGGAAGCTGTTGAAGTGTTCAAAAACCATGTTTTAGAGGTGTCTCAATCGGAGTGGAAAAAGTGCTTCGACAACTGGTTTGAGTGCATGCAAAAGTGTATAAATTATGCTGGAGAATACTTTGAAAAACAATAAAACCATTATTGATTATAAATATTCGCATTTTCACTATTAGGCCAGAATATATATAGAGCAGCCCTCGTAATAATAAATAGGAAGCTTTAAAGACCTGAAAAAGCACAAGTAATATCTTGCATTATGTGGATAAAAAAATGTCCAAAGTTCTTTTATCTGGTAATCACCATTGTTTCAATGGACTTTATAAAAGCCTACTATTACTATTATATGAAATGCTGAGTTATGTATTTTATTTTGTATCCAACAGCAAGATCAGAGTAAGGGTATCTATCCATGATTCAACAGTATTTCACAAGACTCTCCTATTGCGGAGGTATTAATCCTAATTGCTTACGAAAAAATAAACCGCATCATTAAAAATGACCCATGTTTCAGCATTTTATTATCGCTATGTTGATATTTTATATTAAATAATGAACCTTCACTTTTTCGCGGTTACTAATCAATTGCTTTTTTATTTAATATTTTATTCATACTACTAATACTGAAATGGTGGAGCGACACCCATATTACATGAATTAGATTAATTAAATTTAAATGCGAAACACTTTAACCTATATAAATGAAAATGATTTAATAAATTTCAACATAAGGTGTGTCATGCATGCCAAAGTGTGAATCATATATGGTGTGAAACCTTCCCATTCCAAAAGAATGATATTACAATTCTTAATAATTTTATGATCATTATTATTAACAAATAATATATGATTTTTTTTTATGGATATGTTGTGTTATTCTAAATAATTATAATTTTTTTTTATTCTTAATTGGCCAATTTTTTTTAAATTAATTATCCTATATAAAAATTTTATTGTTCTTTTATTATACATATTTTATACATATAAACTTTTTTTGCTTAATTAGGAAAATAAACATTATACTTATGCTAAGTTGAATGACCAATTTGTATTATTTATTATTTTTTTGTTTTGTCCTTTACATTTTTATATTGCTATATATCCGTTAATTTTAAAGTAATTTTCATTGCTTTAATTATTTTCTTGTTTAGTGTTGCTATCTATTAAGTTTTAATCTATCATTATGTACTATAATTGTTTCATTCTTTTCTAGCTTTATTATACAATTATTGCTATTATCCATACTAATTATCTTGTATGGTCCTTTGTTAATTTATAGCCTGATTCATTTTTTAAGAATACCAATTC
Organism: Cistogaster globosa; assembly: GCA_937654795.1. Classification (NCBI taxonomy): domain Eukaryota; kingdom Metazoa; phylum Arthropoda; class Insecta; order Diptera; family Tachinidae; genus Cistogaster; species Cistogaster globosa. The sequence goes on from OW569407.1 coordinate 45,661,403, forward strand.
GTTTTCTTTGAAGTGAATTTCATTTGTTTTTAAATCGTACTTTTTATTTTGTAGTTCTTTTTGTCTTTTTAAAATCTTACCAGTGGATGTATGTGCTACTTGTAGTTTGTATTTACATTCTTTTATATAATAGTCAAAATTGAAAATAGGGTCTATTTTGTTATTAGTTAATGGTTGTGGAAGTTCTGGTTGATTACCAAAAACTAACTCGAACGGACAATAGTCATGTGTCATTGTGGGTGTTGTATTGTAAAGCAAGGCACCCATTAATACCAGCCGTTGAGCGATTAAGAAATGTATGAGCGCATGTATACATTAAGTATTCTATAGGATCTTTCACTGTTTCGAGCGTTTGATGAGGGTATGTGTTTGAAATTGATTTTCATTAATTTGGTTAGTTCATGCAGTATCTCGTTCTTGTATTCTGTACCCATGTCAGTTAGTATAGTATACACGGCTATTGTTTTTGCTGATTTACTTTCTATTGGTACAGCTATAAGATATTTTCTAAGGTCACAAATAATAGTAACTATGTATCTATGATGACTGTATGGAATGGTTTTATAGGTGTGGGAGTAATTATTAGGGGTGCTTTATCGTGTTTAGTAGTCTTGTTCACTTTGCAAGCTTCACAATTTTTTACATATTTGGTCATATTTTTCCAGTAGTAAAAATGATGGAGTTTATTTAACATTTTGGTGATTTCAGGATATCCACTATATAAAGGGTCTTGAAATTTCTGCATAATTATGTGTTTCAAAGCTTCTTCTTTAATTATATCGATTTCAGGGTGATCACTATTTTAAATATTTAAAAAAATATGGTTTCATTTAAAGATATTTTCATTTCCACAACACTATTTATCTAAATCAATGTTACAATTAGTATTATATTGTAGTTTGTTTATAGCTATTAAAGTACTGCCTCCCTTTAGTACTACACAACTTTGATTGCTAGTAACATTGTTGGGAGTCTCCTTGCGCGCTAATATTTCTTCGCATACCTGAACCGAATTATTGTTGCAATTTGGTATGCTACTTTGATTTTTTACTACAGATCTAGTGTTTACTTGAAGCACACTCATGTCGTTTCATTATCTTTGCCTTTCGCATATTCGATTTCAAAATCATACTCTTTTATATAATCTTGAAGCATAAGCTATCGGTAGTAATGTTTTATCGTATTTTTGGCTGAGAGCAGCTCCGCATGCTATTTTACTACTGTGAGTATTTATATAAAATGGTTTTGAAAAGTCTAGGTATTGTAATATTAGCGGTTTAATCAATTCATTTTTTTGTTTATTGAATGAATTATTACATTTCACTTTCCAATCGAAAGTCATATTTTTCTTAGATAAGTTGTTTAAAGGTTTGCTGATGAGAGCAAAATTTTAAATAAATTTTCTGTAATAATGACAGAAAGCAACGAAACGTTTAGTCCCGTCCTTATTTGTTAGTCTAGTCCTTAATAGCACTATATTTCTTGATGTCTGGCAAGATGCCTTGCCTTGAGCATTTGTGATCCAGGAAAGTTACGTCTTGACAAAAGAATTTGCATTTTATGGGATGCGGTTTTAGGTTGAATTTGCGACAAGTTTCAAAAACATCCTGCAGATTATTGATCATGTATGCCTTTGAAAAACCAACTACTCTGATGCCATCCATATTTAAGAATACATTTGATGGTCGGAGGCCTGAGAATGCCATGGTTTGTCGGTTAAAAATCACGTTATGTCCCTGGAGTTGATGTGTAACTCGATTTGATGGAAACTGGACATAAGGTCCAATGTTGAAAAATATTGGGCCCTACCTTACTGATCCAGAATGTCGTCAATACGCGGAAGTGGAAATTTAAATAATTTTTGGCTATTTCTGGCAAACTTGTTTTTAATTTGTCCATAATTTTTATGACCTCAGTTGAGACTCATCTTTATGAGTTTTTGTTATGAATTCGTATTGCTTTAATTGTTCATAATTTAAATTGGGTATTTTTATTACATTGGTAGTGCTAGCAGTATTGACGAAACACAACAAAAATAGCAACAAAAATATCATTGTTTATCTGTTGATGTGGTATAAATACCGCTTTACTAGCCTTTGTTAGTTTAACTTCACTGATAATTTCCGACCTGGCTGATATCAGGAATGCTTCATTTGCAAGTTCTCCTAAAATCGGAAGTTCAATCGAGTATTGCAAATAAGGCCTAATTATGAATCAGTCACCAGATCTTATTATCTATTACGCAATTGTTTTTGCATATAAAGTTATTTCCCAGTATTCCATCACAGGGAGTTTGGAGGTCATCGGACACCGGCATCCGGATATGCAGTCTGTAATATTTTTCCTCAAAATGAGTGCGGTCCCTAAAGCTTGAATACTACCCTGCCCAATGCCTCTAATTTTATGTTTAATTGCGGTGTCTAGCTCATATGTGAAAAATTTGTTTTTGAGAAGCTAAATGTCTGCCCCGGTATCTATGAGAATAAACATTTACTTTGGCTTACAATTTTGTGTGTTTTAATAAAACAAATTTATCTTACTGTTTACTATTGCACTTTTCTTAAATTTTAAAACTTTTTTAATTGATACTGTAAATGTCGCTTATATTGTCAGTGTCTTCTTTTTTGTTCATTGTTCTGTACCACTATTCCGCTGTCAATATTTATCTAGACATCCTCAAATTCTGCTTGTACGACAACAATTACTTTATTTATAAAAACAACGTTTATAATCAAACATTTGATATGCCGATGGGAAATCCCCTCTCACCTACAATTGCAGACATTGTTTTGGACAACTTATTGGACGTAGCATTGGATGATCTTAAGAACAAAAATATTGACCTAAAATACGTTACAAAATACGTAGATGACATTTTAGCGGTGATCAAATTGGATGACAAGGAGGGGATTCTAAATGCTCTCAATGGATATCAACCTAAAATTAAATTTACTATCGAAGTAGAAAAAGAAGGAAAAATTTTATATCTTGACACAACACTTCATACAGTAGACGATATAATTTTCTTTTATTGGTACTCAAAGAGTACTTCAACAAGCAGAATTAAAAATTTTAATACAACTAACCCCAAAATTCAGATAATAAATACCGCGAAAAATCTTATAAGTAGAGTCCTTGACGTCAGTGATAAACAATTCCATAACAAAATTATACAAAAAATTACTAAAATATTAACAGACAATAGTTTTCCCTCATATCTTATAAAAACTTAATAAAAGCCTACAACCCAAACCACATCTCCAATGGCAGAATTAATTGAGAAGAAAAACAATTTTATAGTGTTAAGTATATACCAGGTCTTACAGACAAAATTAAAATAAAAATACAATAGACAAAAATGATATAATCTTGGCTTACAAACCGAACAAAACTCTAAGCACAATACTCGTATTCCCAGGCACAAAAACACCATTTGACAAACCTGATTTTAACAACATAAAAATATTAAATAAAGAAAACAATGAAAGAAAACGATTCACAATAGAAAGTTTAAGAATCCAGCAGAAATTATTTTTTTTATGTAAACAGACGAATCCCCTGAAGAAGTGAACAAGAAATTTATGAAATGTTGGGAGAAACATGTAATAAAAACTGCATTTTTGTTGACATAAAAGAAATTAGGCCTTACCAGCTTATTATTTACAACAAATACACCAAAGGTAACAAAATCAATTGGCCAAAAATAAATATACACAACAACTTAATTATCGGATAGCTTGACGAATATATTAAAAAACTTTATATAAACTTTATCAAACATCAGCATAAACATGAGGGGATTTTTTAAGCACATAACACTCAAATATAGTGAATTAACTTTTAGCACGATGAAATAATATTGCAACGAACTAAAAAGATTAGTACTAAAGTATCAAAGACTCCTGTTTCTTCTGTCATGTAGAAAATATGGTAATAACACCAACACACACAAAAACACAACAAAACAAATTAAAAAGCTTTTTAATTGCCGGAAAATAAAGGGACAACTAGAAAAAATTGAAGAAAATTTTCACAACAAGATATTAAACTTGGAAATATCATAAACTAACACTGACATACGAGAAAAATAATTAAGAAAAGACTTTATCAACTTATATTGGGCATAAAAAACTTTGTGACAACAGAAGATTACACTGATTTTATAAAAAACCAAAACGAAAGAGCAAAACATATAACAAAGAATACAAAGGAAAAACAGATTATAAAACTTGATACACTGAAAAAAGCTTTTTAACGAACTCGTTTAATTTTTAATAATCACTGGTTTGAAAATAGAACACAGATAAAAATACCTTGGGAAATCATATGGCTATTGTCAATGGGAAAAAATTAGCTTTGCCAATTAATCGAAAAAACTTTTCACCGCTAACAGTAATAACGGATATAGAACATTATATTTAGAAAATGGACGACAGGAATAATGAAGACAAAGAAAAAGTAATAGCCAAAACAAAACTTGCTAACCAAATTACCCTTTATAAAAAAGATTAAAAAATACACCAAAAAAAATAATTTTAACTGTGTTTGAGAAAACTCAAAAATTTTTAAAACACACAATAACATTATAATAACGGAATTAGATAAGGGGAATAAAACGGTAGCAATGTATAAGAGCGAATACGAAAGCAAAATGGACAAACTGCTAGAAGACAAAAATACCTACAGGATTGCAAGAACTGACCATACCGCAAAACTTATAAACACACACAACAATATTTTAAGTTAACTACATAAAAGAGAATATATAGACTACAGGCAAAAACACATTCCTAATTGTTCTGCTGCAAATACCTCAAGAATCTATGGCTTGCCGAAAACACATAAAGGTAACATACCCTTGAGACTTATAGTGTCTTCTATTCAAGTCCCATGTTATCAACTAAGTAAATTTCTAGGACGGCCACTTAGAATCATAGTATCGGAAACATATAACATTAAAAACTCTATAGATTTGAAAAACCAATTAAAAAGTTTAAAACTAGCCCCAAATGATGCCCTTGTATTTTTTGACGTTGGTTCTGTCTTCACCAATATTCCTGTTTACACAGTAATAAACAACATAATGTACAAATGGAACATAATAAAAAACCATAGCACTATTCCGCGGTCACAATTTCTGGACATCCTCAAATTCTGCTTGTACGACTATGTTGAGAGGCACTCTGGTATTTTTTAAGCTTTATTTATAAATTAATTAAAAATAACAAATATGTACTAATGTACTAATGCAATATGACTGTTTTTTGTCAACACTTTATTCAAATGATTTGATTTTAATAAAAGCTCATCCTGTCTAATCAGCATTTTTAGCGTTAAGAATTTAATATAAATAGTGGTTAAGAATTATTCAGATTGGTGAGTTGTAAATCAGAAGTACAAACAAGTAAGTTATAAGCTGAAATTCCTACGGGACCCTTCAGGTTATAAATAAATTAAATTAATATTAATAATAACCTGAAACTGTGTAAAAAACAACAACTCCAACATTTAGCGCAGCCGGTAATAAAAGAATAAATATCCTGCGACTCGTAATACAATTTTGGTTGATTTTAAGTTCTTTCCGACTATGGTAAATGATTTTATAGCAACGAAAGTTAGGAAACCAAATAAACACGCAAGTGAAGCATTAGGGGTCATGAAGCATCTGTATACCAGTACGCCTTTAGTGTCTTCAAAGAAGTGTGAATTGGTGGGATAATTAGTAAACTGATAATTACTTTGACCACATTGGGAGAGGTTTTGATGCGATTTGTTTTGCTTGTGAACAAAATCGGTAAAGTCGGTAGCAAAAAACCACTGAGTATAGAGATGAAGTCCTAGGGGTCATTAAGCATCTGTATACTAGTACGCCTTTAAGATCTTTGCCAAAATACAAAGTTGTGGAATAGAAAAGTAACTGCCACAGGCCTAAGCCACATTAAGCAAAGCAAATATCAAGTTTGTAAGGAGTAAACGTCGCGATTTACTGGTAATCAGTACATTGTCCGTCGTTATAAAAATTTAACTTTTAAGGGGAATAGCGAAAATATTGTTGGTGCTGGTAAGTATGCTCTTGAAATTTTAGGTGTGTAAATGCACAACCCGAAATCAAGGAGAGATGAATTACTAAATAAGCTCAATAAGTACAACTACTTGGTTGACAGTCTACAAGTCCTCGCATGGACAGAATTAAATAGTTTGAAACAAGGCAAGGAATTTACAGAAAGACATAGGGACAATATAAGGCACCAGAAACTAACAAAATTAGAGGAAGTTGGTTATGTGCCAGTTTATAGGAGACCTGAATAAGAACCAGTCGGCAGATTTCAAGAAAAGTATAGAAGAATTGAAGGTCACAAAGGGTCTTTTAGAAAAACAGAGTCACAAATTAAGGGAACAGATAAGGTATACGAATAGTTTATTGGAGCAGGCAGTAGAAGAAAACGTATTGTTGGTTGAAATCTTGAGACAAAGGGGTTAAGTGAGAAAAAAATTAAGAAACCACTAAAACAACAACAGCAAATAGACGTACAAGACGACACCGTACAAAGATTACAAATAGCTTTAGGAAATGCAAAACGTGAACTCGACATTATACACAAGACTAGGTCACCCACTCCATCAATAATTGAAGAATTGACAGAAGAGGATTCCAGAATTCCTAAAATAACAATAGAACACGCAGACGGCAGCTCTACTCTTGACCTAATACCCAAAACTCAGAGCATCATAATAAACGCAAAAAAGGCAGGGAGCAGAGGCTATACAACAGAGACGACATCTAAAAAATTTAGCGAACTAGCACACTACAAAGAAAGTTTCGACGATTTGAAGAGGACAGAAAGGATAGATAGCACATAAATTGGAGAATTTGATACATTGGTAGCATCGGCACAGGAAATTTTGAGGAGGCGGTCACCATCGCCGAGAGAAATACAAATTGCAAACAGAATAAGTGAAAAAATTGTAACCAACAATATGACGTCTTTTACGGAACTTTTGAAAAAGGTACCACACATGATGCCAATTTTTTACGGTGCAGATGGCCCAGAGCATACGACAGAAGCAAATAAATTCATTGAAGGCTGTATGATATCGAAGGATAAACTCTTAGAAGCAGTTGGTGTAGTCGACGTGCTGAAATGTATAAAAACAAGACTTTTTGGGAACGCCTACTTAAATTTGCATAACACGAATTTCGGAACAATAGAAGCGCTATGTTTGGCTGTCAGAGAAAAATTTATAAAGGCCAAAACCCTTAATGAAATACAAGAGTTAATATTTGACCACATTAGGAGAGGTTTTAATGCGACTTGTTTTGCTTGTGAACAAAATCGGTAGAGTCGGTAGCAAAAAAACCACTAAGTATAGAGATGAAGTTCTAGGGGTCATTAAGCATCTGCATACCAGTACGCCTTTGGGATCTTTGCCAAAATACAAAGTTGTGGAATTGAAAAGTAACTGCCACAGGCCTAAGCCACATTTAGCAAAGCAAATATCAAGTTTGTAAGGAGTAAACGTCGCGATTTACTAGTAATCAGTACATTGTGCGTCGTTATAAAAATTTAACTTTTAAAGGGAATAGTTTTTGAGAAGCTAAATGTCTGCCCCGGTATCTAGGAGAATAAACATTTACTTTGGCTTACAATTTTGTGTGTGTTAATAAAACAAATTTATCTTACTGTTTACTATTGCACTTTTCTTAAATTTTAAAACTTTTTTAATTGATACTGTAAATGTCGCTTATATTGTCAGTGTCTTCTTTTTTTGTTCATTGTTCTGTACCACTATTCCGCTGTCAATATTTATCTAGACATCCTCAAATTCTGCTTGTACGACAACAATTACTTTATATATAAAAACAACGTTTATAATCAAACATTTGATATGCCGATGGGAAATCCCCTCTCACCTACAATTGCAGACATTGTTTGGACAACTTATTGGACGTAGCATTGGATGATCTTAAGAACAAAAATATTGACCTAAAATACGTTACAAAATGCGTAGATGACATTTTAGCGGTGATCAAATTGGATGACAAGGAGGGGATTCTAAATGCTCTCAATGGATATCAACCTAAAATTAAATTTACTATCGAAGTAGAAAAAGAAGGAAAAATTTTATATCTTGACACAACACTTCATACAGTAGACGATATAATTTTCTTTTATTGGTACTCAAAGAGTACTTCAACAAGCAGAATTAAAAATTTTAATACAACTAACCCCAAAATTCAGATAATAAATACCGCGAAAAATCTTATAAGTAGAGTCCTTGACGTCAGTGATAAACAATTCCATAACAAAATTATACAAAAAATTACTAAAATATTAACAGACAATAGTTTTCCCTCATATCTTATAAAAACTTAATAAAAGCCTACAACCCAAACCACATCTCCAATGGCAGAATTAATTGAGAAGAAAAACAATTTTATAGTGTTAAATATATACCAGGTCTTACAGACAAAATTAAAATAAAAATACAATAGACAAAAATGATATAATCTTGGCTTACAAACCGAACAAAACTCTAAGCACAATACTCGTATTCCCAGGCACAAAAACACCATTTGACAAACCTGATTTTAACAACATAAAAATATTAAATAAAGAAAACAATGAAAGAAAACGATTCACAATAGAAAGTTTAAGAATCCAGCAGAAATTATTTTTTTTATGTAAACAGACGAATCCCCTGAAGAAGTGAACAAGAAATTTATGAAATGTTGGGAGAAACATGTAATAAAAACTGCATTTTTGTTGACATAAAAGAAATTAGGCCTTACCAGCTTATTATTTACAACAAATACACCAAAGGTAACAAAATCAATTGGCCAAAAATAAATATACACAACAACTTAATTATCGGATAGCTTGACGAATATATTAAAAAACTTTATATAAACTTTATCAAACATCAGCATAAACATGAGGGGATTTTTTAAGCACATAACACTCAAATATAGTGAATTAACTTTTAGCACGATGAAATAATATTGCAACGAACTAAAAAGATTAGTACTAAAGTATCAAAGACTCCTGTTTCTTCTGTCATGTAGAAAATATGGTAATAACACCAACACACACAAAAACACAACAAAACAAATTAAAAAGCTTTTTAATTGCCGGAAAATAAAGGGACAACTAGAAAAAATTGAAGAAAATTTTCACAACAAGATATTAAACTTGGAAATATCATAAACTAACACTGACATACGAGAAAAATAATTAAGAAAAGACTTTATCAACTTATATTGGGCATAAAAAACTTTGTGACAACAGAAGATTACACTGATTTTATAAAAAACCAAAACGAAAGAGCAAAACATATAACAAAGAATACAAAGGAAAAACAGATTATAAAACTTGATACACTGAAAACAGCTTTTTAACGAACTCGTTTAATTTTTAATAATCACTGGTTTGAAAATAGAACACAGATAAAAATACCTTGGGAAATCATATGGCTATTGTCAATGGGAAAAAATTAGCTTTGCCAATTAATCGAAAAAACTTTTCATCGCTAACAGTAATAACGGATATAGAACATTATATTTAGAAAATGGACGACAGGAATAATGAAGACAAAGAAAAAGTAATAGCCAAAACAAAACTTGCTAACCAAATTACCCTTTATAAAAAAGATTAAAAAATACACCAAAAAAAAAAATAATTTTAACTGTGTTTGAGAAAACTCAAAAATTTTTAAAACACACAATAACATTATAATAACGGAATTAGATAAGGGGAATAAGACGGTAGCAATGTATAAGAGCGAATACGAAAGCAAAATGGACAAACTGCTAGAAGACAAAAATACCTACAGGATTGCAAGAACTGACCATACCGCAAAACTTATAAACACACACAACAATATTTTAAGTTAACTACATAAAAGAGAATATATAGACTACAGGCTAAAACACATTCCTAATTGTTCTGCTGCAAATACCTCAAGAATCTATGGCTTGCCGAAAACACATAAAGGTAACATACCCTTGAGACTTATAGTGTCTTCTATTCAAGTCCCATGTTATCAACTAAGTAAATTTCTAGGACGGCCACTTAGAATCATAGTATCGGAAAAATATAACATTAAAAACTCTATAGATTTGAAAAACCAATTAAAAAGTTTAAAACTAGCCCCAAATGATGCCCTTGTATTTTTTGACGTTGGTTCTGTCTTCACCAATATTCCTGTTTACACAGTAATAAACAACATAATGTACAAATGGAACATAATAAAAAACCATAGCACTATTCCGCGGTCACAATTTCTGGACATCCTCAAATTCTGCTTGTACGACTATGTTGAGAGGCACTCTGGTATTTTTTAAGCTTTATTTATAAATTAATTAAAAATAACAAATATGTACTAATGTACTAATGCAATATGACTGTTTTTTGTCAACACTTTATTCAAATGATTTGATTTTAATAAAAGCTCATCCTGTCTAATCAGCATTTTTAGCGTTAAGAATTTAATATAAATAGTGGTTAAGAATTATTAAGATTGGTGAGTTGTAAATCAGAAGTACAAACAAGTAAGTTATAAGCGGAAATTCCTACGGGACCCTTCAGGTTATAAATAAATTAAATTAATATTACAGGTCTGTTCTGTAAATCACTTTTTGTCAAAGTGATTTCAAATCACGTAAAAGGTGTTCTGCCTACAAATTATACTGAAATCACGTGATTTAAAAACGGTTAACTAAATGACTGCCGGTTTGAAATCACTTGCCTATTTTCACTAATTATTTCGTTTAGAATATAAAAATATTGATTATATTTATTTTAAATACTATGTATTTTATTTATTTTTGTGAAAAAAATAGATTTTATACAAACAAAAACGAATTTATTTATAAAATCTTGAAGACTCTGCATGTTTTATAAAAAAAATTTTGCTTATTCAACAATGCTCGTGATTTCTTCTCTCTTAGCAGTTAGTTTTTGTTTTTGGAAGTTAATTCTAATTTTTCCCAATTAACACAGTGTTAAAACCATCCTTTTTTTTTTAAAAAAGTTTAACGCAAAATTTGATCATTGCTGTTAAAAAAATTAATAAAAATCAATATTTGGGTTAAATTTGCAAAAAAAAAAAAAATAAGTGCGAAATGTAAAAATTTTTTTTTCGTTTTTTTATTTTACGAATTTTCATTTGACGCCGAGTTTTAAGCAATTCAATCAGCTTCAGTAAGGAAATAAAAGTAAAAATATATGTACTACTATAAACAAATAAAAATTCTCTTATTTATTTTAGCTTAAGACATTTTGACTTTATTGAATTTCCAATAATATTTTTGTTACGAATTAAAAAAATAAAAAAACAAAACACAAATCTAAAAAATCAGTTGTTTTTGAACATTTAAAACCACGCCGAAAAATTGAAAATCGCGTGGTTTTCAGAACAGCACCAAATCGTTGGCGTGATTTTAAAACCGTTCGTGTTTTGAAATCACGTGATTTTCAGAACAGACCTGTTAATAATAACCTGAAACTGTGTAAAAAACAACAACTCCAACATTTAGCGCAGCCGGTAATAAAAGAATAAATATCCTGCGACTCGTAATACAATTTTGGTTGATTTTAAGTTCTTTCCGACTATGGTAAATGATTTTATAGCAACGAAAGTTAGGAAACCAAATAAACACGCAAGTGAAGCATTAGGGGTCATGAAGCATCTGTATACCAGTACGCCTTTAGTGTCTTCAAAGAAGTGTGAATTGGTGGGATAATTAGTAAACTGCTAATTACTTTGACCACATTGGGAGAGGTTTTGATGCGATTTGTTTTGCTTGTGAACAAAATCGGTAAAGTCGGTAGCAAAAAACCACTGAGTATAGAGATGAAGTCCTAGGGGTCATTAAGCATCTGTATACTAGTACGCCTTTGGGATCTTTGCCAAAATACAAAGTTGTGGAATAGAAAAGTAACTGCCACAGGCCTAAGCCACATTAAGCAAAGCAAATATCAAGCTTGTAAGGAGTAAACGTCGCGATTTACTGGTAATCAGTACATTGTCCGTCGTTATAAAAATTTAACTTTTAAGGGGAATAGCGAAAATATTGTTGGTGCTGGTAAGTATGCTCTTGAAATTTTAGGTGTGTAAATGCACAACCCGAAATCAAGGAGAGATGAATTACTAAATAAGCTCAATAAGTACAACTACTTGGTTGACAGTCTACAAGTCCTCGCATGGACAGAATTAAATAGTTTGAAACAAGGCAAGGAATTTACAGAAAGACATAGGGACAATATAAGGCACCAGAAACTAACAAAATTAGAGGAAGTTGGTTATGTGCCAGTTTATAGGAGACCTGAATAAGAACCAGTCGGCAGATTTCAAGAAAAGTATAGAAGAATTGAAGGTCACAAAGGGTCTTTTAGAAAAACAGAGTCACAAATTAAGGGAACAGATAAGGTATACGAATAGTTTATTGGAGCAGGCAGTAGAAGAAAACGTATTGTTGGTTGAAATCTTGAGACAAAGGGGTTAAGTGAGAAAAAAATTAAGAAACCACTAAAACAACAACAGCAAATAGACGTACAAGACGACACCGTACAAAGATTACAAATAGCTTTAGGAAATGCAAAACGTGAACTCGACATTATACACAAGACTAGGTCACCCACTCCATCAATAATTGAAGAATTGACAGAAGAGGATTCCAGAATTCCTAAAATAACAATAGAACACGCAGACGGCAGCTCTACTCTTGACCTAATACCCAAAACTCAGAGCATCATAATAAACGCAAAAAAGGCAGGGAGCAGAGGCTATACAACAGAGACGACATCTAAAAAATTTAGCGAACTAGCACACTACAAAGAAAGTTTCGACGATTTGAAGAGGACAGAAAGGATAGATAGCACATAAATTGGAGAATTTGATACATTGGTAGCATCGGCACAGGAAATTTTGAGGAGGCGGTCACCATCGCCGAGAGAAATACAAATTGCAAACAGAATAAGTGAAAAAATTGTAACCAACAATATGACGTCTTTTACGGAACTTTTGAAAAAGGTACCACACATGATGCCAATTTTTTACGGTGCAGATGGCCCAGAGCATACGACAGAAGCAAATAAATAAATTGAAGGCTGTATGATATCGAAGGATAAACTCTTAGAAGTAGTTGGTGTAGTCGACGTGCTGAAATGTATAAAAACAAGACTTTTTGGGAACGCCTACTTAAATTTGCATAACACGAATTTCGGAACAATAGAAGCGCTATGTTTGGCTGTCAGAGAAAAATTTATATAGGCCAAAACCCTTAATGAAATACAAGAGTTAATATTTGACCACATTAGGAGAGGTTTTAATGCGACTTGTTTTGCTTGTGAACAAAATCGGTAAAGTCGGTAGCAAAAAAACCACTAAGTATAGAGATGAAGTTCTAGGGGTCATTAAGCATCTGCATACCAGTACGCCTTTGGGATCTTTGCCAAAATACAAAGTTGTGGAATTGAAAAGTAACTGCCACAGGCCTAAGCCACATTTAGCAAAGCAAATATCAAGTTTGTAAGGAGTAAACGTCGCGATTTACTAGTAATCAGTACATTGTGCGTCGTTATAAAAATTTAACTTTTAAAGGGAATAGCGGAAATGTTGTTGGTGCTGGTAAGTATGCTCTTGAAATTTTAGGTGTGTAATGGACAACCCGAAATCAGGGACAGATTAATTACTAACTAAGCTCAATAAGTACAACTACTCGGTTGACAGTCTACACGTTCTCGCATGGATAGAATTAAATAGTTTGAAACAAAGCGAGAAATTTACAGAAAGACATAGGGACAATATAAGGCACCAGAAACTTTCAAAATTAGAGGAAGTTGGTTATGTGCTACAGTTAATAGGAGACCTGAGTAAGAACCAGTCGGCAGATTTCCAGAAGAGGATAGAAGATTTGAAGGTCACAAAGGGTCTTTTAGAAAAACAGAGTCTCAAATTAAGGGAACAGATTAGGTATACGGATAGTTTATTGGAGCAGGCAGTAGAAGAAAATGCATCGTTGGTTGAAATCTTGAGACAAAGAGGTTTAGTGAGAATAAATTTAAGAAACAACTAAAACAACAACAGCAAATAGACGTGCAAGACGACACCGTACAAAGATTACAAATAGCTATAGGAAATGCAAAACGTGAACTCGACATTATACACAGGACTAGGTCACCCACTCCATCAGTAAGTGAAGAATTGACAGAAGAGGATTCCAGAGTTCCTAAAATAACAATAGAACACGCAGACGGCAGCTCTACTCTTGACCTGATACCCAAAACTCAGAGCATCATAATAAACGCAAAAAAGGCAGGGAGCAGAGGCTATACAACAGAGACGACATCTAAAAAATTTAGCGAACTAGCACACTACAAAGAAAGTTTCGACGATTTGAAGAGGACAGAAAGGATAGATTGCACATAAATTGGAGAACTTGATACGAGTACGTTGGTAGCATCGGCACAGGAAATTGTGAGGAGGCGGTCACCATCGCCGAGAGAAATACAAATTGCAGACAGAATAAGTAAAAAAATTTTTAACCAACAATATGACGTCTTTTACGGAACTTTTGAATAAGGTATCACACATGATGCCAATTTTCTACGGTGCAGATGGCCCAGAGCTTACAACAGAAGCAAATAAATTCATTGAAGGCTGTATGATTGCGAAGGATAAGCTCTTAAAAGCAGTTGGCGTAATCGACGTGCTGAAATGTATAAAAACAAGACTTTTTGGGAACGCCTAGTCATATTTGCACAACACGGATTTCGGAACAATATAAGCCCTATGTTTGGCTGTCAGAGAAAAAATTTAAAAGGCCAAAACCCTTAATGAAATACAAGAGTTAATATTTAGCAGTAAGCAAGCATCGAAGAAAAGCGCGTATTAAAGGTTAGAAGGGCTTTTAATGGACGCAACAGGATTAATTTCTGCACAATGGCAGGATGCATCGCATCGGAAATCTATGATGGACCACTGCAATCATTCAGCAGTAAGAAGTTGTATACGAGGCTTACGAAATTGGTATCCAGGTTCGTTTGGCATGAAAATGACAAACTATCTGAATTATTGAAGACCACAAAACATCAGAACATCAGAAGAAACTGAAAAGAGCGCCCACGAAAACAAATTGCTTTTGAGGTCTATGTCAAAGGTCATGCCAAGTGAGGGAAATGTAGACGGAGCACCACAATTAAAAATAACAAAAAAGTACACTGGAGTGAGAATATACACACGTACATTCCAGAGACCTGCACAAACTATTTCACTTTCAACTCAGAGTCACAAAAGGAGCAAAAACTTCGTACAGAACAAAAGAACGATGTATTCATAAATTTTTCTTGCAGGGAAGCAATGAATAGAAGTCTGTCTTTGCTGGTAGATACAGGAGCAGAGACTACATTAGTGAGGGCAGAAGCTTTTATACCCCACGTTAAAATAAATGAACGCAATCAAAAGAGTTTGTTAGGAGCCTTCGCAGGAAATATAACATCAAAGGGGACGTATATTGCTCAGCTTGAAGGCCTGGAAAAGTTTTCACTACAAATGCACGTCGTGCTGGAAGGAACCAAACTTCCAGCAATTGGTTTCCTAGGAAGGGATATGATGTGGGACAGATCAGTGACAGACACAATTAATAAAAACTTAAGGAAAGAAAATCATTACAAATATACTTAACTGAACAATTTTCTATCAAAAAGCGTTCACAAACAATTGCAACAGTTGTAGTAAACATTGGGTGAAACTTTAACAACAGTGAAAGGCGGAGTAGCTATTGTACCTATTCTGAACACGAATAACACGGCGATAAATATAAGAGAAAAAATAAGCTTGAGCTACGACATCTTCAGGGACTATGAGATGAAGCCATTAGCAACAACAAATATAATCGATTCTAGAGAAAAGTTAAGAAAAGAGAGACTACTTTTGCAAACGGTAAAACTAAGCCAAAGTCTTAACCCACAAAAGAGGTCTTGCAATCGAGAATATTTTGAAGACATACGACGATATTTTCCAACTGCCTGGTGACAGTCTTACCTACAATACTGTATTGAAACATTAAATACCACTCATAAACTTAGTTACTTTACTACACCGCCATCAGTAATGTGCCTGAAACATTAAACTTAATGCGAAAATTCGGTGCGACTTCTACTGACGACAAGTGCCATGGGGTATGCGAAGAAACATTTCGAGGTAAAATATGAAAGGGTAGTAGCAAATAGGCAAAATTGAATAAAGGTTGATGAGATAAAAGAGAAAAAACGTCATATAGTAAAAGAAAAACGTTTAATACGCTACGATACTTTGGCTCGAAACCAAAGCTACGGGACGAAAGTGGGATATGAGGGCAATAAAGGATGAAATATAAGTAACTAGCAAGTAGGAAAAAGACCACAGGGTCATATAAGGAAAATAATGGAAAAATATTAACGAACATGAAAAAAAATTAATAGTATGAAAATATATAGTCAGAAAGGGGAAACCAAGGAATTTTAAAATAAAAAATTAATAAAAATAACGGTAGGAGAATATGTGAAAAAAAAAGGGGAGAAACCAGAAGGGTTATAAGATTAGAGTATAAGAAAATATCAAAATTTTTAGCAAAAAATAATTATATGAAAAAAATAGAGAAAACAAAGGGTCACATAAGGAAGGTGAAAATTTTAAATTGAAGTCTAAGTAAGCACCCTGCACTAAAATTTTTTTAAAAGGAGGAGTTCCTGACTAAGGAAAACTTACATCGAAAAGTTGTTTATTAGCACAGAACTACTACAAAAGTCGTAAAAACAGTAATTTGCCTGTAATGGATGAAGGTAGTTCTAACATAAATGCAATTTCAGCTAAAGGTAAACATTGTGAAAAAAATAAAAAAAAGACAGTAAAAGATATTTATAACAAACTGAATTAAACTGAAAAACGGCCACAGAAAGTTTTTTTAAGAAGGAAAAGTAAAACGCATGACGCAAAATATACAACGAACGCCATCTGAAGGAACTTATAATAAGAATTTAATAAATAGGTGTTCAAAATGTCAGAAAAAAATATAGGCTAAGAAAGACATTTTAAATATTTTTGAATATACTTAACACCAAATTAATTGGAAATATACATGCATGGTCCGGCTGATTATCTGATTAACCTCCCTTTTCAGCCCATATATGCCGGATTGCTGATACTGCTAATCAGCCCGGGAATTGGCCCGAAACTTTATATGGAAAAACTTGAATCACGAAATGGTTGCACGAAAATTCATATGGGCACAGTCCAGGTCGTAAAAAAGTATTGATCTGGAGGACATCGGTATTGTGATAAAACAGTTTCATCACAATCTGGACATTATGCAGGACCTACCACATCGCGACATAGCTAGATCCCAACTATATGATATGGAATACGCCCTGCATACTCTGTTGTCTCGACGGAAAACCAGAGGGTTGGTGAACGTTGGAGGAGCTCTCATGAAGTTTGTTTTTGGAACAATGGACGAGGAAGGTAGACAAAATATTGAGGAACAGCAACGAGTGTTGGCAGAAAACAACCATTAGTTTATAGAAGGTTTAAGTCAACAGATAATTTTTAACGACAATTTCAACAAGTCTATGCATATACTGAAGGCCGTCATACTGACAGATAGGCAAGAAATAAAAGATAGGATTAACAAAAATAATGACTTGAGCCAAAACCTAATCAAAAAAAATTTTGTAACCCTGCAACTGTTTAGGATCGATATACTTAAGAGCAAAATAGAAAACCTACAACAAACAGTGGCATCCGCGAGACTGGGAATTTTTTCACCTGCCTTGTTGGCCAAAGAGGAAATAGAGACATTCAAAATAGATGTCGAAAAATTGAAGGACATTAAAATTGGGGTGGTGACAAGTGAAAGCAGGATTATCAGCCTAATTATCAAGGTGACAATGGAAAGGATTTCACTTGCAAGGTCTGTGATTGTGCCTGTGCCTAAGGGGGAAAACCTTCAAATAGACGAAGACATAGAAAGTATAGTTAGAATAGGGGACCGAATCCTTGCTAACGATTTTTGAGTTAAAAAAGTCTTGGAGCTGTGTGGTCAGACAACCATGCAAAATGGTGAAAAACTAAGTCGAGCCATAATCCAGATAAAAGATAGTAAGGTAATCGTTATTAACACAAATCTCACTAACTTGAAAAGCACTTGTGACAGCCGTGGATTCAGGGTGAAGGGCCACTACTATATTCAATTTAACAATTGTACTATCAAGCTGAGTAACTTAACATTTACCAACAACTGGACGAAATACCAGCAGAGCTTCACGTTGCCCCCTAGGGACACCAATTTTGACACAGAAAGGCTATTAATGTTTGAGGATATAGTCCTCCATGGGGAAGAAAATATAAAAAAGATACATGAGCTACATGTCCACAAAATAGTAACAACAACAATGGACGGGTGAGCGTTAAGATAGCGCAAAATAGTATAATAAAGGGTACAGCGAGGAACTCATAGACAAGACGGAACCTCGCCGAAGACCTGGCCGCTGAAATTTAGACATTATCAGCCAACACTCCTATATATTTTCATGACAACTATACATTTTTTTAAATTTATTTTTATTTATGAAAATTGCAGAACTTTAAAGATGAATTTAAACTTCTGTAAATACAGACACAACAACAGGGACTTGGAGCTGACTTGTCACGAATACAAAGTCCTAGAAACCAACGGCTGGTTGAGCGACCAACACCTTGAAGTGTTTTTGAGGTGAGTGCTTGCTACGAATCTAACGCCATCAAGAGCTGAGAATGTCCATACATTCAATTCCCAATTGTACACGGCGCTGAGGCAGTGGGACCTCGAATCAACAAACAAGGTAAATCAGGAGGGCAACAAGGAGGGCGGATCTACCAAATAAGGTGTTGATACCAGTGATGGAGCAAAACCATTGGACACTGGCTATGGTGGAGAAGGGAGAAATAACATTTTTGACTCCCTTAGGCCGCAAGATTTGGAAGTAACCGCAGGGGTTATAAGGCGTCCATATAGTTTCATAGGGAGCCCTTCGAAGCCTTCCCCTTTGATATATGCCAACTGCCCTCAGCAAAATAACACAATAGACTGTGGTGTTATTAGACACGCAGAATATATGCGGTGTGTCAAATGGATTTATTATATACATATGATAAATCCATTTTCGGTTGCTCATTTATTTTATTGAATTGTTAAGAAAGAAAAAAAAAATATTCCGCAACATTTTTATGCAGCTGTATGTTTACATTCTTTATTAGCAAATGTTTTGTTAATTTGAAATATGAGTACAAATGTAATTTTTTTTTTTAATTTTTGTGTCTGATTTCTTGTGCCTGACGATAATGCTTTTATGTAAAAATTTAAATTTCATAAGCAAAAGAATTTATATTTTCAAAAGTACTACTCTCAGCATTAAACGTGAACATTGGAGCATGTATATACAATTATAACATGATTTTGTGTTTGTTTGGTTTTTTAGTTAAAACTATTCTTAAAATAGATAAAATATAAATAAATAAATAAATATATATATATATATATATATATATATATATATATATATATATATATATATATATATATATATATATATATATATATATATATATATATATATATATATATATATATATATCTATATATATGTATATATATAAAGTATTTCTCCGTACAGAAGTTTGTAATTTACTAAATATTATTCAAACGTTTTCAGCACCGTATTATCACCAATCAGTAGGTTGTATAGAACGTAATCATCGTGTATTGAATGAGTCTTTGCTAAATTTTGTGGATGAATTTGAATGGGACAAATGCATACCATACTATAAATTTGCATATAACACGACACCAAATGTAGACACAAACTATACACTTTACGAATTTATATACGGTAAATTAGCAGCATTACCAACAGACAAAATTCAAAACAAGAACACATGTTATGAAATAAAAAACTATGCTAATGAAATTAAAGTAAGATTAAAAAGTCATTAGAAAATTATAAAAGACTATTAGAAATAGCTCAACAGAAATTAAAAGAAGTATATAAAAGAAACACAAATATAAGCAATTTTAAAATAGGAGATTTAGAAATAATAAAATTATAATTTATGAAATAATAGAAAGATTAGGTGTAAATTCACCATTTAACGTTCAAGTTATCAATCAAAAATTTATCAAAACTTATTACTTACATTGTATAAAAAAATTATTGTTAACAAATTAAGATAATTAAAAGAATAATTACGAACATTTTACAACATTACTCGTATCATATATTACTTTCTTACAAATTATATTACTTGTTCTTTAAAGCTCAATTTATTCTACAAGATTAAACTTATTTTATTTTAATCATAAATTTAATCCAATAACCCAATAATATAAAATTGCATCTACAACACTTTTGTCACTTTACCCAATGAAAGAAACAATAACCTTAAGTAACCTATACATTTTAAGATAATTCCCTTTACGATTGCATTGACCTATTAAACATTAAAATTTGCTTACATAGAGAATTATGACCTCATTCAAAGAACTACAAATGATTGAATAATAATTATGTAGATCATAAAACAAAGAACATGTTGAAAGAATTAGAGCTAGAAATAAGTATAAAAAGCTATGTAAGCTTTAAATAAAAATCAGAATATTTTTGACTAATTGACAGAGATCTTCTTATAGTAACCGGTGGCTAGGCGGAATTAAAACGTGTTGCAGCTAAGTGCAGCATTTAAAAAACCTCTCACCATAATTTATACATTACACACTACTTTTAGAGAAAACTCAATTCATTTAAAACGAACAATTTTTTTCAGTGCTCACAAGATTTACAATGTAAGGAATTTTTAAATCTGAAAATATAAAAGCATTAGAAAAATAAACTATTGAAAAATGTTTAACTAACTTAATATTCTGATCAATAATCCTTTAATGGTCATTGTGAAGACAATATGTCCAAATAGTTCTGTCTAAATGTTATTTTTTGAACTTTCGGTTGGTTTTCATAATAAAAATATAATAAAAAAACGCCTAAGCCAAACTAATTTAAAATTTTATTAAAAAAATTATAAATCAAAAATAAAATTACATATAAAATGAGTTTTCATATCATGATGCATTTATTAAGCGGTCTATTCACGATCAAAAATACTGGCTGTCAAATTCGTGTACGTGTGATGCACGCATGTACACATGTTGAGTGACCAGTCAAAAATTCAGTTTTAGTTCGATTTTGTGTTGCCAACATCGCGCTTTCTCCATAGCGAAAATGGCACTAGCAAAAAACATTCGTACACACATACAAACAAACACAGCTTTCATTTAGAAAACAATAAAATAAAAAATAGTGAAAAAAGTTTATGAATAAAAGAGTGGTAAAAAATTGTTTTTATTTTTAAATTGTTTTTTTTTTTAATTGTACGCATCATATTTATTTTTTATAATAAATTTTTAATTTTCCCTCTGGAGATTTTTATTTGTATCATTCTCTATAATTACTTTCGTTTTAAACCGCATGCATTGACTTGTAAACTTCGATAAATTTCAAGTAATCTTTATTCTTCCGACATTTTAGGCAACCGCACAACTTGAAATTTTTTTTTTTTTTGAATGAAAATTTTTTACGTGCTTGAAAAACACACAATACACACATCAACATGTGACATTTATCATGCCAAAAATCTTAATTTTTTGATTTTTCATTCATCATCGTCTGTATAACATAGACTAATACATTTTCAAAAAAGACTACCATAACGATGGACGAATATTTTGATCATAAATAGGCCGCTTTAGTCTAGAGCAATGATGATTATACCATAACGATGATATAATACTAATAACTGAAGTCTACACAGGATGAATTTTCATCATGATATAAATTTGACTTTCAGCAATATATAAATTCATCAGGTGTGGACTCCCTGTTAACACGCAAGGGTAAAATTACTTTCCATGCAACTATGAAAAAAGTTTGCAAATGCAAAATGAATCCTTAAAAGTTTTTTCTTCTTCTCGACAAAAAAGGCACAAAATTATGCAAGGCTATATTTTTATATGGTGTTTGATCGCTAATAGTGCGTTTCCATTTACGCGATTTTGTCTAAAACACTTGATTTGCTTAAATCAAGCGTTTTGCTACTTGATTTCCCATACATTTTTCATGCTACCAAAACCACTTAAATCACTTGATTTCTTTCAAATCATGTCGAAAATGTTTTTTTTTTCGAACTGATTTTGTCTTTGCAACTCTGTGTTGTGTCTGGGATATTCAAGTCTAGCTCCGTGTTATTTATTCAGATTGGATGTATTTATCGAAAAAGTGACATTTATTTTAAAGTTTCTTAAAATAATATACTTCTTAGTACAAGAATTGTGTTTAAAAGAACATATAATTAAATATTTGTAAAACCAAAAACAAACAAAAGCACGAACTCGATTTTTTATAAAAATAAAATAAGGGATGTTTTTCAATAACGGAGAAAAGTGCCAGTGTTGTGTCACTAGTTCGAATATACAAAACAGCTTTCCTCAATGGAAACACTTCGAAGTGTTTTCCTCAAAACTAGTTGATTTAAGTCAATGGAAACATAGTATAACACCCGGTATTATACGCCTTAAAATTATGTTTAGATCACAGCGAATGCATTAACAGATATGGTTTCCAAAATTTTAAACAACAAAAAAATATATATAAAAACTTTATAAAATAAAAGCTTAAGAACAAAAAATAAAATACGATGTATTGCTGGAAGAAACCGACTGGTAAGACATTACTTAATGTTTCAAATGATGATAGAAGTATAAATTGAATTCGGCTTACTTTTGCTCAGACGTTTTGGACCTCTGCAGCAACTAAGTTCATTTATTTTCGCCGTTAACACTGCTGTCAGACTTCATATATAAAAATACATGTGTATATTTTTTATAAGTGGAGCTTGACAATAATGTATACTAGCAAAAAATACTGAATTCGCCTCCGCTGCCACCTGGTAAATTGATTCGCCTTGGTAACATCATTACATTACATTAAATCGCCCTGTTTTAAATTTAATTTTTTTTAAATGCTCAAGGCGAATTAATTCGCGTTGGAAATGCTTACATATTAAGTAGGGTGTATTAAAGATAATATATATAAATATCGTATATTAAATCCGCGAGTGTTCATTGCGTGGATGCAGGGATGCAAGTGCAAGTGGATCTTCATGTTTTCTATTGCTGCGTTTTCGCCTGCAGCTCTATTTCTACAGTTAGCATCTAATATTTTTAAAACTTTATTTTGAATAATGTTTTTAGTCTTATTATTTATTTATTTTATTTTTTGAGTCCTTGAATTTAAGAATATTTCCATGTTTTGTCAAGGTAAATTAATATCCGGCCGGTGGTAAAAATGTATTGTAATTATTCCGTTGCAGAGCTTCACGTTGATGGCAAAAACATATGACCAAACTTCATTTGGTACTTTAGATAAATTTGTACCAGTTGATCTTTCTCCTGCATATGCAGCTAAACCTCATATTTTATTTTTGCTCTTCAAATTTTTTTTATAAAACTTTTTTTCCTTTTTAAAATTATTTTGAAACTCGTTCTTTTTATGTATGCAAAAATCAGTTGGCTGTTATAACCACAAGTAAATGAATTCGCCTTTAGTTTCTTATATGTTTAAGAACAAATATATCTCTCACCTATTAAAAAAAGGCGTCACACTATTTTAAAACTTGTATTTTGTGCTTGGCAAATAGCGAATAGAATTATTACAGGGTTACTATGATTATATTTTAATATTTTTATACCTAACTTTATATTATTCAATGTAAAATAAATATTATTCAATTCAAAGTATATCACATAAAGACTTATTTAGTAAGCTGTGTTTAAGGCCAATTCGTTAGGTCTGTTCAGTAACTTTACTAGCAAAAACTAGCAACGACAAAGTAAAACGTAATAATATAAAACTATTCTACCAACTTTAAAAAGCAAATAAACGCTTTACTAGTAAAAATTAGTTATGTAAAATATTGCGGCATTGTGAATGATATGTAAGACTTTCAATCTGTACGATATGATTATTAAATAGTACCATTTTGAAAGAGTGACAAAATATATAAAACAATAGACCAGTATAAGACAGCAAAATGTGAAACACAAGAAAAAATTAAAATAACCAAACTTAACGTAAACATATGTACATAATACATATTAAAGTTCTTTAATTACTAGGTAAAAGCTTTTTTGAGATTTTTTAATTTTTTCTTTTTCTATCATATAAAATACATTAAAACTGTGATTAGAAAATATCGGTTTTTAAGCTTTAGGACTTATAGTTTACGAGATTTATTGCAGTTATTTCTTTTAAACATTTGTATTGTGATTATTATGTAAAAATATTTACATTAAAAATAATCCAAACTTCATATATGCGTATAACTTATATTAAATTGTGCATACAAATTGTACTATTCTTACTAAAATTGTACCAAAACAGATTATTGCATTAAATGTGTCATCACTGGATTATTTACTGTTAATTCTTAAAAAAAACACGTGCAGAGCTAGAATACTCTAAACCAAATTTCTGTTGTTTTAAGCTTTTTTGCTGTATATTGCTCAAGTTAAATTAAAGAAAACAAGTACGAATGCTATATTCGGCTATGCCAAATCCTATATACCCTTCACTGTTTACGTAAATCTTGTTTAGTGAAGTAACTCTAAACAAAAAAGCAAATATTGTTGTGACGGCTGTTTTTTCTTCTCCTTTTTCATTTCTCTATCGTCCCATATATTTAGTTTTTTTTATTAGAGTTAGTTTATTGCTCCAAATGACATGAAAAATTTAGAGTTAAGCGTGGTATTTTTCCTGCTGCCTCGAAGGGCATGGACCGATCATGCTGATTTCCAATAGCACCTCTTTCGACACTATATCTGATCGATTGACATATTGATTTCTCAGCAACTTGCTTTCAACACAAACACGGACGGACAGCCATACATCGCTCAATTCGCTCTGCATAAGAAGTCAGAATATATATACTTTATGGAGTCGGAAATGGATATTGTAAAAATACACACGGAATGACAAACGTTTACTTACCCTTTTCCACTTTTTGCAGTGAAGGGTATAAAAATAATAAAATAATATTATTTTCATATTCTTTTAACTGCAAAATACCTACTTGCATTTTTTTCAATATTACAAAAATATCTGTTATCAGAAATTTTTTAACAAATTATTTCGTAAACAGAAAAAAGACGGAATGACTGATTGTTGCTAGTAAGCCAAGCAACAAATTTTTTACACTCATTTTTCACTCTACAAAATTATTATTATTTTTTTCTTTGCAAAGAGTACGTTTTCACATAAGTTCCTTCTTTCAAAGTCCTTTTTATAATTATAAACTTTTTAGAAATGGCGCTTTATAACAAAGCACTTATTAAGTATATAAGTATAATTTCGTATACAAAAACAAGAGAACAATTTTTGTACTTTATAACATGTATCCAGCGATGCCATAGTTAATAATTTAGCTTAATTTTTAAGATATTTAATCAAAATTTAATTTTAAAGATTTTTTTCCCAAATAAAGATTTTTTGATTTAGTTGCTTGACAGCTAATGTTGAACTTTTTGTAAAAATTTTTTAAACATATTTACCTATATGAAACAATTTTATTGTCAATTAATACTCTAAAACAAAATGTGTTATTACTACCGCTGGTGGGCAAATATGTAAAAAATGTTGACGTTTACCTGTGTACACTTTTTTAACAAAAATTTTGGATACAAGGTTTAATGTCACTGAATTAAATGAATTCATTGATAATTACTTTTTAAATTGATTTTTGTAAACAAATTTCAAAAAGATTTGACTTTAACGGTGCAACGTTAAAAAAGCTTTCTTACTTTGAAAATCAAAACGTTATTAATAAAAAGGTTTCTTCACTAGCAGGTCTAATACAACTTTTTTAAATGTAACTGAAGACAGTGAGATGTTAGGGAACTCCGCCACAAGAGGTTATGTCATGAGTTTGTAACATGCAAGTTTTAACATGAAAATTATAAACCGCATAAACTGATTTTGATATACATACGAAATTACTTGTACACATAATGTAAACACACCTGAAATAAATCAGTTACTTTCCGCGTGCACGCATAGCGATGCATATGAACGATATAGGTCAAAAGTACGAGTCGATCGTGGTATTTCTTGAAGACTCTAGCAAAAAAGTTATTAAGCAGCGAATTTTCTAATTGTAAAATTTAAATCTTCTTGCTCATTTCTCGAAAACTTTTATACGTGTACATATCTTTACCTGTATATGTGGTCGATCAAGAATCAGAAACTAATCGAACGTGGTATAAGTCGTTTCTTAAACAACTGTACGAAAAAAGTTATTACGCAGCAACATTTCCTAATGTAAGAAAATCACTTAAGCTAAAAAGTTTATTTTTTTAATTGGTATATACTATATTGTCCGTAACAAATGATTACTAATGTTAAAAAAGATACATAGTGGTTAAAAATAAAAACCGATGTGGATAACATGGTTCATGTAAAAAAACCTTGATAATAATGTGCAACCATCAGGAAATTAAATACGAGTATAAAGTTTATAAGTTTGTTTTATTTTCAGCGTGCCATTGCTTTAAATAAAATCACGTTTTATGTTCGCAATAATTGTCAACGAAAATTGGCTGACAATTATTGCCACATATATTGCTGTCAATAAATATGTACAAAAAAGTGATGTCTACATTAAAGATAACATAATTTTGACATATGCTGCAATGTATGTTAACACATTTATTGCTAATCTAGAAGGGGGTTACAAAGATACCCTTATTTGATTGATTTTATAAGAGAAAATATATTTTGAAACAACCACATCGAAAACGTTCAGTAAAAGTTAAAACATTATTTTAAATGTTTAATGACCATAACTAGCCCATCAGATTAACTGATCAAATTGCGAAAGTTAAACATTAAATTAAGAGAAGCAAGTAGAAACTAGCAGCATTCTAATTCAAATTGAGAAACTCAAAGTGAAATTGAAAAAATTCCAAATGAAATTGAAAAAATTCCAAATGAAATTGAAAAATTAAAATTTACAACAAGAAATTAAATGACAAAGTTGTCAGCACTCTATAGAAATTGTAATGCCAAAGCGAATTCGTAACAAATAAACTCACGTAGGTAATGAATATGTACATTTTGTCTCCAAAAAATAGTCACCAGGGCTGTCGAGGCGACCTGTTATTAATTCCAATCAGGGCAAATTGAAATTGTGTGTATTAGAGCCTTGAACAAGAAGTTTTGGAAATTTAAAAACAATTTTTAAATTTCAAATCTTATAGAAGATGCATTTACAATAGATAAAAAGTTAATTTTTGTATTTGCAATTTTTATTATCTATACGCACATATATATACATACATATGTAATAAAATAGTAACAAGGTCATTTCTGTACGTTAAATATTATTTGAAAATTTTCTTGTTGGTATACATATATAGATAGTAATCGATATAGAATCCAAAACATCTAGTTTTGGAATTTCTATTTGTCCGTCTGTCTGCCGTTGTTCCCATCACGTAAAAACTAATGGAGTGATTTGAAGAAAATTTTGTGAGGAGGTTTCTTATAATCTTAGTTCCAACAAAGAATACTTTTTTTCATAGAAAAAATAACAAAATAGTTAAAGTACGTAATTTTACGGTAAATGGTAATAAAATAGTTGTCAGCACATTTTATTTTGTAGATGGAAGATTTTTAACACATAACCCTGAAATATATAGTTAAATTTGAATTTTAAGAAAATTAAAAATGACACGCAGACAAAATCGTGGGCGCTGCTATTATTTATATATATATTTTATGTATTAATACCTTTTATGTCCATACACTTTTTTTAATTACCTATTAAAAGAACTTTTTAAGTTATATTTTTTATGTACCCATAATATCGTAATATAAAATAATTAAAAATATCTTTTTCTGTTTGTGTTTACAATTTTAATTTAATTATTTTTTACTAATAATTATTACATTGATTATAATCAATGTAATCGATTCTCAGGAATTGATTATTAAAGTCTAATGCCTTGTTAAAATCATTAGGTTAGTAATTTTTCATTAAATTTAATGGGTTGATCATATCTATAATACATAAAAGGTAGTCCACACCTAAAGAATTTATATATTGATGAAAGTTAAATTTGATCTAGCATAAAAATTCATTCAGACTTCATTTATTAATATTATATCATCATTATGATATAATGGTCAGAGCCCATAGATTAATAATTTTATCATGATATGAAAAGCAATTTTATATGTTATTTTATTTTTTTCATCGCACTGTTCAGTAACTAAAAATTTTAGCTAAAGTGTGTATATCAAGCAAGGTACATTCATTGTTAAAAAAATTTATTTTTTGTAAAATAAATGTACCGTAGTGTTTTTTCAAGTAGAGAGTGAAAAAATATCAGAACGAAAAAATTTGTTGCAACTTTTGGCTAGTAAAATTTTTACTGGTATGAATTAGTCGAACAGCTGTTTTTTACCTTTGCTTACAAGATAATTTGCTTGAAAAATGTTCGAAAAAAATCATTTATGTAACATGACGAAAGAATATTAAAAATTATATTATTTTGTCAGTTTTCTTTAATTTAGCTAGGGGAATATAAAGTAAAAAATTAAAAACAACAGAATTTTTGTTAGGCTTTGCAGGTTTTTTGTTTTTTTAAGAATAAAAAGTAAGCAAGCCAGTGATGAAACATTTAATGCAATGTTCTTTTTTCGGTGCAATTTCAATAAAAAGAGTAAAATTCCTATGTACAATTATAAATTTTATTTATACACATGTAAAAAGCTTGGATTTTTTTTAATATAAATAAATTAATATCTAAATCCAAATATGAATCTCTGTTAGAACTTACTGAAAAAAATTGTATATATGATTTGCTTATACATCATAAACGCTTTTGAAAATTACCTAGTAATTAAAAAAATTTTAAACATTTCATGTACATCTTTTTAGATAATATTTGGTTACTTAGAGTATTATTTTCAATTTTTCTTTGTGGTCGACATCAGTTAGTTGGCTTCTAGTGGTCTATTGTTTATAAATTTTTTCACTCTACACTGATAAAAATAAAATGGAAAACTTTGACTTGAAATTACGAAAGTGAACATGAAATTGGGAAAAACAAATAAAAGCTAAAACATTTTAATTCAAATTATGATTCTCAAAGTGAAATTGAAAAATTTTACTTAAAAACAAGGAATAAAAAAACAGAGTTGTCAACACCTTACAAGAACAGTGACCATCATTTGATTCACCAAATGACAATCACTGATGATGGAAATATCCATCACTGCTTAGAACAAAGTTTCTATCACATTCTTAGATGGAAAATGAAAATCTTGATTTCAGCATTTGTATACGTGAGATGTCTGTAGCAAACAACGTTACCAGTAATTTTGTTTTTACAAAAAATATAAAAATTTTGCCTGATATTTGAACTAGATTTAAATACAAAACTTTCTATAAGCTATATTTTGAACTTTGCTAATCAAGTTTGAATAAAAACAAGTTAAAACTTAGATTTTATTAACAAAAAAGTCAATTTAAATTTAATACCAAAAGCAGTACAACGGCAACGCTGTTTCAGTATAAAATTATTGCAAATGTTTTAGTAGATAATAGTGTATGGATAAACTTCCATCACTTTCTTACTGGGCACTATCGAAAATGTAATGCCAAGGCGAATTCATAAAGGGTAATCTCACGACGAAAATGACTACAACGCTGCCACAGAAATATGTTCATTTTGTTCTTTTACAAATCATATTCGGCTGTCAAAAAAAGGACAATAGGAGATTATAACTTCTGACTTTAGGCATCTCCTAAATCAACCTTCTAATGTGATACTGAATTAAAATAAATATCGATCGTAATATAGCTTGTTTCTTGAAAGACTGTACGAAAAAAGTTTTAATCAGTAAACTTAAAAAATTTATAATAACACAAAAAAATTTTAGTTTTTTGCTAATGTTTCGAAAATTACTTTGCAGAAACACATCCAGCTATAACCCTGAAGCAACACGATCAAGTTTTCCACACATATTGCTTGTTGAAATTCATTGAAACTCGCAGCTGTGATGTAGGATGCACGCATTTCAAAAGTAATTTGTTTCTCAAGATGGCAAAAACTCATGGCGTCAAAATATTTGTAAAATCAAAAACGAAGAATAGTTCAAGAAAACTGTAATCTTTAACGTAAACTGAAACCCTCAATTTGAAAGAAAAATTGAAAGCAAGTTCGTTTCCATTTTTAAGAGTATGAGGTGTGAATGTGTTATAACTTGAAAGGCAAAACTTGATTGTGTAACCCTTCAGTAAACGACCGATAGAGGAATTAAATTCAAATCAATTGTAATGTAGAATATTTCTTTAGAGACTTTGCAAAAATTTATAAGTTTAGTTTTGGCTTATATCTCGAAAACTATTGAAAATACCTTTTAAAAATATGTGCAGATAAGTTTCTGAAACACTTGAATCAGAAAATAATTAATAAAAATTGTAACAAACTTTTTGTCAAATCAAATCTTGACTTAAGCTGTACCAAATTTGCAATCTACATCAATAGAGAACAAAAATATATTGGTGTATACTATTTCCGGTAATACTTACGTCCAGAAGTCATATCCCGAGAAAATTTGATGAATGGTTTATTATACAAATAGTTAGCTATATAATACAGCTAAACTGTTCGTGGTACCATATTTTAGTTAGGACTAATTAAGAGAAGACTAAATTACCTTTTTAACAATTGGTATAATTTGTGATTTAATTCCACCTGTTGGCATACTCGTATTTAATTTCCTGATGGTTGCACATTATTATCAAGGGTTTTTTACATGAACCATGTTATCCACATCGGTTTTTATTTTTAACCACTATGTATCTTTTTTAACGTTAGTAATCATTTGTTACGAACAATATAGTATATACCATTTAATAAAATAAACTTTTTAGCTTAAGTGATTTTCTTACATTAGGAAATGTTGCTGCGTAATAACTTTTTTCGTACAGTTGTTTAGGAAACGACTTATACCACGATCAATTTGTTTCTGATACTTGATCGATCACATATACAGGTAAACATATGTACACGTATAAAAGTTTTCGAGAAATGAGCAAGAAGATTTAAATTTTACAATTAGAAAATTCGCTGCTTAATAACTTTTTTGCTAGAGTCTTCAAGAAATACCACGATCGACTCATATTTTGACCTCATATGCATCGCTATGCATGCACGCGTAAGTCATCTTTTACCAATTTTCGTTTTTGGGGGCCAATAAAGATACCTGTTGATTACACACAAATTAGTTTTTATTATACATGCGTTCATAATATATTTTTTACCTTGTTTTAATTTCTTCTCGTAATTCGGGGAAAAATCTGTTCAAGGTATTTGCATGCAGGTCCATTTTTTTCAAGGGCTTTCACGAATTGCTTTATTAATCCCAACTTTATGTGCAACGGAGGTATAATAATGTCTGTTGGATTTATTAACGGGATATTTATACTATTTTTTCACAAATAATAGCTGTTGTACGTGGTTTCCAGTCTCTCTGTATATAATGCTTAGAAGAATCTCGGCTGTCCCATTCACAAAAATAGCAGGGATACTTTGTGTTACCACCTTGCAAGCCATTTAAAATTGTTAGTACTTTCAAATCAGCCACAATTAGCCACTTGTGCGTAGTATAACCTATGGCATTTAATATTAGAGAAACACTATCATACGTTTCTTTGTTGTTTGTAGCGTAAGCCAACGGTACTGAAGGGAGCAGTCCATCGTTATGCAAAAGCACTGCCTTTAAACCTTGAAATAGAAGATAAACATATATAAGTAAAATAAAAGGAACTATATAAAAAGTACTAATATTACTTTTTGTTGAACCATCAATAAATAATCTCCAATCTTGAGGAACATGACTATATCCAAGTTGTTTAAACAATTCATTCACATCATTCCAGTAAGCCAAATCCCTAGTTTCATTGCTTTCGCTGAATAGTGATCCAAACAAACTGGTTTCCTCGGTCCTGCCAAATGTAATGTTAACATTTTCTTGCAAATAGTTCCACTGTTTAAGGCTTGAACCTAAAAGTTCGGTTTGTCTTTTCGACAATTCTAAATCCCGAACTAGATCATGGAATTCGCCTTGGGACATAAATTGTTGGCTTTTAAATTCCCTTTCGGAAGGAGCATATTCTGATTGGGGGCTTACAACATGGCTTGAAGATGACTTAAACTCAGTTAAATCTGGTGATATTCTTTCTAGAACAACGTCGTTTTTCTGACGCGATACAGTCTTAATTACACTATCAACATTTGCGTATTTCATATGTTGTCTTATTTTAAATGTTTTCGTTATACAGAAATAGCAATTATTTGGTCTATGCACACGTAGTGGAAGCCAGTTTACGGGTTCGAGAAATGGCAATACAAAAGAGCCATCTGGACAATTTTTCCAGGATCTTAGTGTTGCGTAACAAGACAAACAACAAACCGATGGTATATACCATTTTCCCTGTTCTAAGGGACGACTAAAATATTCTTCATAAAGGGGAATAATATGCTTATTTACCGACACATCTATTCTATGTCGTTTATCCCAAACAATCCACATATAAGACAAAAGTTATTCCTTTTACTACAAATTGTATGTAAACTTTAATAATAACACTTTGTATTAGTTCACTTATTAAGTATATTTGCACCAAAAGCACTCCGATGGTTATTGTTCACTAACAAAAATTAAACTGTGCCATTTTCGCAACCGCAGTCTTTTATACCAAACTTTTGGTTCCATTGTAGGCAGTATTGGTCTTTACCTGTTGAACCTATTAGCTAAAATTTAACATTTTTTGTAAGTCATAAAAGAAGAAAAGTTTAGAATTGGTGTTTTTTAAGTCGGACCTAAACAGGTAAAGTGGCTTAATTAGTATGCTATTTTTACTGTATGAAGTACTCTTTTTTAAACACTCTCCTTTCTGTACTCAAACAGGTAGAATTGACATTAATGGGTTAATTAGAATTTGTTTTTAGGCTTAATCTTGTTGTGGTTGGTGGGTTTTCAAAAAAAAAAAAAAATGTGCAGGTCAAAATTGCATAAGCCACATATTTTAAGAAATTTTTAAATAAAAACCAAAAGGTTAAAACGCAAAAAATTGCATAAGCCATCCATTTTTTAACCGATTTTATTGTTTTTTACCCATTTCTGAGAGCTAATTAATTATCCTTTCTCATTATAATGAAAGAATATATTGTTTGGTATCTCATAAGCAGCCTAGAGCCCGGTGAAAAAAACTTTTTGTTTTTTCACATATCAACCACTGTAACTTAGCCATTTGTCAATCGATTTTAAGAATATATATATTGTTTAAAAGATAATACTCACACCTTCTAATAATTGAAAATATAATAGAAATCGGTTGTAAAACGAAGAAGTTGTGCCTGTTTAAATCTGAAAATATAAGAATACGCGGTTTTCTCTACATTTACCGTTATAAAACCACTTTTCGAAGTGACCTAAAAAAACCAAAAGTATTTTCGTTTTCCATGGACTCCAAAAGAACAGAATTAGTGTATGAGAACCCCTAAATAATTTTGGTGTTTTACAGTGTTATTAGTAAAAAAAAATTAAATTAAAATTGTAAACACAAACAGAAAAAATGTATATACGTACTAGTATATCCAAAAAACGATATTTTTAATTATTTTATATTACGATATTATGGGTACATAAAAAATATAACTAAAAAAGTTCTTTTAATAGGTAGTAAAAAAAATACCCTTGATATAGGTGTATGGACATAAAAAGTAATAATACATAAAATATATATGTAAATAATAGCAGCGCCCACGATTTTGTCTGCGTGTCATTTATAATTTAAATTTAACTATATATTTCAGGGTTATGTGTTAAAAATCTTTCATCTACCAAATAAAATGTGCTGACAACTATTTTAATACCATTTACCGTAAAATTACGTACTTTGACTACGAAAAAAAAGTATTCTATATTGAAGCCAAGATTCTAAGGAACCTCCTTATAAAATTTTCTTCAAATCACTCCAGTAGTTCTTACGTGATGCGAACAAAGGCAGACAGACGGACAGATAGAAATTCCAAAACTAGATATTTTGGATTCTATATCGATTACTATCTATATATGTATACCAACAAGAAAATTTTTATATAATATTTCATGCACAGAAATGACCTCGTTACTATTTTATTACATATGTATGTATATATATGTGCGTATAGATAATAAAAATTGTAAATACAAAAATTAACTTTTTATCTATTGAAAGTGCATCTTCTATAAGATTTGAAATTTAAAACTGTTTTTAAATTTTTCAAAACTTCTTGTTCAAGGCTCTAATACACAAAATTTTAATTTGCCATGATTGGAATTAATAACAGGTCGCCTCGACAGCCCTGGTGAGTATTTTTGCAGACAAAATTTACATATTCATTATCTACGTGAGTTTATTTGTTACGAATTCGCTTTGGCATTACAATTTCTATAGAGTGCTGACATTTTTGTCATTTAATTTCTTGTTATAAATTTTAATTTTTCAATTTCATTTGTAATTTTTTCAATTTCATTTGGAATTTTTTCAATTTCACTTTGAGTTTCTCATTTTAAATTAGAATGTTGTTAGTTTCTACTTGCTTCTCTCAATTTAATGTTTAACTTTCGCCATTTGATCAGTTAATCTGATGGGCTAGTTATGGTCATTAAACATTTAAAATAATGTTTTAACTTTTACTGAACGTTTTCGATGTGGTTGTTTCAAAATATATTTTCTCTTATAAAATCAATCAAATAAGGGTATTTTTGTAACCCCCCTTCTAGATTAGCAATAAATGTGTTAACATATGTTGCAGCATATGTCAAAATTATGTTATCTTTAATGTTGACATCACTGTTTTGTACATATTTATTGACAGCAATATATGTGGCAATAATTGGCAGCCAATTTTCGTTTACAATTATTGCGAACATAAAACGTCAAATTCGGTTGTCAATTGTGATTTTATTTAAAGCAATGGCACGCTGAAAACAAAACAAACTTATCATTTTTATTAAATTTATAATTTATTGTGTTATAAAATTGTAATGGATTGGAGTACCGAAGAAGTTTTTAAAATAATAGCGCTGTACCGACAGTTTGCTTGTCTTTGGGATTATAAAAGCCCTAAGTATAAGAGGCTGGATAAGAAGAAAAATGCGTGGGCCGAAATAGCAAACAATATGAATAGGAATGAAGATTTTGTTAAGAATAAAATTAAGAATTTGCGGTCAGCATACTACTTAGAAAATAAGAAAGTTGCCACTTCAAAAAATCTAGTTCCAGCGCTGATGCTGTATACGAACTTCATTTGTTCTACTTCGCTGAAATGGAATTTTTGGATCAAGCAATCAAAGAAAGAAAAACCAGCAGTAACCTTGAAGTAAGTATATTTTAAAAACTTTTGTTATTTTAAGTTTTTTACAAACAAAAAATAACACTTTGTATTAACGTACAGGAATCTGAAATCATAGAATATTCTGCTGTAATTGTTATGAAGAAAGCGTCGATAGTTTTCCTAGTACTTCGGATAGTGGCACACCATTGCTGAAACGCCAAAAAAACAACAATATCAGGTAAAAACGAAAATGCAGAAAAGTTCAACTCTGTACTGGAGGCTTTAATACAGCAAATAAATGGTGAAGTAAAAGAGAGTGAATCAATGTTTGTGGTTTTTGGTTAATCTGTCGGCATGCGGCTGTCCAAAATGCCATTGTCCTTAGCAGTGGATACAATGGCAGAAGCGCAATATATATTAGCTACTTAAATGAAAATGATACCTAACGATATATTAAAAGAGGCTATTGCCCAGTCAGATATTTTTTGATTTGTTTTTTGTACTAATTCTAACAAAAATCAAAATTTTTACAGCCTTTTAAACTTAAGTTGAAACGAGAAATGTCTTCTTATTTAAATGCGTTTATTTTGATTAGTTTTAATTTAGAAAAATATATATATATATCTTTAAGAACATGAATGTGAATGTGAATTTTTAGTTTTTTATTTTACTTAAATATTGTTTGTTTTGTAAAAGTACTATGTACTCTTTATATACATATAATATATTGAATAGTATAATAAATTAGTTGTTGAATAAAAGTATTAAATTTTTTGTTTTTGTTCTAAATTAACATACACTTCATTAGCTGTTTATTTCTTTTATTATTTTCCACTGGAATGGAAAATCTCCATCAGTAACACGATAGTTTCTTACATCTTACCGATACTTGGTTTGCAAATCGGACCGTATTTTGTTCTTGTCGGAATAGAGGCCTGATAATCTCTGTTAGTTCCGGCTGAAGAAACTCTTGGTCATCAGGTATAACACAGTTAGAGGCATAGTAAGGTAATTGTGAAAAACACAGCAGGTTTTAACTATTAAATCGATGGTACTTAACTGAACCTCTATTGGCCGGAGGAAAATTCTGAACCTGTTTGCTAATTTTCCAAACGCCATTTCAACGGTCATTCTTGCCCTGCTAAGTCTATAATTGAATACTTCTTGAGGCGTTGTCAAATTGGAATTTTAGTTATAAGCCTTCATAACGTGACGATCCAAACCGAATATATCGTCAGCAACAAAAAAATTGTGTTTTATTCACTTGTCCAGGTAAAGGTTCATCTTGAGGTAAGTTAAGCTTATCCGCGTTCATTGCTTGGTAAAGACAACTCTCTTTCCAAACTACTACATCAGAGCATCGACCATTACAGCCAACATCTATGTACAAGAATTTACTGCTGGTGTCAACCACGGCTTAGAGTACTGTGCTGCAATAGCCTTTGTAATTATAAAAATCCGAGTTGGAATTATTTGTCTTTTTTAGTCTAATATGTTTTCCATCGATAGCCCCTAGCATTGAGGTTCCTTAAAATAAGTAATCTTCGGATATTTCTATTTAACTCCATTTTTTTAAGAAATTTAGTAGCAGATTTCTAAGAAAAATTTTATTTATTTTGCTCTTTGAGTTCAACCTTCACGCTTGATTATTTTAAAATTATGAGTTAACATAAATGCGTGTTCTCATACCGTTAACATAAGCAGAGCAATAAGCAATTATGTCATATTGTTCTGCCGACGTTGCTGCCTTATTGCTAACATATTTATTGCTAATCTAGACGGGGGGTAAAGAGTATTCACTGTTAAGCGATACATGCAATGGTGCCAGAAATTTTCATAGAAAACTCTACCCTCGTCGAAATAAATCTTTATTTTAGAAAAAAAAATCTTAATTCTAGAAAAAAAAAATTTCAATATTTTTTATTCTTTATTACGTGTTGTTTCTTTTAATGAGTTTAAAATAAATACATAAAAGGAAAATAAGTAAACATAAAAATCCAAAATTTATTCAAACAATTTTTTTATATAAAAAAACATAGTTGAAAATATACATTGTACCAAGTTAATTGGATTTATTCCGCCAGTAAATAAAAAACTGTTTGCATACCTTTCGGTGAAGACCGTCGTCACTGGCTGTTTATTTAGTACGATTGGCGAGCGCTTTCGATGTAAAGACATCATTTTCAAGCCGCGTTTTGATTAGTACTGGTACTAATCAAAACGCGGAAGAAGATCTACAAAATCTATATTGACTAAAAATCTTAAAAATTAAGCTATAATATTCATT
Organism: Cistogaster globosa; assembly: GCA_937654795.1. NCBI lineage: Eukaryota > Metazoa > Arthropoda > Insecta > Diptera > Tachinidae > Cistogaster > Cistogaster globosa. The sequence goes on from OW569407.1 coordinate 45,699,205, forward strand.
CTGGCATTGCTGGACACATGTTATAAAGTACAAAAGGCATTCTCCTGTTCTTGTATAAAAAAATTAAACTTATATACCTAATAAGTGCGTTCTTTTAAAATACCATTTCTAAAAAGGTTATATTTATAAAAAGGACTTTAATAGAAGGTGATTATGTACCTTTTAACTCTTTGCAAAAAAAAAAAAAAATAATAATAATAATAATAATTATAATTTATAATAAAATTGTGCAGAAAATATTCTTTAATAAACAGTATATTTTGCTTTATTAAAACGTTTTCCAAAAACAAATTAACAAAAAGTTACTTGTCGTTTTAAAAAAATGTACTCTTGTTAATGGTACGTTTTTGTAAAAAGGTAAACAAAATTGGGGTTTATTAAAGGTAATTTTTACAACTAGTAATATTTTTCAACAGGCGCTTTTTCACTTTTCTCAAAATTCAGTATATATAATTTATTATTACTTACGTATTTAAATCTAAGGAATCTTTGTTTAATATATATTTTTTTTATTTAAGTAAATGCAAAATCCAATTTTGGTATTAGTTATTTCCCTTTGAAAATAAAAAACAAATCCTAGTTTCTATTGGTTGGTAGGGATTCACGAAGGATAAAAACAATATGCATAGAAAAAACTTTTAAAACTTTTGCCTTAATTGTGGCCAACCTTCGCAAAGATATGAACTGACAAAAAAGCAAGCGTATTTACAAATATTTTTCCCTAAAAGCAGGAATAAGAAGTACGAACCATTTTTTCGTTTTTTTTTTTTTTTTTTTTTTTTTTGCATACTATCTATATATGTTCCAGAGAAATCAAGTTACCTATTATACCTGTTTTTGCTCTTTAGAATTTGGGTCCTTTAGAGTTCGAGTTTCAATATGTCCGGCATAAGTTGATCCTTTCATAAGCTGCAGCTACATTATAAATGTCATGAATCTTATATTCTAATAAAACCATTTTCAACGAATACATATCGCACCTGTTCAACTAAAGGGCGTACACTCGAAGTTTTCAATTTTTTTTACTTTTTGTTAAAAAACGATATATATTTATCAACTCTAACCACTGTAAATTTTTCCCATTCTTTTGACTACTCTTTCTTTAAAAAAAGACCATGTCTTCTGAGTACTTACTTTTGTATCAACAAATCAAATATATATTTTTAGTTGTACTTACATGTTTTAGCAGTTTTGATCGAAGTTTTTTCAGCTAAAGGGAATTATTTCGAATTGTGGCCCTATTGATTTTATAAAAGTAACAAACAGGATAACAGTATTTTGAGTTTTCGTAGTGAAATGAACCAAGGTAAAATTATGGTGAAATTGTAAAAATATTTAATATTTTATTACATCTTTTTCATGTAGCAATCTTGTTTTAAATACTTATCACTGTACTTACTTTTTCTATCTATATCACATAGTGTTTTAATTTAAAATCACTTAATTCACTTTTTTAACAACGGAAACACGCGTTTTTTGTTTAAAAGCTGTAATTGTGTTTTGTAATTAAATAATAAAGTTAAAATATTTAAGTTACAATTGTTTGGTTTGGGTTTTCTTCGCGGAGAAGACAAAAGCAATACACAGAGCTTTTCAGATGTCGATAGCGATGGTAGTACTTCAGATCTGTTCAGCGATGATTCTGAAGACGATTTTCATCTATCACCGCTGTTTTATGCTTGTGTTGAAATCAAAATAATAAGTATTTTTATAGCAACAAAAAATCAATACTTGGGATTTTATGATTATGTTATTAATCACCGGCGATATTGTCAGTTAAACTGGCACAAGTCGAAATAACGCCACTTCTTTTTTCAAGAAGTCGGAAGTAACTCGAAAATTAGTTATTTTTCTGTAAATACTTAACAGAACAATAAGAAATCGAGTGTAATATTAAAGTTAACAAATTATTTTTACGAGGCCATATTTTTTTATTCTTATTATATTCCTTTAATGTTATCACAGACAGTTTTCTGTCTTTACTGAAAAATTGAAAATTTTGAGTTGATGCCCTTTATTTGAATAGGCTCGGTACGCGCATCTTAGAAAATAAAAAGATATAAGTATGGGATCCTGATCTTTTTTTATTTAAATTAGAAGAAATACTTTAAAAATATCATTTTTAATTTTCAAGATAAAAGCGAAACACATCAAAAATGTATATTAAATTATAATATAATTTTTTAGATTGCATAAATAATTTAATTTATATAACTTATTAACTGTATCTTTAAATAATAATTACAAAGAAATATAACACGAATTAACTATTTTAAACGAATTTATACCATACATATTATTGACATCACTGTTTCTGAAGACATCGTCAGTGAGCGAAGAGATAACGGCGGTGAAAATGAATTTTAAGAATAATGACTATCTGGCAACAATTTCTTAGTCATACGTACCGTTTACTTTGACGACAAGTAGTCAAAATATACGCAACGTGTATAACAGTCGTCAAACTATGTGATTTATACTAAAAGTAGATTTACACCGATTTTTTACGGAATTAATAAAAAATATTGTTTCAGAGGGTGTATTTTATCACTTTTCATAATATGGCATCAAAAAAATTTTGATATATTTGGGTCGCCACACTATGCGCTGTGCACTAATATATATATATGTATGTATATATATATATATATATATATATATATATATATATATATATATATATATATATATATATATATATATATATATATATATATATATATATATATATATATATATATATATATATATATAGATTGGGACTGTCCACGAAAATTTAATGTGCCTTCCGCTTTGTTTTGGGACATTTCCAACGGATGAAGCAACACTAGACAGCCATCTTGTTTTTGAAATTTAATATTTGTTGTAAAGCCGCTACTACCTAATAAAATAAATTTGCTTTGTTTTTACTAGCAACATTTATTCAAACAGTTGTTTTTTACTTTTGTTTACAAAATAAATTTCTTAAAAAATGTCTGATAAAGAATTTTTTGTTACATTGAAGAAAATGCAAGTATTTGACTATTAAAATAATAGAAAACATTATATTGTTGTTGTTATTTTTTCTTTTCTTTGATTTAGCTAGGGGAGTATACAGAAAAAAAAGGTTAATACAGCAATTTGGTTCAATATCTCCCAGCTTTGCAGGTGTTTTTGTTTTTATAAGAATTAGAGATGAAACATTCAATGCAATGTACTTTGTCTCAGTACAATTGTAATACAAAAAATAGTTATATACATTTTTAATGTTAATATTTTTTTTCTTACTGACAATAAGAATGTTTATTACAACTAAAAACAAACAAAAAATTAAGTATATGATGCATTTGAACATCATAAATGCTTTTAAAAATCATCTAGTAATTACAAAAATGTTAAATATTTTATGTACATATTTTTGGTACTTGGGTACTAAGAGTATTATTTATAAGTTTTCCTTATGGTTGACATCAGTTTTATAGCTTATATTGATCTATTGTTTTATATGTTTTTTTTTTCACTCCAGTATATTAACTTTTAAAATTGACCTATTTAATGGTTATACCATACAGTTTTAAGTCTTACATATCATTCCTAAAGCCACAAAAATTTTCTGTGCTAATTTTTGCTAGTAATGCATTCGCTTACCTTTTTGGATTTGAAAGAATAATTTTGAAAATTTCTGTTTTACTCTTTCGGTGCTAGTTTTTGCAAGTAAAGTTATTGAACAGACCTAAGTCAAATAGTTAAACCAAAAGAAGAAAAGAGACAGTGGGATGAAAAAAATATGTTATATATAGCTTCTATAAATCGAATTATAAATTAAATGAATGATGTACACGTGCTGGATGACCTGTGCCGCTTTCAAAATTGCGAAAATAGCACTAGCAAAAAAACAAAAAAAAAAAAAAAACGAACAGACAAACAAACAGCTATTATTTTCAAAGCAGAGAAAGAAAATAAAAACCCGTGGAAAAAAGTTAATGAAAGAGTGATAAATTTTTTTTTTCCTTTAGTCTTTTTTAAAATATTTTTTTATCAAATCATAAAGTTTTCCGCTGGTGGTTGTTTTTTATTTGTAGTATTGCACATCGTTGATCTGTTAAATGACATGCAATGACTGGTTAACTTCGATAAATTCTAAGATTTCCTTTTTCTTCCGACATTTTTGACAATCGGACAACTGAAATTTGGCTTAAAATGAAAAACTTGTACATACGTGCTTAGAAACAAACACAATATGTAAATCAAAGGGTAACATTGAGCCTGCCAAAAATCAAAATTTTTTGATTTTTTAGCTAGCACCGTCTGTGGAACATATACTAATACATTTTCACAAATACCAACATAATGATGGATGATTATTTTGATCATGTGCGTATAACAAGAGTAAATATCTATCCTACATTTGAAAATTAAAAAAAATGTTTCCAAAAAAGTTAAATTTAAAAGTATTTTAAGTTTTGAAGCAGCCATTTTGTAAAAACGACTAAAAACTTATTATTATATGTAAAAATTTGTTTTATTTTTATTTTATGGTGATATTGTTACATTTCTTTCTATGATTTTTGTTATGATCTTGCTTAGATCATAGAGAAATAATTAAATAAACAATTTGTATTAAGTAACAAAAGACGTGTTTATTCAATCACGGTATAACAAGAAGTCCGAACTAAACTTAAAGTAAAAAGGAATACACAAGAACTGTTTAATTCAAAAATGACTGACGTTGGCTGTTGCCAACATCTCCCCCTTTTAGGATGGAGAGTAACGTCTAGGAGGACGACGGCTTCTAAGGGACTGCCTTGGTGGTAAAACATCAGCAGCATCAGTTGCGTGGACAAACGCTTCTTCATCATCACTAGGAGGTGTGGAATTTAAAACGATTTCATCAGCTTCCTTTTGGTCTGCAGTTGTAGTGTGGATTGGGTCGGAATAATCAATTGGATCAACTGAATTTAGAGTTAACGATTGATCGGATGAGTATTAGAGTATTACGTCTGCGTGTTGGCACCAGAATATTGTAAACTACGTCTCCGATTCGTTCGATAACTTCGCTCGGAACCCATGACATCTTATTCTTTGTCTTTAGGTTTGAAACTTCTTGCCTTCGCTCCATGCTTTATGTTGTAAGCGAGTTCCATGCCAGTATTTCTTTGAGTACTTAATGCTTGAGTTGACTTTAATAAGTCTAGCGGTGTTTGGAGACGTCTACCAATGAAACATTCAGACGAACTTTTTTCATTTGGAGTATTTTTGTTTGGGGTTGTTCGGTATTGAATTAAAAAGTTAAGTAAATTAACTTTATCATCACAAGAGGCTTCGGAATATGACTTCTCAAGAGCTCTTCTGATAGTTTCAACAAAGCGCTCTGCTTGGCCGTTGGATTGAGGACGATACGGTGGTGTACATATATGTTGTATACCCCTTTCTTCACAAAAATGTTTAAATGCAAGGCTGGTAAATTGTGTTCCGTTGTCAGACACTATGACTTTCGGTTGAACATAACGACTTATAAATTCGTGAAAATGATTAATAATTTCGCTTGATGAAATTGTAAAGAGTTGTGCGCTTTCTGCCCATTTAGAATAGGAATCCACCATAACAAAATAATATTTCCCACGGACTGGACCGGCTATATCTATGTGGACTCTATCGAGAACTTCATTAGGTGTTGGCCATGAGCACAGTACTGACTTTGTTGGAGATTTTGCTGCCGATGCATAGTTTTGACACTGTTTGACATAGTTAGATATGTCTGCGTCGATTTTTGGCCAATAAACGTAAGATCTGGCGAGGCTTTTCATGCTTTCGATGCCTTGGTGGCCTTTATGAAGTTGTTTTAAAATTCGTTTTCTGAAAACGCTGGGAATTACGACTCTTTCTCCAGCCATTACGCACTTATCAACGATTGTTAGTGAATCTTTGCGGTTGTAAAATGGTTCTACATTTGGTGAGATGTTTTTGGGCGAAATTGGCCATCTACTTTGAATGTATTTAACCACCTCCCTTAGGGTAGCATCTTTCATTGTTGCAGTACGTATCATTCTTTGTGTTACTGGAACATGTTTTAAGCTGTCGTCTATAATGAAGTTTAAGTCGTCATCCGTTTTTATAGCTGCAATTACAAAATCTTCATGTGACTGATTGCCAATTAATCGAGAAAGTACGTCGACGTTTCCAAAGTCGTTTGTATTTACGTATTGAATGTTAAAATTATAAGCCATTAACACAAGTGCCAACCGTTGCAGCCCATTCGCTGTATGCGTTGGTATGCCTTTCTTGGAACCGAATAATGACAGCAGAGGCTTATGGACCGTCAATAATGTGAACTTTCGTCCATATATCATACGATGAAACTTTGTACAAGCATACACCAAAGCCAATGCTTCCTTTTCTATCTGGCTATATTTCTGTTCAGCTTGTGTTAATGCTCTGGCATTTTGTGAAATATTTGAGCACCTATACCGACCGTAGACGCGTCTGCCGCATCAAAAATTGGGAGTTTGGAGTCGTAATGGGTTAAAAGCATGTTTGATTGTAGCAAATTTTTAAATTCTTGAAAAGACGACTCGCACTGTTCGGTCCATTCCCATTTAGCTTCATCTTTTAACAGATTATCTAAGGGAAACCGAATATCTCGCATACGATTAATAAATTTTCCATTCAGATACATTGTTTGGGCGGGGCATGTTCTTAATAGACTCCACTTTAGTTGGATCCGGATTAATGCCCTTGGAGTCCACTATATGGCCAAGATATTTTATTGATGTTTTAAAAATTTCGCATTTTTCCCAGCGAATTGTGAGGCCGTGTTCATGAAAACGTTTTATTACCTCCTTTACCTTATTTATATTTTCCTCAGCAGTGGTTGATGCGACTACAACGTCATCTAGGTAAGCAAAAACACCATTTATACCAGCTGTGATTGTATGCATTGCTTTTTGAAATGCCCCAAGTGCAGATGTTATTCCTGGGGGCAATCGATTAAACAAATAAAGACCCTTATGTGTGTTAATAGCAAGGAGTTTTCTAGAGTTTTCGTCGTCCTCAAACTGTAGGTATGCGTCCGTAAGATCAATTTTGCTGAAATATTTACCTTTTGCCATCTTAGCAAAAATTTCATCTGCGTGCGGTGATGGATAAAAATTTGGTTCCATGCAGCTATTCAGCCCTGTTGATTAATCTCCACAAATACGTATTTTGTTGTTTGGCTTACGTACTACCACTATTGTTGGTGCCCATTCAGAGTGAGTCACGGGTGTAATGATACCGTCAGACTCCAATCTATCTAACTCAGCTTGGACCAGATGGAGTGTCGCATACGGTACTGGTCTTTTCGGCTTAAAAACAGGAACTGAATTTTCCTTTACAGGAAGTGTGAGATTGAATTTTGAATAATGTCCTGTTTTGTTTGACAACACTTCTAGAAATTTTTTTTTAATTTCTTTTAATATTAATTCTTTTTGAGCAGGACCAGAAATTGAGTTGCAAATAAAATTTAAAATTGTATTCCAATAACCAAATTTTTCAATCAGATCAGCACCAAATACATTAAGATGCTCTAGTTCTGTCACATATATTTTTCCAATTTGAATTTGATCATTGTGTTGTATTTCAGTACTAAATTCACCCAATAAAGGTATTTGATTACTTGAAGCGTCTGATGCAATCTGTATACAACGCTGCAATTTTGGTTTACCAATTTTAATCCAATTGGATTTTGAAATAATCGTTACATCGGCTGCTGTGTCCAATTGGAGTTTCATTTGCTTTTCTGCTATTGTGATTTTTACATATTTTCTATTTGCGGTGTGATTGTGTATTGCATTAACGATTTGTGGTTGTGTTGGTGTAGAGACAATATTTGTACGCTTATCGCTATTGTTGTATTTGTTTTTATTTAGCTTTGAATGGTTTTGTGGTGCATGATTTTTCTTGCTGTTTTCCGTTGAATTCTTTTTACGAAAACATCCACAATAACCATCTTTATGACCATACTTACCACATTCTTTGCATTTGTGCTGTGTATAGGAGCAATCTTTGACGAAGTGCATTGATCCACACTGCCAGCAGGGACGTGTTGGCCCATCATGTGTAAAATCGTCATTTCGGTTGTTTCTTGTTTGATAATTTTTAAACTAATGATTTTTTTTATATGAAATGGCATTTAACTGAGGTGTTTTTTCTTCCACAAGACTTGCATCGTTTTTGAGTACCATTATTCGTTGCACCTCGGTGGTTAATTTGTCCAGTGAGATGTCGACATCGTTGTCTAACATGGATATTAATTTGCTGCGTAATTCCATGTACATAGGAGATTGAAGACCGATGATAAAAATCAGACACTTAAATTGCTGAAAAGTCATTTGGTTACTACGAAAACGCTCGCACTGTTTATTTACTCGGCCGGCATACGTTACAAAATCTTCATTTTCTTCCTTCACTGTTTTGAGGCAACTATATCGTATATTAAAAAGAGATTCCTGTCGGTCAAATAGTGTAGACAGCTTGGCAATTGTTTCCTTAAAATTTAACTCTTGCGGCTTCTTTGGCAATAAACAGTCAGCATATTTGTCGTACACTTGTTGACTTAGCTTTCGCAAAATGAGACGCACCTTGGAAGCGTCATCAAGTGATTTGGCGTCTTCAACAAAAAGAGCTTCGTAGCGGCTGTACCAATTTGAAAAATACAAGTCTGATTCTGGATCATGACTAAATTCGTTAATACTTTTGGAAAGTACGTCCATTAGGTTTTCCTGACCGGTGTAGGTGGCCTGCTGTGATACGTTTGCAGTGTTTGATGCTTGCATAACACCGGTGAGTGTTTCCATGAGGTTTTGTTGGCGTTCAGCTGCTTCGGTTTGCGGTACCAGAAGCTTGGCTATTACGCTTTCCAAGGAGTTCATTGTGATTTGCGTGTGTTCTTTATTTAAAATTACTCGTCGCTACTGTTATGATCTTGCTTAGATCATAGAGAAATAATTAAATAAACAATTTGTATTAAGTAACAAAAGACGTGTTTATTCAATCACGGTATAACAAGAAGTCCCAACTAAACCTAAAGTAAAAAGGAATACACAAGAACTGTTTAATTCAAAAATGACTGACGTTGTCAGATTATAAAATAATTTAACTAATATTTTGGCTGTTGCCAACAATTTTATTGAGAACATTATTACTTGTATTGTTGTCGCTTGGCTCTACTCTACTAATTATGTTGCTCAATATTTTCATATAAAATATGGTGCAGTTGTTCCTACAATATTTTTAAAATGAAATAAAAACTGTACACATGAATAATAATACCAAAGGTGTGTTTACATTATGTGTAAAAGTCATATGGAATGTCAGATTTTCCATATGTAACTCAATACACTTAGTGTAAACCTCATGAAACATAACATATGTTATTTTCCTATGTGTTATAACATGTGTTAGTTTTTTATTCAGAGCACGCTCTATTTGATATGTAAAACCTTATGACAACAGATGCTTTTAGTGATGCTAAATTTTACTTTTCAAATTTCTACTAAATTTCTTAAAAAATTATTTTAATTTGTTATAATCAGCTAAACAGTATTATATTGGCATTTCTACGAATACATCAACCACGTGAGCCAAAATCAACCCTAAAGTATATAGTAAAAAATAAAATCTGAATTATTGCCCTTATTACCTCCTTTTAATTATTTCATTTTTCTTGGTGGAAGTGTACTTAAAAAATTATGATCACTTTTTTTTGTGCGACGGGTATTTAACAATTATTTTTTATATATGTAAAGGAAAAAAAATAATATTAAATTTTACATGTAAATATTAAAAAAATAGAAAGAAGCTTTTTTGGATGTAATAAGTTTTATTGGTTTTTAATAATCATATGTTTGTTTTTCAGAAGTTTAAATTTTCTTGCGTCTAATGTTTTTTATATAAAGGTGTGTGTGCTTCTTTCAGGTAGTGAAAAGTTCAAAAAACATGAAAAAATCAAATTGTTTACCACAATTCTTTCTTCAATGGAAATTATTAAAATATTTTTCTTTTTTTACAACTTAGCAATAACACTTGCATACTTATTAATGAACAACGAGCAAAAATTGTATGTTAATTGCTATATTGTGGCAATTAACAATTTCAAATGTGGAAATACATTGGTAAGATATGCTTTATACGAACTACGCCTAGTACCTGAGAACATGTAGTTTTGAGCTCATGTTCTTTTCAACGAACTTAGCCAATTACCTAAGTGCAGATCCTTAATATATATTTTAGCAATTTGGATAAGGAAAGACAGCCTAGTAATTAAACTTGATCGTGAGGTTCTAAATAGTTATCACTAAAAAGTTCAGGAGGTTATATCATATATATGTAACATATGCAAGTTTAAACATAAAAATTATAAACCGTATGTTAAACACTGATTTTGACATACGCACGAAATTACTCATGGATAGCAATTTTGACATTACACATGACTTGAACACATAATGTAAACACACCTTTAGTCAAATTAGCAAATGATATTTTCGAAAAATAAACAAAAAATACAATTTGACACTTAGTAACTTTAAAAAATTCAAAAATAACTTATAAGGGTATGAGTTGTGAATAATTAACATTGCACAATATGCCAACACTTAACAAAATACTTCTTTTTGCGCAATAACCATCAAAAGGGTTTTGATTTTTTTCAAAATATTGCGCCATTTATTTATATGATATACACATTGATTGTAAAATTACGATTATTGCACGTTAATATTGCAAACGCACTGGTACCTTAAAGATAAAAAATAAATTACAACAGTTCTCAGTTTTTAAGCACGAAAAAAATTTCATTCTATATGCTTAGTCCAGATTTACACGTGCGATTATTTTATGCCATTTTTTTCAATTCTGTTTAAAAGTTTCAGCGAGTTTCATCGCGTCCATATAGTATGAAATTTTTCATGGCATCGGAATTTGTACATCTCGCTCTTAATTTGACGTTTCTGTTATTTCAAATAATACACAAACAACAAAACACATGCAGCGAACGTACACAAAGCAAGTGTAAAAAAATCCCCTCAAACTTCAAGCCATGCCATTTTGTCTACCCCGCTTTCGTCTCTACACCTCTTGCGTACAAACAAAAATTCCATGAAACTAATTTCTTGCAAAATGCCGTGGTGTAAAATAGCTCTTACACAAGTTTCTAGAAAATGAAATTAAAAGCATCACTGTCTAAACATACCATAAGTGAGGGTTTTCACATTAGACTAATTGTGCTGGCATAAAATCGCAGTTTGTTGGCTTTTTCGGTGAGGAGAGTGGTTTTTGGTTGGCACAATTTTTCAACCAGCTTCAACCCCGCACAAGCAGAACAAAACTAACACATACACACTTATGAAAACACAGGTTCTGCGTTTTTTTTGCAGAGCGATTTTTAGTGTTTAGTCGTCCATCGACGCGTAAACATGAATACATCAATGATGAATTTTATTATGATTGAATTCAATTTTCTTATAATATTTTATCAAGGGAAATTAAGTTTAAAGTTAATTTAAGTTAATTTTTATATGTATTTTACAGGAAAAAAATTGAAAACGAACTTTTTCTCAAATATGAATAAAATATTAATTCAAATCTTCTTCATCTTCTTTTTATGAATAAAATATTAATTGAAATCTTCAGCTTCTAGGAGTGATCATGCAGCTTGCAAGTTACAGCCACTAGAAATTCCTCCTAAAATTATTGCCAATTCATCATCAATTATTTCAGCCACATTTCCGCATTTTATGTATGTGTTTAACGAACGAAAGGCAAACATGAAATAAACAAAGAAATTACTAACACACACACAAAGCTGTGTATACGTGCACAATTTTATGCCAGCATAATTAGTCTTGTGTGAATACGAAAGAACAAAAGTTGTGCGGATTAAAAATTAGTCTAATGTGAAAACCCTCAGTAACAATAAAAATATGTTACATGTCCAAATGTTTACATTTTTTATGTAAAAAGAGAACCACATTGCAATCATCTACTACCAAAAAACAAAAACGTGCTCACACGCATAGGAAAATGTACTTTTCATGCAACTCTAAACAAATTTGCCAAAATATACAAAACTTCCCTACAAAGTTTTTATCTTCTCCTCGAGAATAAAAAACATGAAATTTTCTTTTAAATCAAATTGAATTCATTTACAGGTAGTAGCCCAGCTGATTTATGCTTATGTTTAGCGTTGTCAAAATTTTCAAATAACTTTTAAAAGAACACGTTTTCAAATAAATTGAAAAAATTAAATTTTATAAAATAAAATTTGAAAAGCAAAAATAAAATATAATATGAGGTATTGCTAAAAGAAACCAACTGTTACAACTTTATTTAAAGTACCAAATGATAACAGAAATTGAATTCGGCTTGCCTTGTTTAGTCAGATGTTTTTGGCAATAACGTGGTGCTCTGCAACAATAAAGTTACATTTCATAGTTTTTGTAGTGGTAGCCGCTACTTATTATTAATTCGCCTGTTTTAACTCTGTATGTCAAAAATAACACAATATAAGAACAAATTCTCTAAACTAAAAAACTTGCAATCTTATTGGTGAAATTAGTATTTATAAAAATGTTTAATTAAAAAATGTACACATATTTTTTTATATATGGAGTTTGACAGTCCTGTATACCAGCAAAAAATGCTGAATTCGCCTACGCCACCTGCTAAATTGATTCGCCTTGTTTACATATGTGGACTTTGGCAGTAATGATTTGAGCGAAAATTAATGAATTCGCCTACGCTGCCACCTGATAATTTATAAGTCTTGAAACTTATCTTTCAGCTATGAAAAAGAAGCTGTCACACTTTTCAAAACTTGTGTTTCGTGCTTGGAAATAACGAATAGAATTGTTACTGGGTTAGAAAAACATTTAATAGACGCGCCATTTTAACGAGGAGACATTATTTTTTGTAGAAAAGAAATTTATTTAAATATTTTTATGCCTGGCTTTATATTATTCAAAGCAAATTGAATATTATTTAAATTAAAGTATATTTATATTAAGGCTTATTTATTAAGCTGTGTTCAAAGCAAATTCATTGTTTTTGGCTAGACTGAAAGTGTCAAAAAGGCAGACCTAAATACATTCAAAGAAAAACGACTAAAGTAAAAAATTTGTAATGACATGCTATACCACGGTTGATTCACATTTTGATTCTTTATTGAGTACATGTAGCGGAACGTACATACATATAAGTTATGAGGTTTAAAGTAAAAGACGTGGCCGTGTGCTGCTCGTAATAACAACTGAACTTTTATTTTATTGTTCTTCTTTTTATAATTTGATTTTGCTTACTTTATAATTAATAATTTATTTTAACCTATTTTAATAATTGCTTATTACAGTTTATTTTAATAAATGCTCTGTTGATTGATTTTGCTTACTTGTTGTTAACAACTTATTTTGATCTAATTTTGACATTTGCTTATTATAGTTTATTTTAATAAATGCTCTGTTGACAGTAATATTTGCTTTAATATAATTTAAATTAATAAATACAATTAACGATTTATTTCAATATAATTTGAATTATTGCTTAATAATTATATTTTTAGTAGGTTAAGATATAATATGTTATTGTTGTTTTTATTGTAGTTGGTTGAACTTTAGTGTGCGGAAATATTAAGTTCTGTGTTAGCAGTGTGTGTTATATTTGTTGTTGCAATGGTTTGGGTGTTATTAGTGGTATTCGTGTAATACGCTAACTCCCCCCTTCTTAAGTGTCAGTGTTCCACTGATCAATTATGAAAAAATTTTATAGATAATTAATTTTCAGTTCAGGAAACTGCGATGGAGTTGGAAATTGTAAAACTGCGTGTTGACTTTTGCATTTGGAATATAATTGAACGATAATTATTATTGAAAAACCAATGAAAAGTAGGCAGAAGTTAGAGCTAATAGAAATTAAGCCCTTATATGAAAGGTTATCTAAATGTTTAATATTTTCGAGAAGTAGATGGTGGAGATATTGTAAATCTAATTTGATTTCTTTTTCTGTCAGGTTGCCCTGTATTACTGGTGGAAGGATATGAAAAGAGGTTGTTTGCCAATTTGTATATTTTGTATTGTTAAGGGTTATTGTTTCATTAAAGAAGTTGATGATAAAGGTACCATTTAGGATTTGTGGGTTATTTCCGTATGAAAGGTTTCCGATATAATTCGTTAGAAATATTGTACCGTCCGATATAAGTTCAACTATCGGTTTTTTTGGTTATTTGATATTCGCAGGTTGTATTTCCCCCATTAAGTATACTTACAATACAATAATTTGAATCTAGAATTTCTACCTGGTCCTTCTTACATATAGTTACTCCTTCAATCATTGAGCAGTCGCCTTTAATTCCGTATTTTTCCGTATGAGACACGAGCAGGTTGGTGAAACTGAGATATATTCTTTTGTCATTCTTAATTGTTGAACAAAGAATTATTTTATTAAACAGGATATCTTCCATTTGTGGTAGGGAAATGATATATAAGAGAAGGGAATCTTTTATAACCATTGAAGGTTCAGCAAATTGAAGGGCTTGTAACTCATTTTTAATGGGAGCGTTTCGATTTGGGAGAGTATGTTTGCGATATCTCCTTTATTTAGTATTTGTGAGTGCACTATACCTTTTTTCGCTAACTGGCCAGCCATTACAATTTGGGATATTTCATCATTTATTAGACCTAGTTTATTAAATAGGGTTTGAGCGTTCCTGTTGGTGTCGTCTGTGTGCGATTCTGCGATTATTCTATTGTAGTCATCTACTAGATTATTGGTTGTTTTTATCAGATATTTGTTGATGGTGAATTTACAGGTTTGGAATTAAATGATATTTTCTCCGAAATAAAATTTTTGTTAGCACCAGTATCTACAAAGAATTTTAAGATTTTACCATTTTTCAGGCGCAGCTCTAGGTATGGTATGCTAGAGAGGCCTCCGTCATAAAATTTATTTCATCGTGTTCATATTCTAGGTTCTTTTCATCATACCCTTCTTCCTCCTCTTGGTAACTTTGCATTGACTCTTGTTCATCATCTTCAATAGTCTCTGTGTTAAAAAGGCGTTGTTGTTTCCGAGGAATATTCGAAGAATTATTACCTGAGTTTGGCAAGGGAGATTTCTGTGGTCGATTCATATAATTAATATGACGTGTTCTCACAGAAGGATCGACTTCCATTGGTACGGGTGGTTTTGGTTGAGTGGGTCTGGGAGGTGGATTATTCTGTGTGTATTGTTGATCCAGTCTCATCGGAATCGGTGCGTTATAAATGCGAACTTGTTCAGCTGTACTTAGGTTTCTATACTGAGTTCCAGGCTTACTCTGATTCATCTGACTATGCACTTGATTAATAGATGCAACAATAGTATTATACCTACTATTGCGTGGGTGAATAGACGTATTCCTATAGTTCAAGTTTTGGAACTCGAGGCAAGAGGTATATGCCTCTGGGAGTGTTGTTGGTTTCTAAATAGCCAACATTCTCGATATATCACCGTTTACACCCCGGATAAATACGTCCAAAGCTCTATTCCTATGACTTGAGATTAAAGCTTCTACTGTTTCTGCCGAATAATTATCCGACTTAACTTTATTTATGATAAGTGATAATTGGTGATTAATTTTCGCATAGAATTCATCTAAGACATAACACTTAAGACATAACACTTAATTCGTACTCTAGAGTTCTTACATCTCGTTTATCAGCATAATGCAAAGACAAACAATTTTTTATTCTCTCCCAACTCTCGTCAAATATGTTATAAGATATTAAGGCCGCATCGGCGGGACCTCTCACTTTATGTCTTATATGTTGCAGAATTGCCCTATAAATTGGCTTATCCCTTACTATCTCATAATCCCTCAATATAGATTCTACGCTGTGAATCCAAGAAATATACTGGACGGGGTTACCGTCAAAGACCTGTACATCCCTTACGCAATCGGGAAGTTTCCGTATTTCGACCAGATCCGCTTCGGTCCTTGGAACAGGGAGTGTTGCATCCCTAGTAGGGGAAGGATTACTTCTTCTTTCCAAGGCAGATATTCTTGCGGTTAGAAGTTTAACTTGTTCTATTTGTGAATTTAGGGCACCGGTAAGTTGCGTTATCGCATCTTGAATGCGTTCCATTTTAAGTTAAAGAGAAAAAAATATTTACTTGTGAAAAAAGTGTAAAAGGGGTGCTAGATTTTTGAATGATGAATTCTTCACACGGACTTTTGAATATTTCCACTTCAATAGAAAAATTTTTGTGTAGAAATGTGTTTGTGTAGTTTCGGTGTTTTTTATTATTTTTTTATGTTTAGATTATCAACCCAATGATTTGTTTTTATAGAATATTTCGACTAAAATAAGGAAACAATTACAATTATCGCTTTCTTAATTTTAAAAAATGTTCACGATAGGAATGATTTAGTTTTATGTGATTTAATTAAAATTTCTTGCGTTTTTTTAATTTTTTGTTACAATAAACAAAACAATTTGTTGTAAAATATATATAACTTTTACTTCTGAATTTTATTAAATGTTGACGATAGGTATGATTTTAGTTTTACGTGATAAAAATTTCTTATATTTTTTATTTTCTATACAATTTAATATGACTTACAATATAGTTTGAATGAAGATCCACATCCTATTGGAGAGTCCGCGTTGTCCTTTTTGAGGGTTTAAGCCGTCTACTGGGGTACGGATATTCGTCACTGATGTAGTTTCCTCTTTTTATTTCCCTTTGGTATCGGTGGTGTCTCTCATCCTATTGAGTTCACTTCCACGTTCTTAGGGTGAGTTGTATGAGTATGTTGCACAATCACTGATGGCCTTTTGTCTTTTTCAAATGTCCTCTTGAGTTTGTTCAACCAAACTTTACTTATTCGCTTTTTGTAAAAACGTTCTTAATTTAACAGTTAATTTTGGACTCTTTTTCTTTTGAATTTGTTTTCACGAATCCTTTTTATTTGTTAACCAAGTACTTTTTAAGTTTGTTCAGTTTTTATTTTTTGTAATAATTATCACTTTTTAACTTTTTTATTTCGGACTCTTTTTGTATTTTAGATTTATTCTTCGAATCCTTTTTGTTTGTTAACCGAGGACCTTTTTTTTAATTCGCTCGGGCGCCAGTTATGAGGTTTAAAGTAAAAGACGTGGCCGTGTGCTGCTCGTAATAACAACTGAACTTTTATTTTATTGTTCTTCTTTTTATAATTTGATTTTGCTTACTTTATAATCAATAATTTATTTTAACCTATTTTAATAATTGCTTATTACAGTTTATTTTAATAAATGCTCTGTTGATTGATTTTGCTTACTTGTTGTTAACAATTTATTTTGACCTAATTTTGACATTTGCTTATTATAGTTTATTTTAATAAATGCTCTGTTGACAATAATATTTGCTTTAATATAATTTAAATTAATAAATACAATTAACGATTTATTTCAATATAATTTAAATTATTGCTTAATAATTATATTTTAGTAGGTTAAGATATAATATGTTATTGTTGTTTTTATTGTAGTTGGTTGAACTTTAGTATGCGGAAATATTAAGTTCTGTGTTAGCAGTTTTTAAGTAGTTGTGTTATGTGTGTTATATTTGTTGTTGCAATGGTTTGGGTGTTATTAGTGGTATTCGTGTAATACGTTAACTTATATATGCACGCGGAATAGTTTTCGTGTTATGAAAAGTTTCTCTAAATAGTTTAATGTGTATCCCTTTTATTTTAAAATTATTAAAAGTGACAGTATCTAATTTGATTTTATCATCAGCAGAATTTTAATTCTTCTCTTTCGTATTAAAATTAAATTAATGAGTTGTGGTCGAGTTTAAAAAAATAGTTTTTATTGCAGTTTGTTATGAAAGAGAAAAACACGTTGAACTCGTCTACTCTCAAATAAAACTTAAAAAAAGGATGTGCCTACAATTTTTTAATGTAAAAAAAAGAAACCACATTGCTCTCCAAACCAACCTCCCATAAAAGAGCAAAAAATATAATAACAGGTATTGCCAAAGCCAACTGGTGAAACTTTATTTAAAGTACCAAGTGATAATAGAAATATAAATTGAATTCGGCTTTCTTTTGCTCAAGCGTGATAATTTGTTCAGTTTTTCATGCGAAATGCTGTCATACATAAAAAAGTTATGAAAAAACGTTGCAGAAGTAATACTCTGTTTTTACTGCAGAAAAACATAAGAAATGTATCTGGCAACATTTTATCAAGGCAGTGAAATAAAGCAAAGAGGCATTATTTCATGCGGAATTTTTCAAACAGGTGATAATATGTATTTTGCTTACATTTCTTAAACGTTAAATTACCCCAAATCCCGAGATCGACACATTTTGGTTGTCCAATTTTCCACATGAAGTAATTAATGTTGCTCGACGATTTTTACAATTTCGAACAGGGTGCCAGGCCTAAACCAGATGTTTTTGGCATCAACGTGTTCTTCTGCAACAACAAATTACATTAAGTTCTTGTTTTTGTACCGGTGCAGCCACTTATTATTACACATAGTCGACAAATGCGCTAAACTCTGATATAAGTTGAGATAAAACGTCGGCAGAGCATTTTTCCATCTTAATCCTAATATCGTTCCTAATAACCTCTTTTAAGACAAAATTAATAAACACAATCATTTTCAATATAATTATTTTTTTATTTTTCTTTACTTTTTTTACTAGGACTCCTCTGTCGTTTACTTATTTTTTCGCGAGAAACTCAACAACTATATCTGTGTTGCCAGATCTACCCAACTAACTAGCATTGTCAGATCTCTACACACCTCCAATGTTTTTCAGCTTCAGCGTTAGTCTTGGGATAACTTGCACCTAGTCAATTTGTTTCTCCACACGATCTGCACAAGAATTATTATCGCCCCGTTCCGACGTTGTAGGAAATTTCTTCAGGTGGCCAACGTTGCGCAAATCGTGACATCGTTTTCCTGCCGCTCAACAACATTACACGCTTCTTGACCAAACGTCGGTATCAACTTATTAAGGAAAATTACATTTTGCATCAACACTTTGTCTCCAACTTGAATCTCACTTTGTTTTGCCCCGCGATCCTTATTCGCCCTTTCCCTTCTTTTTCTTTATTGATAGCATTCAAGTCTCTAGCGTCCGCATCTAAAATGTCTCGAATTACACGATTGAAGAGCAGTTCCGTTGGAGCTTTCCCAGTCGTTCCATGAGGGGTGACATTGTACATAAGCAGTAACTTTTGGATTTCTTTCTTATAGTCTGCTCCATTATTATGAGCTATCCTTAGACGCTTGACGATTAACCGATTCAAGTTCTCTACTTTGCCATTCGCCTGCGGCCAGTACGGTAGAAACGTCATTATTTCGATATTTTTTTTGCACAATATCTCCTAACCTCGTTACTGACAATTTGACGGCCATTATTTGTTGTGAATGACTTGGAGTAACCCAGTCGAGAGAACACCTCAACCAAAAAATCCACTATTTCTCTTAATGTTATTTTCTTTAGAAATTGTACCTCTTGGTACCTTGAATAATAGTCCATGATCACAAATATGAAATCATTGTTCGGTAGCGGTCCTAGCAGATCCATTGCTGCGCATAACCATGGTACTTTTGATAAATCGCGTCGAGTCATCGGTGCCGGTTGGGACGGCATTGACACTGAAAAACATTCACGGCAGTTTTTTATATGTTTGTCAACATCTCGATCTATACGTGGCCACCATACTTTTGATCGTACCCGCCGCTTCATCACCGTCTCGCCTTGATGACCTTCATGTGCCAACGCTAAAACTCTTGTTCTTAGCAAACCGGGTATTACGATTTTGGTACCTCGTAGGAGAATATTTCCAGACGTACAGAGTTCAAATTGAAATAGGAAATATTTATTGGATGCAGTTAATGGTCATGAATTATTTTTTATGCATTTAACCGCTTCCATTAGTTTAAGATCGGACCGGTTATTCTCCACGATCTCAAGAATTGAAACTGCTTGCGGGACAGCTTCTTTGATTATCGAGCATAAACTGCTTTCAGTTTGTTGATCGAAAGACGTATTTTATTTGGTTTTGCATAATCCGGATAATAAATCGACCATGTTGTGTTTATCAGACTGATAAATAAATTTACATCTGAATGATTGAAGCCGTAACACTCATCGCTCTATCCGAGCAGGTGGCTTTGATGTAGGTTTGAAAATTGTTTCCAAAGACTTGTGGTCCATTACCAATTCAAGGTCGATGTCCGCCAGATAATAGTAGAACCGTTCGAGCGTTCGAACAAGACTTTACTTTTTCCTTTTTTTTCCTGTTTGTGAATATCTATGTTCAGTCTCGGATAAACTCTTGCTCGAGAACGATATTACTTGTGGGAGTTGTTGCTAAATTGCAGCAAGACCGCTGCAAGAGCTATTTGACAATTGTTAGCTATTAAGCGAGTACGCCTTTTTGGGTCGAAGTATGATAATGTTGGAATTCTGGCCAGTTGCTTTTTCGGTTTTACAAAAGCTTCATCTTCCTACTGACCCCAGTCGGACTGATATATTTTTTTGTTAAATACCTAAGCGTATTCGTAAGGTCAGCCAGATCCGGTATGAATATTTCTAGATAGGTGACTAATCCTAGGACACTCTTTAGCTCCTCCTTGCTGTTCGACTTTTTCGGGATCTAGATTTATGCTTTTTTCAAACATAATGTGGCCTTAAAATAGTAGTTTCTCTGTTTTCCAAATCCTTTTTTCTCTGTTCAGCATAACATTCGCCTTTTCTAGAACATCCAACAACTCCTTAAGATATTTGTCGTGTTCAGACTCTGTCTTTCAAACACGAGGAGAAGATAGCAAACTTTTTACAGTGTACCAAGGCGTAAAAATTATCAGGTGGCAGCAGAGACGAATTCATTAATTTTCGGTCAAGTCATTACTTTCAACCTCCATATACAAAAAATGTATACAGACAATAATCGTTACTAGCAAAAAATAATGAATTCGCCTACGCCGCTACCTGATAATTTATTCGCCTTGGAGTGCACGCATGCTTGTTTTTGTGTATGAGTGCTTTCCTGTTTACATCAACAAAATGTAAATAAACTGTGGCAAAAAACGCACTCCAGCATAACTCAACAATACAATTTTGATTTTAATACATTGTATGCATATACATATGCTAGAATCTAATTTTACTACCACCCAAGGGGAAATAATACTAGGTCGTCTCGATAGTGAACTCGTTGATATTTTCGACACGTTAAGTGTCAAACAACATTCTAAAAAATAATAATACACATTTTTTATATATGGAGTTTGAAATTTTGGAATTTCGTTATTTTATGTAAAAAAAAAAATTTTCACTATTTGATGTAAAAGGAAAATGTACTTTCCATGCAACTCTGAAAAAAGTTTGATTGACAATAATTCTCTGCAAAGTTTTTTATCTTCCCCTCGATAAAAAAATCGTGAAATTATATTTTAAATCAAATTGAATTCATTAACAGGTAGTAGCCCAGCTGATTTATATTTATGTTTAGCGTTGTCAAAGTTTCAAAATCATTTGTAAAAGAAAGTTTTCAAATAAATTTAAAAAAATAAAATTTTATAAAATAAAAATTGAAAAGCAGAAATAATATGTAATACGAGGTATTGCTAAAAGGAACTAACTGTTTTAACGTTATTTAAAGTACAGAATGATAACAAAAACAGAAGTGGAATTCGCCTTGCTTTGTTTAGTTAGATGTTTTTGGCAACAACGTGGTGCTCTGCAACAATAAAGTTACGTTTTATTGTTTTGTAGCGGTAGCCGCTACCTATCATTAATTCGCCTGTTTTAACTGTGTATGTTAAAAATAACACAATAAAAGAACAAATTCTCTGAAGTAACAAACTTGCAATCTTATTGATGAAATTAAAAAACGTTCAATTAAAATTAAGTAAATTTTGAGGTTTTCAGAATTAACTAAAATACTGGGTAAATATAATTTTGCCGTGATTTTTATCGTTTTAAGCACTGCGAAATAACCGGTGAAAGTAACTATTATCTCAGTAGTTTATCTTCATTTTTCCTATCTTTTTTCATGTACGTACATATTTTTTTTTAATTAGCAAAAGTTTGCTGCAGTATATATTCCAAATGCAAGTGTTTCAGGAACTTATTACACATATTCTAAATATTATATTTTATATATTCTTTTTTATCCTCTACTGATTGGTGCTATTGACCATGTTGTACTAATTTGAGTTTAACTGTAATTAGTTCAAAACTTCTCTGCCACATTTAAAGATTTTTTCAATTTATGAAAATTTGCTGCTCTGTAATGGGATCTTCCCGCTAGCGACTGAAACATTTTTTTTATTTTAAAAGTTTTCTGCTTAAATACTTTTTTCGTAAAGTCTTTCAAGAAGTAAGCTATACCACGATCGTACCGCGTTTAATTTCTCTATCATTCGTATGTGCACGCGGAATAGTCTTCGAGACATATGCGAAAAAACTATAAATATAAAATTTTCGTACAGTGTTTCGAGAAATGACCTATACTACGACTTTTTGTATCTTTAATTTCTCACGATCGTGTATAGCAATATATGTGGACGCGGAATAGTTTTCGAGTTGCATACATGCGTAGAACTATTATAAGTATAAATTTGAGCGATATTTTTACATTTCAAAAGTTCGCTGCTCAATAACTTTTTTCATGCAGTATTTCTAAAAAGGAACTTTGGCACGATCGTTTTCATTTTGAGTTCTTTTGGTCGTGTATAGCAAGTATATATACATATGTATATATGTGCACGTGGAATAGTTTCCGTGTTATGAAAAGTTTCTCTAAATAGTTTCATGAAAGGCATATTTACAGGTGAAAGCAGTTTTAAAACAACTACAACAATAAAAATTATTATTATTATTAAAATTATTATTAAAAAAAAATTATTATTAAAAAGAATTTATTTTATTTTTGTAAAATATGTTTTCAGATCTCAAAATCAACTAACTCTACAATACAATTAATATTATTATTATTTTTAATCACAGAACTTACATGCGATGAAGAAAAATACGTATGTAAGCCGTTATGGATGTGATTACGCGGATAAGGGGCGGTAAACGGATAAAATATAGTTTCATAATACATTTTTACATACTTTTTTCTATGGAAGTTTTAAATATATTTCCACGACACCTGATATTACAAAAAAATTCTAGGAAAATAAAAAGGGTAAAGAAAATTTGATATCTGAAAACGTAAACAAAAAATATCACCTGATCTACTAACACTACCTAGTATATTAATATGCCTTGATTTTATATGCAGCCCCTGTATTTTTAAATTATTAAAAGTAACTGGGTCTATCATCTGTAGGCCTTTACTAATATTCTTTCTTATTTTAATTTAATTAACAATTTGTGATCGAGTTCAAAAATGCTATTTTTTGTCTCAGCTTTTTTACATTTTTTGTGTAAAAAAAGAAACCACATTGCACTCATTACCTTCACAAAAAGTACTTGCCATGCAACTCTGAAAAAAGTTTACCAAAACAAAAAATTTCTAAAAAAAAGCAACAAAAAATTAAATATGGGGTATTGCTGAAAGAAACCAACTGGTAAAATCTTATTTAAAATACCAAATGATGATAGAAGTATAAATTGCAATTGGCTTGCTTTTGCTTTGTTTGATGTTTTTGGCATCCTCTGCAACAAAAACATTACATTTGGTTCTTGTTTTTATACCAAGCCGGCCACCTATAATTAATTCGCCTGTTTTATGTAAAAAGGGAAACCAAATTACACATGAAGTTAGGTGTACGTAAGGTAAACTTATTGCTTCTTTTTAGACTGTGTGTGTTAAAAATAACATAAAAAATAAATATATAAATAAAACCGTGAAAGTTCATTGCGTGGGAGTAGGGATGCAAGTGCATGTTTATATTCATGTTTGCTATTGTTGCGTTTTCGCCTTCGGTCCTATTTCTACAGTTATTTACAGTAAAATGCTTTCGAGTTAATTTTAATTTCTTTAATTATTGAATGCTTTATTTATTTTATCTTTGTTAAGTCTTTCAATCGGAGCATATATTTTAGTACTTTCAAAGTGAATTACTAGTAGGTGGCCACACAGTTGCTTGTTCAAAAATTCAAGGCAAAAACAGGTGACTAAACTTCATTTAGTTTTACCAGTTGCCCTTTTTCCCCTGCTTATGCAACTGTACCTCATATTTTATTATTACTTTTGTTTTTTTTTTTTTTTTTTTTTTTTTGTTTAAAAATTTTATATTATAAAACTTTCTACTTTTTTTAATTAGCTTACTGTTTATTTTTTAATATGTAATTTCGATTTCATTCGACCTGTTAATTATAAAATAACAAATTTCAATTAAGCTCGAGGTCCGTTTTTCTCATTACATAATTAACTAGGTAATCCCATATTTTGATATTCTTTGAATATCATCTTCAGGATTATATTATATTATTATTTAACTAAAAACATACTAAACATTTTAAACAATTTTTTTATATATTGCAACAATCAGTAACAATAAAGAAAAGTTCATTATATACTACACTGCGTTCAAACAAATAGTTAAAATTAAACAAACAAATTAAATTATTTTACAGCACATACATATAGTACTCATAAATTGCACTCTTGCCTTGGCATCGTCAATTATTGTGCTGATCACATTTTAATATTACTTATTAACTGCTCTTGTTATTTTGTTTAATGTATGTATGTCTGTAACTCCCCATTTACACAGCAAAGCTTACTTTGCAAAGATTTGATTTTATGTGGGAGAGAGGGAGAAAGAATGATAAGCCGTACAGACTTTGATGTACTCGCAAAGTAGCTTTGTTTTTCGTTCGTTGCTTGTACGCAGTTGGATATATGTACATACATATATTTTTGTGTTTAAGTACCAAATGCAAAATCTCTAAAAATTAAAAACGATCACACAGAAGGAAACAAAATTTGTAAAAGAAAACTTTGTTTGTCTGAACACCAAACAAAGTTTAAAAAAAAATTAAAAGTAAAATTTCCCTGTATGAATGGAGTCTAACTTTGAACGCAAGTCTCTCTCTTCTGCAAGAACGTTAATAATATGCAGCATTTCTAACTTTTAACGGCGTTTGTAATAGCTTTCTGATTGCAACAGTCCCACGTTATCAAAGTCATTATTATATTCCCCTGTTATAACCATCCGTAAAGGAATTCCCCTTAAATCATTATTTATTGCTTGTAACCAAGGCATATTAATTTAACAGGTAATTGCAGTTCTAAAACAACCAAAACAATAGAAAATGTATGTTGTTTTTGTAAAATATATTTTCAGATGTCATAAGAAAAAAAATTTCTAGAAAAAAAAATTTAACACCTGAAAACCTAAACAAAAAATACCACCTGATTTACTGCTATTACCTAGTATATTAATATGCCTTGCTAGTAACCCGATTTGTAAAAAATATGTATACATTTTCATACAAGGCGAATCAATTTACCAGGTGGCAGCGTAGGCCAATTAAGTATTTTTTGCTGATATACGCGACTGTCAAACCCCATATATAAAAATGTACACATATTTTTTATATATGGAGTTTGACAGTCGTGTATACCAGCAAAAAATACTGAATTCGCCTACGCTGCCACCTGGTAAATTGATTCGCCTTGTTTTCATATATGGACTTTGACAGTAATGATTTGAGCGAAAATTAATGAATTCGCCTGATAATTTATATGCCTTGAAACTTATCTTTTAACTATGAAAAAGAAGTTGTCACACTTTTCGTGCTTGAAAATAACGAATAGAATTATTACTGGGTTAGAAAAACTTTTAGTAGACGCGCCATTTTAACGAGGAGACATTATTTTTGTAGAAAAAAAAAATAATTTAAATATTTTTATGTCTAGCTTTATATTATTCGAAGCAAATTAAATATTATTTAAATTAAAGTATATTTATATTAAGGCTTATTTATTAAGGTGTGTTCAAAACAAATTCATTGTATTTGGCTAGACTGAAAGTGTCAAGAAGGCAGACCTAAATACATACAGAGAAAAACGACTAAAGCAAAAAATTTGTAATGACCACTTAATGACACTTGTATAGTTATATGTTTAAATATATAAACAAATAAGACGTACATTCAGAAAAATGTAATCAAACTACACGTGCAATCAACGTGTTTCATAAATAAGTCATTAAAGGTGCATTTAGAGGAAATGTTTTTTGTATATGACTTGTCAAATTTCCATAACAAAATACATATGTAGTGTCGTAATGGTTTAAAACATTTCTTATGTTAAATACATATATAAAAGTCATATGACAAATTTTAATTTTAAGCGTGTTCTATTTTTATATGACAAAGCATGTGGCATTAAGTGGTGCAGCTTATTCTGTCAGAGGTAGTTCACACACACGTTTAAGCGCAAAAATTATAAGTCATATGTAAAAACGGCGACTTTGATATACATATATATTTACATATAGATTTTCAAAGTAACAAGTCATATGTAAAAAACATTTCATCTAAAGGCAGCTTTAGCATTCATAGAACCACTCACAAAAACAATTGTTATAAGCAGGTTATGTCGTACGTAATTTGTAATGTACCTTTAAACGCAAAATTTAAAGCCATATGTAAAAATGATTACTTTGACATATATAAGGAATTACATGTGGATTTTATAACTGACAAGTCATATGTAGAAAACATTTCGTCTAAAGACAGCTTAACTATTGCGTATACACCGATGCATACAATCGATAAACAACAAAAGTACGAGTTCGATCGTGGTATAATTGATTTCTTGAAAGCCTGTATGAAATAAGGTGTTAAGCAGCAAACTTTTAAAATGTAAAAAATTTCTTAAAGTTAAACTTTTTTTCTTATGTCTCGATAGGGAATCAGAATACAAATCGATCGTGGTATAGATCGTTTCTCAAAAGACAGTACGAAAAAATTTATTACGCAAAATTTTACTTTTCACTTGGTGTATACATATGTTGTCCGTAACAAACTTTTACTAACCTTAAAAAAATATACAGAATAGTTGAAGTAAAAATGATGTGGACAACGAGGTTCATGCAAACAAACTATGCATATGAAAAAATCTAATCAAATCTTTCATGATAATGAGCAACCAACAATGACAACTAGAAGGATAAAGCACACAATATGGAAATAAAATATGCCCATAGGCGCATTTAAATACAAATTTATATCAATAATCTATTAATTAGTACTAGCCGAAATATGGTACCACGAACAGTTTAGATGTTTTATAGGGCTTACTATTTATAATTTTAAGCCATTCATCAAATTTCCTCGATATATGACTGCTGAACGCATTACAAAAGTAGTATACACCGACATATTTTTGTTCTCTATTGATGCAAATTGCTATTAGGTACAGCTTTAAGTTAAGCTTTGATAACTAAAAACTATCTCGATTAATCAGAAAATATCTTACGTGCAGAAACTTTATTTTTATAATAACAAAAGTGAAAAAACTTGTTTACTTTATTTTATAAATTTTTGATAAACACTGCTAACGATATCCCTTGTTAGCCTAAAGCTTTGTGATATTTAATTAGCAAAAGTTACATCTGCTGAATGCAAGTGTTTTAGAAACTTATTTGTACATATTCTGAAAGGTTTCTTCGATCTCTATTGCTTAGTGCTACTGTATATAATGTACTATATGTAGTTTAACTGTAATTAGTTCTTGTTTTTTTACCAATATTTTTCCATTTATGAAAGTTTGCTTCTCAATAACTTTTTTGTACTAGTATAATTTTACCAATATAATGGTACTTAAATAGTTGTCAGCACATTTTATTTTTGTAGATGGACAGTTTTAACCCTGTTTACAGAACTCTACAACAAATATTAAAAAAAAACATTTTTCTAATAGTGCATTTACATTATACCGAAATCTAATTCTTCTGGGACTTCGAGCAAAATCTAATTGATTTTTAGTAGATTTCCAAAACAAAATCAAATCTACTGCGCAACTGGATTCTGACCAAATCTACTCAAAATCTAATAATTTTGATGTATAAATAAAAAGAAATCAATTGTTTTAATTCCTATCCCAGCAAGAAATGCTTGACAGAAACTAATACTAACACAATCTGTACAGTAACACATTTGCAACAATTGAACAGCGTTGCCGTTGTTGCGTTTTTGGAACTGAATTGGAATGAATTTTTTTTAATAGAATAAACCTTATTTTTCGCTTGTGTTTACAGATAATAAAAATAAAAATAAAATACAGCTTACCAAAATATTTTCTAAATAAAATTGTGCCAAAGGTCAAACAAAATTTTTATTAAATTTGTAAAAAGTTAGCCGGTTTTAAAGAATTTTTTTAAATTTTAAAAGAAAAAGTAAGGAAGAGAAATTTCTTATCAGTTGCAACGTTGTTTGTCCCAAACAAACAAATCATATGCAAGGGTGAAACAAGTAATATATGTTTTATTTCCTGACGTTAAGAAAATTGCGCATTTATCAAGTAATTATAAAAGTGGTATGGTGAATTATTAAAAGCAAAAATTAAAGAAAAAATAAAGAAAAAACAAAGAATTTAAAATAAATATACTAATTCAATGTAGAATTAGAAAGGTAAGTTGCATTTTGGATTGCAAGCAGTTGAAGTGCATAGATTGTGTCCAATGAACCTGACACTGGAAACCCAAAACTTCACAGGCATGTTACGGGTATTAAAACCGTCACAGCCTTTAAAGAGTTAGATTCGAGTTGGAAAAATTGTAAGTTGTTTTTTAATGTGTAAAACTTTTCCTTATATGCTTTATTTTATGTATTTCTCTGATTTTTAGTCAACAACAATATTTGGTAGAAACACTCAAGATGTGTGCCCCAACATCACTGTCGTCAAAAAGTGATCGGAAATACAAAGGTTATTTATAACGTTTAAAAAATTATATTGGCTTAAAATATTTTTCCATTTAAGGCATTCCTTCCCTTTCAAATTTAGGTCCAGGGTCAGAAGGAAATCTAAAGAAAACTTTAGGAAAGTATATGAGTATAAAATTATAATTTATTTTAAATTTCAAGAAGTTTTGCAATTCGTATTGCCTAAAAATTTTGATGGAGTGCATCAAAAATGTCGAGAAATCCATCTGTCGGTTGGCTGGGGAGACTTACGACTCAAAACTTGATGAAGTCGTCAGCATGCTCGCTTTGTAGAACCTTCTAGCGGTGGAAGAGTTGGAGATGAAGTTGGAGGAGTCGAAAGGTTTCACTGAAGCAATGGTAATGAACGTAAGTTTATGCTTAAAGTATTTTAATAATCTTATGTAAATTTTAATTTATATTTTTTTAGACATCACATTTACATATGATTAAGCAGACTTCGCAGGATGTCAGCAATGTGATGAGCTCAATTTTTACCGACCACCTACTAGAAAAATATAATTGGGATGGAAGGTAGGATAAGCAAGCCCTCTGAAGGCTCTCTTTGGTTAATAACTCTCTGCGAGGTATGTACTACAGATTAGTCAATCAAAAATTTATTTGTTTATTGCGTATTAAATTATTAATACATAAATGTATATAAATGTATATCTTCTTTTACTTTAAGGTGTTTTCCAACAGCAAGCAGCATTTGAATTTGAAAAAAGTGTGAAGAAGTCAGTATAGCGAAGCCACTACATATAAGAATTAATTATTTTATTATAAATAAAGTATATTTTATACTGTAAAATATTATTTAGATATTAAAAAAGAAACATGTATATATATTAGAAAATATTAAATTTTGTTTTATTAAAAAAAGTACGATTTTTCAAATGAGGGTATATCCATCAATCGTGACGGGTATATCTATCAAGTGTGATAAGAACTTCTGGCATCACTACATAGTAAACTGCAGTAGTGTGAGCAGTGCAGACATATGTATTTTATAATGCAAAGATTCATAAGTTAGAGGGAGATGCAAAATCACATGTACACAAAAGTTTCCATCAATTTTCTCATTTTTCCTTTAAGAATGTGATAGAAACTTTGTTCTACGCGATGATGGATATTTCCATCATCAGTGATTGTCATTTGATGGATCAAATGATGGTCACTGTTCTTTTAGGGGTTTTTCTTGTTGTTGTGAATGTCAAATCTTGCTAGTGTCAAAAAAATATGGTGTAAACGAACTAGATTTAGGGATAGATTTCAAATCAAATCTTGTAGATTTCGTTCGAATGTAAATGCACTATAAATTTTGATTTTTAGAAAATTTGAAATAACACGCAGACGAAGTCGTGGGCGCTGCTAGTTTAATAAATATCAACAATTTTTTCTAATTTTCAAAAGTTTGGTGCTTGATGACTTTCTTAAGAATGTTGTTTTAGAAAATAACTAATACCACGTCTTATTCGTATTTTCATCCTCTATCGATTTCGCAAAGTACGGGTGATATAGTTTTCGAGTAATGAATGCAAGAGCAATTAAATATATTACAATTCTTTTCTAATTTCGTTACACCATAACTTTTACCAGAGAGTTTTTTGAAAATAACAAAAACCACGTTTGATTCGTATTTTTCTCCTCCATCGATTGTATCAAGAGGTTTTAACTAAGTGGTTATTTGTTTTTTTGCCACTTAATTCAGTTTTCAATTTAAAACAACATTAACAGATTACAGTGAAAATTAATATAAAATAATGTACATTTTTTCTCATAATTCTTTTTTGTAAGGAAGTTGTACCCATCCAATCTAAACAAAAAATGAATGTACGTTCCATACAACTCTGAAAAATGTTTACAATAAGGAAGAGAAAAAAGTTTGTTTTCTTCCCGCCTATACTATTTTGCGTTATGTGCCAAAAGTAAAAGGTTGCGGCTGGTGCTCAACTGATCGTTTGCGCAATCTGATATGCGAAATTTGTTGTGTAATAGTTGCAATTTCATTAAAAAGTCATTTAAATACGAAAATTTGTTACAAGTGATAAAGGTTTAATTTGTGCTATTTGTATTGATTTGCCTTATCTATTTTTACGAAAGATTGGATATTTTTATTAATATAAAGTTACCTTTTTTTAACTTATGTTATTATAATTTTTGTCAGTTTTACTTTTGCTTCATCAATTTATTACAAATTTGTTTTAAGCACAATAAAAACTTCTTTACCGTCACTGGGTCTTGGGCAGCTGCGTTTTGACACAAATATTGGTTTTTCCACAAACAAAATTTCTGTTGTTGCTTTATGGTTGTACATGCTATCGTCTGGCATAAACTTTAAAAATATATCACAGCAAAGTTAGGTTTAACAAAAGCAAATCAGGTTGCAGCGTGAGAGAGCTTAATTTTTTTAGCTAGTAACCGCAACCTCCAAACCATATTCAAACATAAGTACAAAAAATCTCTTTTTTTATATTAACAGTTTATTTTTATACATCTATTTTGACAGTGGTGTTTCTGGCGAAAATGAGTTAATACGCTCACGCTGTTCTCATTTTTTTGGGTAACAGCTAAAATATTTCTACCACGGAAACGAGAATTTCCCTAAGATTACTAAAATAATAGTAACAGCTACAACAGTATTTTAAAGGTCCATTCAAAGAATACAAAAAAATATAATTCTGTAGTAAGCAACACAGCCAAAAAAAAAAAAATATAATGCTTTGTAATAAAAAAGATATAACTACATGTCATAAAAAGTATAGCCATTAAATCAGATTACATACATATATAAAACGTACAACTCAGGTATTTTATATAACTATATTTACAATGTTGTTTGTTGCAGCATATACAGTGCTTTTTTTTGCTTAACTTTGTTCGATCTTACTTTTGGTTTAAATATTATACTGTTGAGAGAACAAAATTATTATTTTTTGCTAAACATTAGTAAAAATGGGCAAGAAAGGAATTTTTAATGATCAATGACCTATCTGGAAATTGGACAGTCAGAAACTGCGCTCAGAAACTTAAAAGGTGTTAAAAGCTTTGAAAAGAAATAACGTGTTTAAATGTAAAAATAAATGATAAAACTGTAATTGATTATTTATGTACATACAGTATTTATTGAACATGTTGTTGTTGGTGTAGATAGTAAAGGCTGTTTTACATTGTCGTACAAGCATTTAGATATGTCATAGATTTTTGTCAAATGAGTAAAATAGAATAGTGTGAAAGCAAATTATGCAGACTGGAAAAGAAAATGTGGCAAAACGGAGCGCAAATACGGATAGACATTTGACAAGCGGATGGTAACTTCTATTTTTTAAACCAGTTAGAAAAATGTATCATTAGACCAGTAGTAAATTTTAATGTAAACAGTGTGAAGAAAAGTTATTAAATTTTTAGTTATTTAAAATATTAAGAAACAAGATAAATTTAAACTTAATTTTATATAATTAAATAGGCTTTTCTTTATTTTAAATACTTTTAAAAAAGAAAACACTAATCATATAGATACCTCCTTGTTTATGGCATCAGTGAAGATGACAAACACATGTGATGCTGTTTTAGTTCTTTCTACTTTGATTCTATTTGTGGTAATAGTCTAAAAGAAAATAAGATTTACAACCGATGTTTACTCTTATTTTTTAGTTACGAAGCTAATTTCATTCTAGTGAGGAGCTCCCTTAGGACATTGGTTCAAATATAGAATACTTTTTTTGTTCAAATAGGTCATTTCGTAGAGAAAATGGAATTTTGTAAATGAAAAACTTTCAACACTGTTTATAACCCTGTACCGTGTCGTCTACACTGTCGAAGTAAACGCATGTCTGTGTAAACACAGGCGAAAGATAAATACAACTCGGGGACAAAACAGTACACAAGGATGCCACATCAATAAATTCATAAAATCAGTACCATATTCGCCTGGGAAAATACCTTTTGAGACAACCATGTATAATGAAGTTGGTGTTTGCTACGCAGGCGTAGAGCAAAATGGCCTACTTCCGCCTTTTTCATTTTGGACATCAGACAAAGGAGTTGAGGCGAACGAGAAAATCCTGGAAAATCAAGGAAGTCACACAGGAAATTGCCGCATTAAAAAGTTCACTGTGCAATACATAAATGCTACAATATCGTGTTTTAACAATTGTAATTTATACTACAAAAACAATTTGATTCGTTAAATTCTATGGACAATTCTTCACTAGATAATTCTTTGAATTTCCAGCAAACATCACGTAAATCTTCTGTGGTGACTTTTCATTTAAACAATAGTGCCAACAGCTTTCACAATAATTCTTCGGCCTTAAATTCATTTGAGGATTGCAACACTGAACCCAACACTTCGACACAAAATCATTCTTTCAGTTTTGCCACTTATTATTCAGACAGCGACAATTCTCGTCATTAAAGGACAGTGTCTTTGTGGCAGAAACTTCAATAATGGCTCAAAGAAAATTACAAGATGTACAACCTGACCCAGAGGTGATACAAATGAAACACAAGTTATTGCAGCAAGAATTCATACAGCAGCATCACCAACAGCAACAACAACTAGAGCTACAATAAATACCACATCAATAGAAAGACAAAAACAAACAATATATTAAAACACCAAAAATTACAAAAACAAACAATATATTAAAACACCAAAAATTACAACAACAAACAATATATTAAAACACCAAAAATTACAACAACAAACAATATATTAAAACACCAAAAATTACAACAACAACAATATAAATATCAAAACTACATTTTAAAACGAAGGAAAAGCCACAATAAGAAAATTTACCACAACAACCAGAGATGCAACAACCAATTACACCAATAGGGAGAATACAGCAAAGAGTGTTAAAACCAAAAACTACCACAACTAAAACAATAGCAGCAAAAACAACAACCCTAGATACAGCAACAACTACAACTATGAAGGGGATAACATCTATCCTCACTGGGAAGATCGCTATTTTTTTTTTATCGCTGGCACAATATGATAATACCTGTCGATCAAATAAACTTTTTGTCACTGCAACGTACCACCGCCCAAGCCCGACGAGCCTTAGCCGTGCACAAGCTACAAGTTGTCAGCGATGCTGTGACAAAAGGGTGAAATCAATTGTGGTTAGAATCGGTTCGCTGATTTGAAACGTGACAGATAATAATTATTAATAAATGGCGCCCAACGTGGGGCACGGCCTTGATTCGCCGTAGAGCTAGTCAAGTTTTCCACATTTTGGTGTAAACTCAAGGTTTAATTAATTCTTTCTTGTAACGTTAAGCTATTTTAATGAGTCCCGTTCGTTATCAGTGATAACACTGTGTTTGCCACTAAGATAGCTGTTTTGGGTTTCGTAAGTCTTATTGATCCAAATCAAGGATACTCTAATTGCGACGTACACCTAAACGTAATTCTAAAGTCTAGTATGGTATGTCCAAACTTGTATTGCTGTAATAGAGAAGTTTGTTGCTACCTACGAGATGACAACGCGGCACAAATAAGAAAGAAGGGTAACCTTTAGTTTAAACCATGGCTCGCTTAGCGATTTTTCCTAGTATGTCTTCATCCACTTGATACCTTCATTAGCCAAAGTTTTTTTTATTTTTTTGTAAAATTTTATACACACACCTAACGGTTTAAACAAGTTAGTACGTAACATTAAGTCGGTTTATAATATAAATCTCAAAAATAAGAGAAAAACTTTATTACCTAGCTGTATTTTATATTAATATTTTATTTTAACATAAAACATAGGTTTAATACATTAAACCTATTCCAAAATACAGAATTATAAAAAAAAAAAAAATATATAAGCATTAGTTTTACAACAAGGCTGGACTCTTGATTCAGTCTACCTTACAATCTTGTATTGATAATTTCGGATTGGTAATTATTTTGGGATATCAATATAAGATGTTAAGTTTTAACTAATAATATTTAAATAAAAAGGGTCCCCACTATAATGATACAAAATATAATTTTTTTTACAAAACTAAAGAAAGTTTGAAATTCAATTTTGATTATTTGGTTTTACATATACTTTTAACACAAATTTTTAGGATTAATTTAATAAAAAAATTACAGCTTGTTTTAAACATCGTTGCTGGAGAAACGGTTCGCGAGACTAGTATTTGTTCACGTATGTTCAAGAAAGAAACAGGGAAATAAAAAAAAAGTATATATTTAATAGGGAATATTTAGAAATCAAATTTCGAAATTGTGTTTTGATAAAGTAATTGTCGGCAACATAGTTAGCAATGATACGTACAAGATCGGCTAGTAAAAACGAGGTCCCTGAAATTGCAATGGACTCTAATTCAGCCCCGACCACCAGTGCATCAGCTGCAAACACGATGGAAGCTATTCCAGAGGTGACAGACCCTAATGCCACGGTAGTGGAAGTACACCGTCAGGAAGACCCAGAAGCAAGTGGAGAAAGTTTTTCAGCCAATAGTTCAATAGTAACGCCACCATTCAGCAGTATGAGCGCAAGAGGCGTAAGAGAGGCATTTGCTCAACACAACGTACCATTAAGACCACCGCAAAGTCAAACCAATTTTCAAGAACCTTTAAGAACAGAAAGAAATATCACTCAAGCTGATTTAAAGAATTTTGAGGACAGGTTGTTAGATTTAATACCTAGAATAATTCAACAAAATGCACAGGCTATTCCGAGACCACCCTTACCTAGTCACTCCCAACCTCGAAGTTCCGATTACTTACCTGATTTGAGTCAACCACCTCCATCAATTTCGCACCCTTCTCAAAGACAATTGCAAATTCAGCAGTGGCCCAATGCAACTTTTAATCCAACGAACAATTTTAGAAATGAATTTTTAAACCCGTCAGAAGGACAAATACCGCCGTTTACAGCACACCAGAGGCAGCAGATGGGAATAAGTCCAAACCTACGTATAGATAAATGGGGAATAGTTTTCGATGGAACCACGCACACAACTAGCATAGAAGATTTTGTATTTCGTGTGGAAACCCTTCAAGCTGATCATGGATGTGAATGGAGGGATATTTTAAGATCATTTCACCATCTATTAAGAGGACCAGCTTTAGATTGGTTTTGGGATCACAGGAGATTCAATAATATTACGCGTTGGAGTGATTTCAAGTCGGCTCTGGTGACACAATTTCATAGATACGATAGCGATTTTGATATTCAACGGAAGATTCTCGATAGAAGACAGCAAGGGCAGGAAACATTTGATGATTTTTATAACTCAGTAATACGTTTACGTAATCAGCTTCGTAGTCCATTAAGTGAAAGAGATCTTATTAATATCATGAAGGGAAACCTTAAGCCTAGTATGGCACAGTTGTTATTTTCAGTGCAGGTCAGCGGGTTAGCACAATTCGCCAAAGAATGCCGTCGAGCTGAAAATCTATTAAACAATCATCGAAATATTAACAGTAGATACAATACCAGGACAGTCCATGAATTAGAATATGAACGGATGACACCAGAAGAAACTCCAGAAGTAGAAGCGTTAGTTAAAACTCCAAGAAAATAATATGCTGGAACTGTAAAGTAGAAGGTCACACGTTTATGGACTGTGCAGAGGAAAAAAGGAATTTGTTTTGCTACAAGTGTGGACTTGAGAATACTGTAACTCCCAGATGTCCAGTGTGCCAGGGAAACCAAAAGGGGAACTTGTCTCGCGCTGGGATGGAGACACGTTCCAAGGCAACCTATCCCAAGCGACAATAGAAGAAGAACGATCAGATTCAAAACAGTACAAACTTCAGCCCAGGATACTACAAAAACATCAGGAGAGCGACGATACTAACTTATTTCAAATTAGAAAACCATTACATGTCCGAATCATGGAATATGCTGAGGCAAGGAAGAAAATTTTTGGACCATCTCAGAGGATTTTAGAAACTCGAAACAGATATGAACGGAGAAAAAGGGTAAGATCTGAAATTTCAGCTGCACGTATTTACGAAGGGCACGACAATAGGATATATACCTCGATTGTAATTAATGGACAAACCATCCAAGGATTGTTGGACAGTGGCGCTTCGGTCACCATACTAGGGAATAGTTGCCTAGATTTCATTGAAAAAGCTAAACTACCTATTTTTCCATTTAAATCTGAAGTTAGAACAGCGGATGGACGTTTGAACCCTATTATAGGCCGTGTAAGAGCTAACATATTCTACAAGAATATGACCCGACCTGTCGATTTTTTCTTAGTCCCGACCCTAAAATTACCCCTATATTTAGGCATAGACTTTATTAGAGCTTTTAATTTGGTAAAGTTCGAGCTAGACAGCCTGGAAACAGTTGCAGTTACCAACAAAGAAGAAGTGTTTCCTAGAAAGCACATTTTACGTCAAAATGAACAAGAAAAATTACAACATGTTATCGATTTATTTCCTTGTTTTACAAAGAAAGGATTAGGTAAGACCCCGATGGAAGTACATGTGATAGAAACAGGTGATGCTGTACCGATCAAGGAGAAGCATTATCCGGTATCTCCAGCAGTTCAAAAGTTAATGTACGGAGAATTAGATCGCATGCTTGCTTTAGGTGTAATTGAACCAAGCGAAAGCCCTTGGAATAATAGGGTAACAGTCGTTCTAAAAGGAGACAAAGTGAGAATCTGTCTTGATGCCAGAAGACTCAATAGCGTAACAGTGAAGGACGCGTATCCGTTACCACACATTGAAGGTCTATTGAGCCGTCTCGGGGACACACATTTTATCTCGAGCATTGACTTGAAGGATGCGTTTTGGCAGATACCCCTGGCAGATCAGAGCCGAGAGAAAACAGCTTTCACAGTACCTGGAAGGCCTTTGTACCATTTTACGGTAATGCCGTTTGGGCTGTGTAATGCTGCCCAGAGGTTGTGCCGTTTAATGGACAAAGTTATTCCAGCACGACTAAGAGAGAAGGTGTTTGTCTATTTGGATGATTTGCTGGTGGTATCTCCAAATTTAGATGACCATTTGGTACTACTAGCAGAAGTAGCTAATTGTTTAGAGAAGGCCGGACTAACAATAAATGTAAGTAAGTCGAAGTTTTGTTGCCGGGAATAAAAATACCTAGGATACATCGTTGGTGAAGGATTACTTAAACCTGATCCAGAAAAGGTAAAGGCAATTGTCGATCTACAATACCCCAAGACAGCCAAGCAAGTTCGCAGTTTCTTAGGAACCACTGGCTGGTATCGTAGATTTATTTCAGATTACGCCACAATTACGTCACCAATTAGCGATACTTTAAAAAAGGGCAAGAAATTTGAATTTCATAAGGAAGCACAAATCGCCTTCGATAAATTAAAAGAGTGTTTAATTGCAAATCCCGTGTTGACGCACCCAGATTTCAGCAAACCATTTTTCATACAATGTGATGTATCAGACGTAGGGATGGGAGCTGTGTTATTCCAGGAAGACGCTGACGGTGGAGAGCATCCCATTGCATTTTTCTCCAAAAAATTCACACCTCCACAAAAAAAGTATTCAGTAACTGAAAGAGAATGTCTCGCGGTAGTCGCGGCAGTCAAACGATTCCGTCCATATGTTGAGTTGATGAACTTTATAGTTATCACAGACCACTCGTCTTTAAAGTGGCTGATGTCCCAGAGAGACTTAAATGGACGCTTGGCTAGATGGAGCTTGCAGCTGCAAAGTTTCTCGTTTGAAATACGACACCGAAAAGGATCACAAAACATCGTACCCGACACTCTATCCAGATATCTTAATGAAGAAATACAAATCACTGATAATATTTTGGTAGATTTGGCATCACCAGAGTTTAGTAGTGCTGATTATAAGGAACTTATAGAAAACGTAAAAGAACATCAAAAGAGTTTACCTGATATAAGAGTTATCGAAAATTTTGTGTATAAGCGAACAGTGCCGTATGATGGAAGTTTAGATAAGGAAGACCATGCCTGGAAGTTATGGATACCAGTTGGGCTCACCGGAAAAGTGATTGCACAGGCACATGAACCCCCTAGCGCAGCACATGGCGGCATCGGAAAGACGATACATCGAATAAGGCAACACTTTTACTGGCCACATCTAAATGTACAAGTACGAGAGTTCATAAATCAGTGTAGTATTTGCAAGGAATGTAAACCAGCTAACTGCGTTTTAAAGCCACCTATGGGACGAGAACCTGAGGCCGGGAGACCATTTCAACGCATATATATGGACTTTTTAGGACCATATGTACGCTCAAAGAGAGGCAACTGTTTCATCTTTATAGTTCTAGATTATTTCTCAAAATACGTTTTGCTAAAAGCGATGTCTAAGGCAAGTTCCAAGAATGTCGTAAACTTTTTAATTCAAGAAGTATTCTATAAATTCGGATGTCCAGAAACTCTGATTTCAGACAACGGGCAACAGTTTGTTAGCAAAGACTTTGCCGAACTAATGAAGACATTTGGAATTGAACACCTTCGGACAGCAAGTTACGCACCGCAAGCCAACGCTTCAGAAAGAGTGAATCAATCCGTTTTAGCAGCTATCAGGTCGTACTTAGAGGCAGATCAAACGGATTGGGACTTACATTTGTGTGAAATTGAATGCGCTCTGAGATCCGCAGTCCACTCAGCTATTGGTGTAACACCGTATTTTGTTTTATTCGGAACCAATATGGTAACCCATGCTTCGGCATACAAGCTAGCAAGAAAGCTATATTTGTTGGAAGATCCAGACAACCGTATTGAAAACAGGAGTGAATTCTTAGAACTAGTTCGGGACAAAGTCAAACAGTCTCTACACCAAAGCTGCGTTGCGAATGCTGGACGGTACAACGTAAGATGTCGCACAACCAGGTTTAAAAGTGGTCAGGAAGTTTTTAGGCGCAATTTTCAGTTATCTGATTTTTCAAAGCAGATATCAGCAAAGCTCTGTAAGAAGTTTGTCAAGTGCCGAATTATTAAGCCAGTAGGCAATAACCTATACGAAGTTGAGAACATGCAAGGGAAATTCCAAGGCGTATTTCACGCCAAGGATTTAAAAGCATGAGATGGTAGATAAGCTGCATTAAGTAAAGCTTATCATATTAGCAAATTTAATTTGCTAATATGATAAAAACTCGACACCGCGAAAGGGAATGTGTACCGTGTCGTCTACACTGTCGAAGTAAACGCATGTCTGTGTAAACACAGGCGAAAGATAAATACAACTCGGGGACAAAACAGTACACAAGGATGCCACATCAATAAATTCATAAAATCAGTACCATATTCGCCTGGGAAAATACCTTTTGAGACAACCATGTATAATGAAGTTGGTGTTTGCTACGCAGGCGTAGAGCAAAATGGCCTACTTCCGCCTTTTTCATTTTGGACATCAGACAAAGGAGTTGAGGCGAACGAGAAAATCCTGGAAAATCAAGGAAGTCACACAGGAAATTGCCGCATTAAAAAGTTCACTGTGCAATAAATAAATGCTACAATATCGTGTTTTAACAATTGTAATTTATACTACAAAAACAATTTGATTCGTTAAATTCTATGGACAATTCTTCACTAGATAATTCTTTGAATTCCCAGCAAACATCACGTAAATCTTCTGTGGTGACTTTTCATTTAAACAATAGTGCCAACAGCTTTCACAATAATTCTTCGGCCTTAAATTCATTTGAGGATTGCAACACTGAACCCAACACTTCGACACAAAATCATTCTTTCAGTTTTGCCACTTATTATTCAGACAGCGACAATTCTCGTCATTTAAAGGACAGTGTCTTTGTGGCAGAAACTTCAATAATGGCTCAAAGAAAATTACAAGATGTACAACCTGACCCAGAGGTGATACAAATGAAACACAAGTTATTGCAGCAAGAATTCATACAGCAGCATCACCAACAGCAACAACAACTAGAGCTACAATAAATACCACATCAATAGAAAGACAAAAACAAACAATATATTAAAACACCAAAAATTACAAAAACAAACAATATATTAAAACACCAAAAATTACAACAACAAACAATATATTAAAACACCAAAAATTACAACAACAAACAATATATTAAAACACCAAAAATTACAACAACAACAATATAAATATCAAAACTACATTTTAAAACGAAGGAAAAGCCACAATAAGAAAATTTACCACAACAACCAGAGATGCAACAACCAATTACACCAATAGGGAGAATACAGCAAAGAGTGTTAAAACCAAAAACTACCACAACTAAAACAATAGCAGCAAAAACAACAACCCTAGATACAGCAACAACTACAACTATGAAGGGGATAACATCTATCCTCACTGGGAAGATCGCTATTTTTTTTATCGCTGGCACAATATGATAATACCTGTCGATCAAATAAACTTTTTGTCACTGCAACGTACCACCGCCCAAGCCCGACGAGCCTTAGCCGTGCACAAGCTACAAGTTGTCAGCGATGCTGTGACAAAAGGGTGAAATCAATTGTGGTTAGAATCGGTTCGCTGATTTGAAACGTGACAACCCTACAACAAATATTTAAGAAAAACATTTTCAAAATTTGAATGTTTTAAACGTTACAATAACACGCGGGTACTCCTAGTGTAAGAATAAATTTTTTATGTTTTTTACGCAGCTAAAATGTTTTAATCAAGTGTATCTATATGTTTGTAAATAAATTAAAAAAAAATTGAAATTAATTTATCATGTGTTTTTTTTACCAGGATTAGACAGATTCTAAAAATTTTGTACAAAATGTATTTCTTTATTAAAAAATGCTTAAAATGTTTTGATAAACGAGATTTTTTTCTGTTTCTCTATTATTATATGTCTATATTTACTGTCGTGTTCAGAATAGATAGTTTTAGAACAAAATTCACATACAAAATTTGTGTTAAAATATATTTAAAATCTAATTTATATATTATGCATAAGCTTGGTAAATAGTAAAATACTCCCTTTTCTGCATTTCATTCGTATTTTACTGATCATAGAAGTCCGTTACCCATTATGAAATATAATGACGACGGCATAAAAACACGCAAAAAAAGCAGAACATCTGGAATTAAAATTTTCTATATATATAAAGTAGATATTGGGGACAGGTCTCCAAAATATACGCAGCACATACAAAAGACCTCAAAGTATGCGCAACGTACGGTAATCGATTTCTTTTCCGATTTTATTAAGATTTGTAGGGAAATATCGGTTTATATATGAATGTTTTGTAATAATTTATTTGATTACGTTAAAAAAAGTAAAGATTTTTTATGTCCCCAAACTAAGCGCTGTGCATATATATATATATATATATATATATATATATATATATATATATATATATATATATATACCACAATAAGTTCCGGGATCTTTAAACAATATAAAATTTTTAGCGTAGTAATTATTTTCTAAAACAAGTCTGATGGCTCTTGTACGCTCATCTGCCATCTGTGCCTCTTGTAGTCTATGTGTCAGGGTTCCTTCAATCAACAGACAATTCACCCGACTTAATGGATCTACGTGTTTCGTTTTATTAGCTGGCCTGTGATTTATTTCATATGAAAACTCTTGCCAAAACATCGCCCATCTAGGCACTCTAGGTGAAACGTCTGCCTTCTCCATCGTCATTCTAAAAGCGTTGCAATCTGTGACAATCTTAAAGGATATGCCTAATAAATAAACGCGCCATTTCTTTAAAGCCTCAATCATTGCTAAGTCTTCCAGTTCATATGAGTGGTATTTTCTTCATAGGATTTCGTCTTACGACTCATGTACTATATGGGATGCATCTTCTGATCTTCTGAATCTTTTTGCATTAATATGGCACCAAAGCCATACTTACTGGCGTCTGTATGAACTTCTGTCTCCGCTATTACAGAAAACAAATGCAGAATCGGAACTTTCATAAGCTCGTCTTTCAGTTCTTGGAATGCCGCTAAGACCTATTCATTTATTGTAAATGAAATATTTTTCTTTGGTAAATCAGAAAGTGGTTTCTCAATAATTGCATAATCCCTTATGAGTTTCCTGAAATATGACGTTAAGCCCAAAAATTTATGAACTGCTTTAACGTTTGTGGGTACTGGAAACCTCCTGAGTTTTATTGAACCAGTCGCTATCACATAGCCCAGGCATTTCGCCTCTTTTTTAGAAATTGACATTTTTTCCATTTGATACGTAATCCATTTTCACGCGTTTACTTTAATACCAGCTTAAGCTTATTGAGTCCTTCTATTTCGTCTCTTGATGGAATAATAATGTCATCTATATACAACATTATAGTTCCATCATATATCAACTATCGCAAAACTGACATAATAAACCTCGCAAAAATTGCAGGAGAGTGGCTGATTCCAAATTGAACATAAAGAAACTCATATTGTCCTTTACTAGTAACGAAAAATGTATATTTGCATGAGTTTTCTTCCACAGAAACGTGGAAGAATCCATTAACCAAGTCTAATTTAGTGTATACTCTAGCACCCTGAAGTTTATCTATGACTTCCTCTATCAGCGGCATGGGAAAACTATCGCGCACTATCCTGTTATTCAATTTTCGAAAGTCACAGCAGAATCTCTTACTTCCATATTTTTTCGATACCAGCACCACTGGTGAGGCATACTCTGAATAAATATTCCTAATAATAGCCTCCTCTAACCAATCTTTTACCTGTCTATCATCTACCTCCGGGTCGCCATTTTGCCAAACGTCTCTGTCATTAAAAAACTGGGATGTCCTCCTTCAATATTATTTTCATCTCCACAAGCGATTTATGTATCTTTTCAGGGTTATAATTTCCGATCAACTGTTTCACCTCATCCTTGGTTTCAGAATTCATGTGTAATAAATCCACATCCTTTGTGTCTTGAAATATTTC
Source organism: Cistogaster globosa (assembly GCA_937654795.1). Classification (NCBI taxonomy): domain Eukaryota; kingdom Metazoa; phylum Arthropoda; class Insecta; order Diptera; family Tachinidae; genus Cistogaster; species Cistogaster globosa. The sequence continues at coordinate 45,742,914 of OW569407.1, forward strand.
TGTAAATATTTCTTTTGCGGGCGTTTCTGCATAATTTGTTTTATCATTCCTCATTTGAGTTTCATCGCTAAATTGAAGTTTTCCTCCTAAACTTTGGTTTTCCCAGCTCCTATCTTTTTTTTCAGGTATTTTCTTATAACTTTCTTGAATTCTACACATTCCACTCTCATATCTTTTATCTTTATTTTCAATATTTTCCTCTTCAGCTAAACTAGAGGTCTACTCATCTTTACTTTTTTCCATTTTCCTAAAATATGCTTCACCATTTCTTATAGTTACTTCAGTTTTCATCAAAAGACTATTTCCGATCATAATGGAATGGAGAACGTCTTTTCCAGAAACTATATGAAATGTTACGTTAAACAATATACCATCAATTTCAAACTTCGTGTCCAAATATCCCATAGTTTCTATTAAACTTTCACCTATACAGTGCAATTTCATTTTGTTATAAACAACACGAAAACCGCCTAAAGTAATCGCCATATCCAATCGCATTAAGCATATGTCACATCCGGTGTCTATTAAAGCTTCAACTTTTCTTCCACGGATTCCAATCTTCTTGAAAATAAAACTTGAACTACCTCTTACCATATTTGCCTGATTTTGGTTTCTTGACGTAGATTTTCCAGGAAGAATATTTTTACATTTAAAAGAGCGATGGCCCTACCACATTTAAAACATTTGTAATCTTTATCGCAGGTAGCAGCAATATGATTATTATCTCCACATTTAAAACATTTCTTTGGAAGCCCCTTTACCGTGGTATTAACCGTATTACTATTGGGAACTTCCTTTTCTACACCTCTATATGACGATCTTGATTTCGTATACCTTTATCTCTTCCTTTAACACTCGGATATTCCTAGCCTGATAAAGTACCGCTGTGTTAAAATTTTAATCAGTGATACCATTTATAAAGTAATCTATTACGCTGGCTTCATCCAAACAGATGTGTTTGCCCATATCCATAATAGTATACAAGTATTCGAGTAATGTTTCTTCTTTTCGTAGTTTCAGATTTCGTAAAGTACGATGCACTTCAGCCGCTGACAAATTTATGCCAAATTCCTCTTTTGAGCGAATTCCAGTTTCTAATGCCAGTTTGGCTTTTAATAAATAATCGAGCTGCACTCCTCAGTAATTGCTTTCTGTAAACAAACATTTGAAGATCTGTCCAATTAACAATTATTGCAGTTACTTCAAATTCGTCAATCCATTTTGAAATATCTGACGAGCAGTTGCCATCAAAAGTACTCAAGCTGTCTTCTACATCATTTAAAGTATAGAGAACTCCACGGGGTATTGCTCTTCGGGGTTCATCTTCCATCACCGATTCGCCGTCTGCATTTTGGTTCGCATCAACAAAATCTAATTCTAAATGTGCCAACAATCTTTCCTTCAAGTCATTTTTTTCCTTCCAGTCGTCTCTAACTTCCGTTCTTATTCAGTCAACCCCCATGTCAAGATAGTCTCTTTATCTATGTTGCGTTGTCGAGAAAGTGCTTTACAATCAAACCAAAATACACAAATAATAGATAATGTAAAAGAAACTACAATGTATGATATGATATATAGACAAGGTGAGTTAATTAATGTTTTATCAATTATTTAGAAACAAAGTAAGTCAATTTGAAAAGATTTATAATGAAAATGATATCTAATTAAATTTACGTCTCCAAATAAAACAAAATGAAATTCAATAAAATAGTTTCGTTTAAATTAATTAAAATAATGAAACCAACTTAACATACCACTACCAACACAGGATATAGCACAATCACTTCATCGACCTCAATTCGCTTTTTCCTTTGTTCCCCCTTGTTTTGTTTTTGCATCCTCTTTTTTAGATTTCTTATTCTCAAAACATAAAAGCTCTTGTTTCTCTTCTTCTTTGTCAAACTGTAGTACATTTACTTCTTCTTCTTAAAATGATTATCTTTTTCCTCTCTCTTTTTCTTTAAAAAAAATATGGTTTTCTTCTACTTCTTCTTCTTTTCTTTGTTTGATTTTTCTTCTTATGCTGTCTTCTTGAACAATATACCGGCTTTTACTATTTTACACTAGCAATTTATTTTCTACACACACACAATAGTTTTCTTCTTCAGCTTCAATTCTCACAGGTTCTTTATTATTTCAATCCCGGACGAGCCCCCAAATTTGTAGACATTTATTGAACATATACATATTTATTTTTCTTTATTTTATAAAAATTACAATTATATTTAAAATGAATAAAATTATTTCTACAGCACTTCTATTCACCGCAACTCACAAATTCTTAATCAATGTGTTTTTCCAATTTTTGATTCAAGTATTTTCAACATAGTCTTTACTCAATAGTTTTTATAAAAGCATGTATGTACGTATATTTATATTTTCTACTTGTTTATTTATTGGTATATTTATTGTTGATACATTTTACCTCAATTCCACATCTGAATTATTACGCACGGTTGGTGGATCAGTAAGTGGAACCCTGAACGACTGAGCCACTTTCGCCGACAAAAAAGCACTTTACACTTCTTTTAACAATTCGTTATTAAATTCAGTTCCTCTATCAGGTCTTAAATTCTTAAAACATTCATACTTTAAGAAAAAAATTTTAACTAACGTTTTAGCAATACTTGTAGCATCTTCTGTTTCAATAGGATGTGCTATGACATATGTATTTTGTTAACTTGCACTGCATTGTTATTATATATATGTAACCATTAGAAATTCTTTAAGGCCCCACCGTATCTATTTCTACTGTTTCAAAACTAGTACTCGGACTTTCTATTATAATCATTTCTTTTTTGAATGTTTTGTTTGCTTATTTCTTAAAAGTTTTTCGCATTTATTAATGTAATCCCTGACCATCTCTCTCATGATATTCCATACTGTTTTTCTTATACCAAAATATCCTGATAGTGGTGAATTGTGGAATTCCTCTATAATTTTTATTTGTACTTTTTTATTTGTAATGTGTTGCAAATGTTTGTATAATATTATGTTCAATTCTAACTTTCTATGTTTATTTGATTTCAATAATTTCTGGTATACCTTACTGTAAATTTTATTTAAATATTCTTTCGATATTAGTTCAAAAATACTATCTTCTAATGATAGAGCGAGATTTTTTATATTTTGCCAGATCTTCATTTACATTCATAACAAAGCTATTATTTTTATTTTCTATGGTACCATTCTTTGTTTGGTCCATCTTTTACATTTCTTATACCTCTTTTTAATTTTAAATTCTAATTCATGAATATTCTTTATATCTTGTAAAGATGTACATTCCCACATATGATTTTTATGTTGGCCTATACAATTTATTTTTATGTCTCCTATATTTTCCGTTGCTTTCATTCCACGCGTTGCTACTAACATTTTCAAGGGTTTACTTTTGTCTTCTTCCATAGGTATCATATTCTTTAACACTTTTTTTGAAATCTTATTTAATTCTTGACTTGACTTGATTTGATGCGTCAGTAGTCTATATAAACGGTTGTACAAAATCAGGATATCTTAATATTGAGGCACTAATTGATTTTGTCTTTAGTAAGTCAAAAGCCTGTTTTCATTCTTCAGTCTATTTAAATTGCTTTCCTTTTTTAGTTTGATCGTTCAGACACTTTGTAATAACAGTAAAAATTTTTATAAAACGTCTATAATAATTACAAAATGCTTTTGATCGCTTAATTTCGTCTTTTTTTTTGGAATTGGATATTGTTCTATTGTTTTATTTTTTTGAAGGGTCTGTTCTTTTACCGTCTTTCGTCATTTGATGTCCTAATGAATGATATTGTCACTGAATGCTATTGTCAACATTCTTTTAAAACTATTGGAAGAAATTTTCAAGCTAAATGGTAATCGTTTAAATTGATAATGTCGATTACTAGTTGAAAATGCAGTCAATTATCTTGAGTCATCATCTAGATCTATTTGATGAAATAAGCTGGTAATGTTTAGAGTAAAAAAATATTTCGCGCTTCCAGGACGATCTAAAGGATCTTCCAATCATTTACCATTTTTTTTGTTAAGTTGTCGAAAATCTACAACTAATATCCATTTCCTATTTCCACTTTCACTCTTCTTTGGCACTACCAATAATGGTTAGTTATTTGCGCTATTTGATGTTTCATGATATCTTTATTTAAAACTGTAGTACTGTTTTTGATGTTCCGTCCTTTACGTCAATCTTTAAAATGTTAGAAATTTTCTTAATCTGTCTTCAGCGAAGTCTCTTTTTTTTTGGTATACGTGGTTTCGTAATACAATATAATTTTGTAAGGGTTCTAATTCTAGATAATTAAGCTTCATCACTACATCACTATCTAATGTGTTCAATATTTTGACATAGTGATTTCCGTTTCCTGGGATTTCCGTTTCTTTATAAATATACTTGGTTTAATTTACTTATTGAGAATAATGCTATCTTCACATATATCTAAATTAATAGGATGAATACTTTCTGATCGTTTTTCTAATCTTATGCAGTAATTTTTATTTCTACATGATTTCATATGTATGGTAACGTCCTCATTCCCTAAAGTAAATGTTAACGTAAATGTTTCATAATCAATCTTAAACAAGAATTTTGAAAAGAAATCTCTTCTTAAAATTCCATCGGTTGGTATTGGAAAACCTTTGTCAATGATATTAAATTTATATTTTTTATTGAATTCGTTTATAATGAATTTTAATTCTGATGTTCCTAGCTTTTTCTGTAGTGATACCTGTGAAATTAATTGATCTTTTCTTGTCGATATGTGTGTAACTTTCATTTAATTTATCAATTTTACTCAAGGAAATGTCTGCTCCTGTGTCAATTAATAATGTAAGTTTTAAGGTCTTGCCTAATTCTTAGCTTATGAAGTTTGCCAAATTATTTGATATTTGAAAAACATTGTCTTCCCTTATTATCGGTCCTCCGGGTAGTGGGTTCATACCTTTCTCTAACTCACTTCCGGGTTCTGGTAGTTTTCCTGTACAAAATGTACATTCTGTCGGTTATTCTGGAAATTATTTCTAATCCTGTAAATAGTTGTTAGTGCTATGGCTATTATTGTCATTATTATAATAACGATTGTAGGTATTTGGTACGTTACTGCCATTTGTGTGTCTATAATTATTGCTATTCAACAAATTGTTGTTGTAATTTGTCCTATTAATGTTATAATCACTTAAATTGTTCTTAGGATTATAATTATTCCTTCTGTTGTTAATATTATTGTTGTAATGATTGTTATTTCTATTTTTCGCATCTCTTTGATTATTTTTCTTGTTTCCATTATTTGAGAAATACAGGATTTGTTCAGTGTTGAAAGCGAATTCTTTTTTTAATTCCAAGGTCTTGATGCGAACACAGCCGGTTTTAGTTCTTCCTTCAATCCTTTCTTAAATATATTTAAAGCATAATCTTCATTTATTCGTTTTATAGCTGATTTGCAATTCATTAAGTTCTGTGACTATTTCTGAAAGTTTTGCATGATATGTGTTTACACTCCTGTCTTTCTGTAAAAAATTATTTAAGGTAGCCTGTGCTAGTGAAACGGTTTTTTTATTTATACCTACTGGATAGAAGGTTTTCAAATTCCTCTATTGTTACTGGTGCTTATGTACCCAATGAAGTTCTAACTACGGTAGAAAAGATTACGTTGGTAGGATCGCCATCTAATATGGTGAGGGGTTTGCTAAGAAGTTTTGAATGCTGCAGCACATTTTAATTCCGCTAGACCACCGTTTACAGTGCTCAGTTAGGATAATTTTTTTTTTATTATTACATATTTATTTGCAGTCTATCTTACGATAATAAGCAAATGAGTTAAGTTTAAAAAATAACATGTCTGATTGCTTGCAATTGAAAACAAAAATGTAGGTTATATAAGAAAAAAATACTTACATACATAGAGTTAAGTTAAAATTAAAATAAGCAATAAATTAGGAAATTCAGTTGAAAACATTATTTTATATATATACATACATGTATTTTTATTTCATTCTAACGTCATTCTTTCAAGACTGCATACTTAAATGTGAGGGAGATCTAAGATATGATTTCTTTTAAGCCTTCAAACTTCATCAGTCTCATCTAAAAGTGCAATTTCTAGTATGGTCACATGATAACTAAGCCTTTCTTAGTAAATGGAGCTAAGTCTTCTAATTTCGGATTTGAAAACGGTATCTTCAGATCGTTGTGTAGAGCTTTGTTTCTAATATTAAAGGGAGCGTTTGTTATAAAGCGTAAAGCTTTGGACTGAAATATTTCTATATTGGAATTACAAGTAGTGCACTATAATTCTAAGCCATAAGTTCATATAGGTTTTAAAATAGTTTTATAAAGCAGGACCTTATTTTCCATAGAAAGTCGGAATTTTCGCCCCAGAAGCTAGTACATTTGCTTAAATTTGATGTCAGTTTGTTTTCTTTAAGCGCTAGTATGTGTCTTCTGTCTAAATGTAAGTCTAAGTATTTGACAGTATTAACACTAGGAATTAAAGAATCATTGAGAAATACAGCTGGGCGATTTTCTTCTTGCTGTAAAAGTGATGTGACTTGATTTTTGGATGTTAACAACATTGTTCCATTTTGTAAGCCACTCGTAAAGACCATTTAGCTGCAGCTGTAAAATTCTAGTAGCCTCTGAAGGGGGTTCACTTCAACACAAGAATACTGTATCATCGGCATATGTGGCGACTGTTACATCGCCTGTTGCAGGTGCATAAAATACATAAAATACATAATATAAAGAATAAATAAAATGGAGCTGGAAGCATGTTTTTAATTTGTATAATAAGCCCTCATGTCAAACTTTATCAAAAGCCACTGACACTGTTCTGCTGTGCCATGTTGGCTTCGAAAACCGAACTGATGATCGGGAATAATATTGCATTTCTGAAAAAATGGATTTAAATATTTGACGAATAATTTTAAAAAATTTTTTATAAAGCAGGCATGAGCAAATAGGTCTATACGACTTCATTATATTTTCCGCCTTGGTTTAAAAACCATTATAATTTCAGCACACTTCCATTGTGAAGGAAAGTGTTTGAGACGTAAAATGGAATTAAATATTAAAGTTAGGAATAAGATTCCCTTAAAAGGCAAAGACTTTATTGCAACATCATCTATTTTGTCGTATCCGGTAGATTTCTTGTTATTAAAGGAACTTATCTCCATTTTTATTTCATTAGGTATAATATGCTTTATAGGCAGCTTTATTTGACAAGCTATGTCTATGAACTGAGCCATAATATCGACATAATTATTCGTTTGTTGAGGCTTACAAATTGATTCTAGATGTCTAGCAAGGGCATTCGATTTTTGTTTGTCATTTCTGAGCTAAGCATCATTCGAATTTTTGATAGGAACATTCCTTTCTGCAGGTCGCTTTAAAAATTTAGTAGCATTCAACAGTTCATGATATTTTTTGTTTTGTTTTGAAGTTTTAGTTTTTTTAGATATGAAATAATAGTTTCATTTATATCTTTCACCAACATCTCTGAGCATAGTTCAAATGCCGAAAACCAGTTAGTCTTATCACTTGGGTTTCTCGTTCGGTGCCACACTTAGACGTCTTGATTGTCTTATCATATCTGGAGCAGCAGCGGATGCATGCACTTTTCGACCTAAACTCTAAGTACGAATAAATGATGGTGGGTAAATAAGGACGAAGCTTCATGTATCAATAAGTTAACAGATTATATTGCGTCATCTAAATCTTCCGCTGTATTTATTTCGGTTAGTACTCCGTTTGATTAGTCTTCCATTTTTAGATGATCTTTTCACATTACTATTAAAATTAATTATAACCGGTGTATGGTCAGAGCTTACGCTATCGTCATCTAAAATATCTAGCGAGTGCCCAGAAATCCCGGAATGCAAAGCAAAATCAAGAATATCTGGTATTTTTGCTACATCAGTGGGCCAATATTTCGGATTTCCTCCAAAAAAGTGTAGAATAATTGTTTTTTGAAATACATTTGTATAATTTTTTACCTTTGGCATTAGTGAGCCTGGAGCCTCACCATGGGTGTTTTGCATTATAATCACGAGCAAGAATAAAACGGGTTTCCAAGGATTTAAGAAGCTTTTATATAGTTCGAATTTAACTGTATGTATAGGAGGAAAATATGTGGAATGTAAACTGATAGGTCTATTGTTACAGGTTACCTTTACACCAGCGGCTTTCTTTGAAATTCTTTCTCAGGTTCATAACGAATCGAGGATTTTATAAATAACTCTGCACCACCGTGGGCTTTTCCATCTGGATGATTTGTATAAATAAAATTATAGTCTTTTATTTCTATATGAGATTTCGAAGTAATATAATATGCTTTTCTTTTATAAAATAATCAATTTCGTTTAATTTACTCGCAAGTCCATTCGCGTTCCATACTACCAATTTTTGGTTTACTTGCATAATTTATTAATAAGAAGTGACATCATACTCATGAGTGTATTTGTTAGTTAATAATTTTTCAATATTTTTCATGATTTTGTTCTTGACACCTTAACTTGTTACATTAGCGTAGGATTTTCCCATTGTTTTGGCTTTGGTTAGAATTGAAGTTAACTAAAGGGAAGTCTTTTTGTTGGGAAAAAATTGTTGTTGATGATTTGTGATTGCTAGTTTTTCAAAGAGTTTTTTTAAATATAAATTGGTATATTTCGCTAGCAGTATGTTATTTTAAACAATGTACACATTTAGGAGGGGTTCTTACGTCATTAGGCAAATTTGGTGTGGGATGTCCAAGTCCACATTTAACGCATATAAAGGGTTTCCTGCAATATGTTTTCGTATGACCAAATTCCTGGCATCGGAGATATTGCACTATATCGGTTGTACTGCTAGGGGGTTCAATTTGTACAAAAGCCTTTTTATTACTTGGGGCTGGGTCAATATCCACATAGAACATTTAGTTTAGTGTATTTACTTTTAACATTTACTACATTTCTGACTAGGTGACCTTTGTATAGAAGATTAGCTTCTATTTCTTCTATTTTAGTAGAAAAATGTGGGCCTTTAATAACAAATCTATTAGATCGCTCATTTTTGAGTTGGTATGTATGACAACTGATATCAAAATACTTAACTTACTTTCCCGCTTTGTAATTAATTTTAGAAGAATTTATAACATAACGTAAATATTTAATCATTTTAGTTACATTATCAACATTATTAATTAAAATAGGTGGGAGCTTAACTGTGGAATTTTCAGCTTCAATATCACCAGAGTTATTATCGTTTACATCAGAATTATTACCAGTATCATCATTATCAATGTCCAGGGCAGCAAATTTATTTATGTTTGAATAACTTGGGACATCATCAATTTGTTTTTTGAACTGTTATTTATTGCTTTAGTCTTTTTACGTTTTGTTCTTATGACTTTTCAATTAAGCAAATTGTCAACATTAGCACTTTCTGACACTATAATAGTGTTGTTACACTTAACCGTAATTTTTTCAATGAGACTTAAGTCTTTTTTTAACAGAAATAATTAAACATTTCAAATCAAGGATGTGCCAGTTACAGTACTACAAACTTCGAATGTACCAGAGTTCAAACCTACTTTGGAATTATGAAATTTGTGGAAGGAACGCTTAGACATTCATTTTTGTGAGATAGGTTGTACAGATGACAATGTAAGAAAGTCGATTTTGGTAAAATTAATTGGAGCTGTTCCATATAAAATCCTACATAGTTTGCGAAATCCAGTGTCTCCTGTGTCCAAATCATTTGAAGAGCTTTGTAAAATATTTAACATACATTATACACTGCCTACAGTTGTTTTTAGCGAATGAAAAAAATTTCACCTTGCAATGAAACAGAATTGTGAATCTGTTGCAGAATGGTTTGCTCGAGTAAAAACCTTGACACTTAATTGCAAATAAAAGTAGTTTAGATGCTTTTGTTTACCAAATATCATTTTTGAAAGATTGTGTGAAGAAGACGAAAATTTTACATTACAAAGCGCGTTAAAAAAGGCTATGGTTTTGGAAACGAAAAGTGTAGCGAAAGAAGAGAAGGTTGAAAACCAAGAAATAAGAGTCGCTTAAAAAAAGTAATTGTGGTGGTATTGCTGATCGAGGATATGGTAATGCCAATAATAAAGATAGCAGTAAAAAGAAAACCTAATATTCTCATTGTGGTTTCCGAAACCATAGCTCTGAGTTTTGTAAATACAAGGATAGCAAGTGTCATGCATGTGGAAGAACGGGTCATTTGGCTTCAGTTTGTCATAATAAAAGGAGAAGTGTTAATTATGTATCTAATGATTGTAATGATAATACAAATTTGCTTAGTTGTTCTATTTTCGGTGTGTCTAAAAGCAGTTCTAGAATGTGTATACTCTTTCAGTCGTTATTGATGGTATCAAATTAAATGCTGTATGTGATACAGGAGCGCCATATACAGTAATGCCGATTTTATTTTATAAACATTGATTATAGTGGTGATAAACTAAAGTTGGTTGGTGAATATGATGCTTCGATAACTTTTGAAGGTAATACGGAGACTGTTGTTGTTGTTGTGGTAGATTCCTTAAAACCGCCTCTACTTGGTTGATCGTTCTTACGTTAATTTAATTTTGAGCTATTGCGAGTGAACAATATTATATGCGAAAAGAGTAATGCCGCGATTGTTGATCAAATAAAAACTTAATTTTCTGAACTTTTCGAACACAAATTAGGAGAATACAAGATAAGTAAAGTTTCTTTAAAGGTTAGTGAGGATGCAGTACCAATATTTGTCAAACCACGACCATTGCCACTGACTCGAAAGTACGAAGTTGAAAAACAGTTGCGTGATTTAATAGATACTGGTGTGCTGGAACCAGTTGACAACTCTGATTGGGGCACCCCTGTGGTACTAATTTTAAAACCCAATGGTGACATAAGAATATGTGGCGAGAATTGATTGGAGGGAGGAAAGGTTTTCACAAAACTTGGTTTATCGAACACTTATAACCAACTTGTTCTAGATGATTATTCACAGCTATTGTGCTCTTTAAGTCCTCAGATTGGGACATTAAAAGTGAAGCGACTACCCTTTGGAATTAAAACAGTAGCAGCCATATTACAAAAAATAATGGGGCATTCCGTATGTTGTAGTTTGTCAAGATGACATAACTGTCACTGGTAAAACAATGACAGAAAGCTGCAGTCTGCTGGACTAAAGTTGAACATCAAAAAGTCGGTTTCCTTTCAGAGTAAAATATCGTATTTAGGTTTTAATATAGATAAATACGGTTGATCAAAAACAATGACCCAATTGCGAGCCTTATTTCTGCTTCTTTTCCAAGTAATATATCGGAGTTAAGAGCTTTTGTTGGTAATGCAAATTATTACTCAAAATTCATCAATCGGTTTTCAAATATTATGTCTGTTTTGTATCACTTGTTAAATAAAGATGTGTTTTTTGTATAGTCAAAGGATTGCCAAAAGACTTATACAGATATATAGTGTAAAGTAACTTCTGATCAAGTGTAGGTTCATTTTAATCCCAAATTGCCAATTATCTTAACGACGGATGCTTCCAATAGTGCTGTAGGTGAAATCTTGTCACATAAATTTCCTGACTGCATAAATCCTATTGCTTTTGTCTTTAGAGCATTGTCAACATGTGAAAAGGAAGCGTTGTCTATTATATTTTGTGTTACAAAGCTTAAACAGTATTTACTTGGTTAATACCTTTATTCTGAAAACTGATCATCATACTTGCCATATTAGGTAGAAACAAAGGCTTAGGCTGGGCATAGATTTTATTTGGATTTTATTATGCTATAGAGTATGTTAAAGGAAGCCACAATGAAGCTGATAACTTATCAAGAATGCCACAACTAATTTTTGAAAATAAAGAAGTAGAAAACTCGTACACCAATTTTACTAAGAATCAAAAACAATTTAATATTAATTTTAAAGACTTTGCACGGGAGACTAGAAGGGATCCCATATTGTCAAGGGTGCATTTTGGATGGAACGTTGTACAAGTTTCCAGGTGATAATTTTGAGCCTTACCGAGAGAAAACCACTGTTGAACGTGGATGTTTTTTGTGGGGCTATAGGACAGTAATACCAGAAAAGGTAAAATCTAGACTTCTAGAAGAATTGCATAACTCACACTTAGGTATAGTAAAAACAAAAGCTTTGGCTTTTTCATATATGTGGTGGCCCGGACTTGACAAAGACATTGATAATTTAATTATATGTCGTGTTTAAAACTACAATCTAGTCCTGAGAAAAGTAGCTTGATACCGTGGAATTCTTCTGGATCTGTATGGAACCGAATCCATATTAACTTTGCTGGTCCTACAAAAAAACTTTTATTTTCTAATTGTTATCGATTCATTTTCAAAATTTGTCGTAGTTTTTAAAACTAAAAAAATTACATCAGCCTTTGCAATTGGAAAGTAAAGAGAGACGTTTTCGCGTTTCGGATTAGTTGATACATTAGTAAGTGATAATGGTCGTCAATTCACTTCAAGTGAATTTCAGCAATTTTTGTCCTTAAATGGAATCAATCCTATTTTAACAGCACCAGACCATCCAACCAGTAATGGTCATTCAAAAAGTCTATTTTAGCTAATTTAGATCAAAACAAAGATGCAAATATAGATCAAATATAAAGTCGATTCTGAATGGACTATCGCAATATGAACCACAGTACAGGTGAATCACCAGCAAAAATATTTTTCGGCAGAAAACTCAAAACTGCTTTTTGTAATCTGAAACCGCCAACAATACAATACAATACAATAAATAATTTATTCTCAAAATAGTAACATCAAAAATCACAGGGGAAACAGGAATGATTCTTGTTAAGAACATACATTTGTTTATTCATTTTATTATTATTGTTAAGAACATACTTTAATATATTTAAATACATTTATATACATTTATTCTGCTTGACCTAATTCTAGTGCATTAACCAATTGCTTACACAATATTTAGTTTCATTTTTTGTTTAATTGCTTATTGCACAATTCCTTTAATATTTTGTTAATCGCATACACAGCATTTTAAGTTTATTAACCATTTTAATTTGTTTACTTATTTTGTTTTTAAGTTCATTTACACTATTTATAAATTAGGTCATTTTTTGTGTTAAGTTTAGAAATTTATCCATTTGTTATTATTCATAAGCTAAGCATTTTATTATTAATTAATTGTGTATAAAAGAACGTAAAAAATAAATATGATTCAGTCGTTTTAGTAATCAGAACAATTGTGTTTTATTATCTGACGGCTTCCTTCAAGTTACAAGTGACTATTTCTGAAAGTTTTGCATGATATGTGTTTACACTCCTGTCTTTCTGTAAAAAATTATTTAAGGTAGCCTGTGCTAGTGAAACGGTTTTTTTATTTATACCTACTGGATAGAAGGTTTTCAAATTCCTCTATTGTTACTGGTGCTTATGTACCCAATGAAGTTCTAACTACGGTAGAAAAGATTACGTTGGTAGGATCGCCATCTAATATGGTGAGGGGTTTGCTAAGAAGTTTTGAATGCTGCAGCACATTTTAATTCCGCTAGACCACCGTTTACAGTGCTCAGTTAGGTTAATTTTTTTTATTATTACATATGTATTTGCTGTCTATCTTACGATAATAAGCAAATGAGTAAAGTTTAAAAAATAACATGTCTGATTGCTTGCAATTGAAAACAAAAATGTAGGTTATATAAGAAAAAAATACTTACATATATAGAGTTAAGTTAAAATTAAAATAAGCAATAAATTAGGAAATTCAGTTGAAAACATTATTTTATATATATATACATACATGTATTTTTATTTCATTCTAACGTCATTCTTTCAAGACTGCATACTTATATGTGAGGGAGATCTAAGATATGATTTCTTTTAAGCCTTCAAACTTCATCAGTCTCATCTAAAAGTGCAATTTCTAGTATGGTCACATGATAACTAAGCCTTTCTTAGTAAATGGAGCTAAGTCTTCTAATTTCGGATTTGAAAACGGTATCTTCAGATCGTTGTGTAGAGCTTTGTTCCTAATATTAAAGGGAGCGTTTGTTATAAAGCTTAAAGCTTTGGACTGAAATATTTCTATATTGGAATTACAAGTAGTGCACTATAATTCTAAGCCATAAGTTCATATAGGTTTTAAAATAGTTTTATAAAGCAGGACCTTATTTTCCATAGAAAGTCGGAATTTTCGCCCCAGAAGCTAGTACATTTGCTTAAATTTGATGTCAGTTTGTTTTCTTTAAGCGCTAATATGTGTCTTCTGTCTAAATGTAAGTCTAAGTATTTGACAGTATTAACACTAGGAATTAAGGAATCATTGAGAAACACAGCTGGGCGATTTTCTTCTTGCTGTAAAAGTGATGTGACTTGATTTTTGGATGTTAACAACATTGTTCCATTTTGTAAGCCACTCGTAAAGACCATTTAGCTGCAGCTGTAAAATTCTAGTAGCCTCTGAAGGGGGTTCACTTCAACACAAGAATACTGTATCATCGGCATATGTGGCGACTGTTACATCGTCTGTTGCAGGTGCATAAAATACATAAAATACATAATATAAAGAATAAATAAAATGGAGCTGGAAGCATGTTTTTAATTTGTATAATAAGCCCTCATGCCAAACTTTATCAAAAGCCACTGACACTGTTCTGCTGTGCCATGTTGGCTTCGAAAACCGAACTGATGATCGGGAATAATATTGCATTTCTGAAAAAATGGATTTAAATATTTGACGAATAATTTTAAAAAATTTTTTATAAAGCAGGCATGAGCAAATAGGTCTATACGACTTCATTATATTTTCCACCTTGGTTTAAAAACCATTATAATTTCAGCACACTTCCATTGTGAAGGAAAGTGTTTGAGACGTAAAATGTAATTAAATATTAAAGTTAGGAATAAGATTCCCTTAAAAGGCAAAGACTTTATTGCAACCTCATCTATTTTGTCGTATCCGGTAGATTTCTTGTTATTAAAGGAACTTATCTCCATTTTTGTTTCATTAGGTATAATATGCTTTATAGGCAGCTTTATTTGATAAGCTATGTCTATGAACTGAGCCACAATATCGACATAATTATTCGTTTGTTGAGGCTTACAAATTGATTCTAGATGTCCAGCAAGCGCATTCGATTTTTGTTTGTCATTTCTGAGCTAAGCATCATTCGAATTTTTGATAGGAACATTCCTTTCTGCAGGTCGCTTAAAAAATTTAGTAGCATTCTACAGTTCATGATATTTTTTGTTTTGTTTTGAAGTTTTAGTTTTTTTAGATATGAAATAATAGTTTCATTTATATCTTTCACCAACATCTCTGAGCATAGTTTAGTTGCCGAAAACCAGTTAGCCTTATCCCTTGGGTTTCTCGTTCGGTGCCACACTTAGACGTCTTGATTGTCTTATCATATCTGGAGCAGCAGCTTCATGTATTAATAAGTTAACAGATTATATTGCGTCATCTAAATCTTCCGCTGTATTTATTTCGGTTAGTACTCCGTTTGATTAGTTTTCCATTTTTAGATGATATTTTCACATTACTATTAAAATTAATTATAACCGGTGTATGGTCAGAGCTTACGCTATCGTCATCTGAAATATCTAGCGAGTGCCCAGAAATCCCGGAATGCAAAGCAAAATCAAGAAGATCTGGTATTTTTGCTACATCAGTGGGCTAATATGTTGGATTTCCTCCAAAAAAGTGTAGAATAATTGTTTTTTGAAATACATTTGTATAATTCTTTACCTTTGGCATTAGTGAGCCTGGAGCCTCACAATGGGTGTTATGCATTATAATCACGAGCAAGAATAAAACGGGTTTCCAAGGATTTAAGAAGCTTTTATATAGTTCGAATTTAACTGTATGTGTAGGAGGAAAATATGTGGAATGTAAACTGATAGGTCTATTGTTACAGGTTACCTTTACACCAGCGGCTTTCTTTGAAATTCTTTTTCAGGTTCATAACGAATCGAGGATTTTATAAATAACTCTGCACCACCGTGGGCTTTTCCATCTGGATGATTTGTATAAATAAAATTATAGTCTTTTATTTCTATATGAGATTTCGAAGTAATATAATATGCTTTTCTTTTATAAAATAATCAATTTCGTTTAATTTACTCGCAAGACCATTCGCGTTCCATACTACCAATTTTGGGTTTACTTGCATAATTTATTAATAAGAAGTGACATCATACTCATGAGTGTATTTGTTAGTTAATAATTTTTCAATATTTTTCATAATTTTGTTGTTGACACCTTAACTTGTTACATTAGCGTAGGATTTTCCCATTGTTTTGGCTTTGGTTAGAATTGAAGTTAACTAAAGGGAAGTCTTTTTGTTGGGAAAAAATTGTTGTTGATGATTTGTGATTGCTAGTTTTTCAAAGAGTTTTTTTAAATATAAATTGGTATATTTCACTAGCAGTATGTTATTTTAAACAATGTACACATTTAGGAGGGGTTTTTACGTCATTAGGCAAATTTGGTGTGGGATGTCCAAGTCCACATTTAACGCATATAAAGGGTTTCCTGCAATATGTTTTCGTATGACCAAATTCCTGGCATCGGAGATATTGCACTATATCGGTTGTACTTCTGGGGGTTCAATTTGTACAAATATTAATTTCACGGATTTCAAAAGCCTTTTTATTACTTGGGGCTGGGTCAATATCTACATAGAACATTTAGTTTAGTGTATTTACTTTTAACATTTACTACATTTCTGACTAGGTGACCTTTGTATAGGAGATTAGCTTCTATTTCTTCTATTTTAGTAGAAAAATGTTGGCCTTTAATAACAAATCTATTAGATCGCTCATTTTTGAGTTGGTATGTATGACAACTGATATCAAAATACTTAACTTACTTTCCCGCTTTGTAATTAATTTTAGAAGAATTTATAACATAACGTAAATATTTAATCATTTTAGTTACATTATCAACATTATTAATTAAAATAGGTGGGAGCTTAACTGTGGAATTGCCAGCTTCAATATCACCAGAGTTATTATCGTTAACATCAGAATTATTACCAGTATCATCATTATCAATGTCCAAGGCAGCAAATTTATTTATGTTTGAATAAATTGGAACATCAGCAATTTGTTTTTTTGAACTGTTATTTATTGCTTTAGTCTTTTTACGTTTTGTTCTTATGACTTTTCAGTTAAGCAAATTGTCAACATTAGCACTTTCTGACACTATAATAGTGTTGTTACACTTAACCGTAATTTTTTCAATGAGACTTAAGTCTTTTTTTAACAGAAATAATAAAACATTTCAAATCAAGGATGTACTAATTACAGTACTACAAACTTCGAATGTACCAGAGTTCAAACCTACTTTGGAATTATGAAATATGTGGAAGGAACGTTTAGACATTCATTTTTGTGAGATAGGTTGTACAGATGACAATGTAAGAAAGTCGATTTTGTTAAAATTAATTGGTGCTGTTCCATATAAAATCCCACATAGTTTGCGAAATCCAGTGTCTCCTGTGTCCAAATCATTTGAAGAGCTTTGTAAAATATTAAACATACATTATACACTGCCTACAGTTGTTTTTAGCGAATGAAAAAAATTTCATCTTGCAATGAAACAGAATTGTGAATCTGTTGCAGAATGGTTTGCTTGACACTTAATTGCAAATTTGGAAGTAGTTTAGATGCTTTTGTTTACCAAATATCATTTTTGAAAGATTGTGTGAAGAAGACGAAAATTTTACACTACGAAGCGCGTTAAAAAAGGCTATGGTTTTGGAAACGAAAAGTGTAGCGAAAGAAGAGAAGGTTGAAAATCAAGAAATAAAAGTCGCTTAAAAAAAGTAATTGTGGTGGTATTGCTGATCGAGGATATGGTAATGCCAATAATAAAGGTAGCAGTAAAAAGAAAACCTAATATTCTCATTGTGGTTTCCGAAACCATAGCTTTGAGTTTTGTAAATACAAGGATAGCAAGTGTCATGCATGTGGAAGAACGGGTCATTTGGCTTCAGTTTGTCATAATAAAAGGAGAAGTGTTAATTATGTATCTAATGATTGTAATGATAATACAAATTTGCTTAGTTGTTCTATTTTCGGTGTGTCTAAAAGCAGTTCTAGAATGTGTATACTCTTTCAGTCGTCATTGATGGTATCAAATTAAATGCTGTATGTGATACAGGAGCGCCATGTACATTAATGCCGATTTCATTTTATAAACATTGATTATAGTGGTGATAAACTAAAGTTGGTTGGTGAATATGATGCTTCGATAACTTTTGAAGGTAATACGGAGACTGTTGTTGTTGTTGTTGTGGTAGATTCCTTAAAACCGCCTCTACTTGGTTGATCGTTCTTACGTTAATTTAATTTTGAGCTATTGCAAGTGAACAATATTATATGCGAAAAGAGTAATGCCGCGATTGTTGATCAAATAAAAACTTAATTTTCTGAACTTTTCGAACACAAATTAGGAGAATACAAGATAAGTAAAGTTTCTTTAAAGGTTAGTGAGGATGCAGTACCAATATTTGTCAAACCACGATCATTGCCACTGACTCGAAAGTACGAAGTTGAAAAACAGTTGCGTGATTTAATAGATACTGGTGTGCTGGAACCAGTTGATAACTCTGATTGGGGCACCCCTGTGGTACTAATTTTAAAATCCAATGGTGACATAAGAATATGTGGCGAGAATTGATTGGAGGGAGGAAAGGTTTTCACAAAACTTGATTTATCGAACACTTATAACCAACTTGTTCTAGATGATTATTCACAGCTATTGTGCTCTTTAAGTCCTCATATTGGGACATTAAAAGTGAAGCGACTATCCTTTGGAATTAAAACAGTAGCAGCCATATTACAAAAAATAATGGGGCATTCCGTATGTTGTAGTTTGTCAAGATGACATAACTGTCACTGGTAAAACAATGACAGAAAGCTGCAGTCTGCTGGACTAAAGTTGAACATCAAAAAGTCGGTTTCCTTTCAGAGTAAAATATCGTATTTAGGTTTTAATATAGATAAATACGGTTGATCAAAAACAATGACCCAATTGCGAGCATTATTTCTGCTCCTATTCCAAGTAATATATCGGAGTTAAGAGCTTTTGTTGGTAATGGAAATTATTACTCAAAATTCATCAATCGGTTTTCAAATATTATGTCTGTTTTGTATCACTTGTTAAATAAAGATGTGTTTTTTGTATGGTCAAAGGATTGTCAAAAGACTTATACAGATATATAGTGTAAAGTAACTTCTGATTAAGTGTTGGTTCATTTTAATCCCAAATTGCCAATTATCTTAACGACGGATGCTTCCAATAGTGCTGTAGGTGAAATCTTGTCACATAAATTTCCTGACTGCATAAATCCTATTGCTTTTGTCTTTAGAGCATTGTCAACATGTGAAAAGGAAGCGTTGTCTATTATATTTTGTGTTACAAAGCTTAAACAGTATTTACTTGGTTAATACCTTTATTCTGAAAACTGATCATCATACTTGCCATATTAGGTAGAAACAAAGGCTTAGGCTGGGCATAGATTTTATTTGGATTTTATTATGCTATAGAGTATGTTAAAGGAAGCCACAATGAAGCTGATAACTTATCAAGAATGCCACAACTAATTTTTGAAAATAAAGAAGTAGAAAACTCGTACACCAATTTTGCTGAGAATCAAAAACAATTTAATATTAATTTTAAAGACATCGCACGGGAGACTAGAAGGGATCCCATATTGTCAAGGGTGCATTTTGGATGGAACGTTGTACAAGTTTTCAGGTGATAATTTTGCGCCTTACCGAGAGAAAACCACTGTTGAACGTGGATGTTTTTTGTGGGGCTATAGGACAGTAATACCAGAAAAGGTAAAATCTATACTTCTAGAAGAATTGCATAACTCACACTTAGGTATAGTAAAAACAAAAGCTTTGGCTTTTTCATATATGTGGTGGCCCGGACTTGACAAAGACATTGAAAATTTAATTATATGTCGTGTTTAAAACTACAATCTAGTCCTGAGAAAAGTAGCTTGATACCGTGGAATTCTTCTGGATCTGCATGGAACCGAATCCATATTGACTTTGCTGGTCCTACAAAAAAACTTTTATTTTCTAATTGTTATCGATTCATTTTCAAAATTTGTCGTAGTTTTTAAAACTAAAAAAATTACACCAGCCTTTACAATTGGAAAGTAAAGAGAGACGTTTTCGTGTTACGGATTAGTTGATACATTAGTAAGTGATAATGGTCGTCAATTCACTTCAAGTGAATTTCAGCAATTTTTGTCCTTAAATGGAATCAATCCTATTTTAACAGCACCAGACCATCCAACCAGTAATGGTTATTCAAAAAGTCTATTTTAGCTAATTTAGATCAAAACAAAGATGCAAATATAGATCAAATATAAAGTCGATTCTGAATGGACTATCGCAATATGAACCACAGTACAGGTGAATCACCAGCAAAAATATTTTTTGGCAGAAAACTCAAAACTCCTTTTTGTAATCTGAAACCGCCAACAATACAATACAATACAATACAAAAAATAATTTATTCTCAAAATAGTAACATCAAAAATCACAGGGGAAACAGGAATGATTCTTGTTAAGAACATACATTTGTTTATTCATTTTATTATTATTGTTAAGAACATACTTTAATATATTTAAATACATTTATATACATTTATTCTGCTTGACCTAATTCTAGTGCATTAACCAATTGCTTACACAATATTTAGTTTCATTTTTTGTTTAATTGCTTATTGCACAATTCCTTTAATATTTTGTTAATCGCATACACAGCATTTTAAGTTTATTAACCATTTTAATTTGTTTACTTATTTTGTTTTTAAGTTCATTTACACTATTTATAAATTAGGTCATTTTTTGTGTTAAGTTTAGAAATTTATCCATTTGTTATTATTCATAAGCTAAGCATTTTATTATTAATTAATTGTGTATAAAAGAACGTAAAAAATAAATATGATTCAGTCGTTTTAGTAATCAGAACAATTGTGTTTTATTATCTGACGGCTTCCTTCAAGTTACAAGTGCTTGTAAGGAATTTGATTGCGATTTAGTGCCAGTTTAAATTTATGTGTTTGAATTGACCACCACTAAATCTTTTTATCAACAAACATTTCGGTGAACCCAGTTTTTGGTTAGATATTCTAAGTTTCTTCACATCAGTGGTAAGGGACTTTGATAGCCATAACAAACAAAAAACACACATCCTTTAGATTTTAGAGGCATAATACAAGGCATCAGGACACCTTGAAGTTATCAAGCTTTCAACCCACGCAACCAAGACATTAACAGGATT
The DNA here is from genome assembly GCA_937654795.1 of Cistogaster globosa. Lineage (NCBI taxonomy): Eukaryota > Metazoa > Arthropoda > Insecta > Diptera > Tachinidae > Cistogaster > Cistogaster globosa. The sequence continues at coordinate 45,764,199 of OW569407.1, forward strand.
TACCGGTTGTGTGTATGAGGACAAACACAGTGCTAACTGCTAGAATACTATCAGTTCCGGCAACAGCAAGTTCAACTCCTATTTTGAAAAACCCTCACGAGTAGTGCAGGTCTTGACAAATCAAAAGGAGTAGCCACAAGCGGCCAACACAAACTCAAACACAAACTCAACACAACGCAATCAGCTCACAATGCAACCATTAAGGATCTTGTGGCACAACAGGAAATAAGGGCTGGTAATATTGAAAAAATCATTTCAATTATTAAAAAAGCTTCACTCGACAGAAGAACTGAAGAATGGCAGTCATTTGAGAAAACAGAGAATAGAATTCGTAGTGATTCAACTTTGTCAGAAGAGGATCCTTATATTGTAAGGGATTTATACAAATTAACTGGTGCAAAATACAGCTCTGCAATTGAATACATTGAGTCAGAAATAAAGAAACTTACGCCTTTAAACACCAAGCCAGTGCCAACTATAAGAGAGAAGATATCAGAAGACTTTTCATCTAAACAGTATGACGCAGAAGAGGAATCAATTCATGGACTAGCTAGAAGGATAACTGCTCGTATGACAGCACTTACTCGTCTGCTACATGGCTTAGACTCAATAGACGCAGATCAGCCAAAACAGTTTTATCAACTCAAATCAGATACTGTGAAAAATTTATGGACTCAAGTTCAAGATTTATATGACCACATGTGGCAAAAGACTGGAGATCTATCAAAGGTGGGACTACATCAAGATAAATACGATGCCCTGGAAGCCTTGGTTCAACATTATCTAGTTAAACTTCCAGTATTAACAGACAAATGCAATGAGGGTGCAACTCTTGCGCCACGTCCGGGAAGTGACATGACAGTACACAGTTCACTGCCCCTTCCAAAGGTAACGATTCCTCAATTTAATGGCGACTGTTTAAAGTGGCGTCAGTTCTATGAACTTTTCTTAGAAATGGTAGAAAAACAGTCTCTCCCGAATGTCCAAAAAATGTGGTATCTCAAAACCAATTTATCGGGGGAGGCTGGCAAACTTATAAGCCACCTTACTCTAACAGAAGAAAATTACAAAACGGCATGGACCCTTCTTCAGGAACGTTACAACAATTAACGGATTCTTGTAGCCACGCTTGTAGAAAGGATCCTGAGTCAACCAAAGGGAACATTATCTACTGCATCAATCAAGACTCTTCACGATACAACAAAAGAATGCATGTTAGCACTTAACAACTTGAATATCGACACATCCGCTTGGGATGCCCTACTAATTCAAATAATGATGAAAAAATTAGATCACACTCTTTACATTCGGTTTATACAAGCCTTATCGAAACCGAAGGAGGTGCCCACTATCAGAGAATTATTTTCGTTTTTTGGAGATGCAATTCGAATCAATGGAGTCGATTGGTAAAACATTAATTACCCATCAAGGTTCCAGCAAGGTTGTTTCCTCTGTTGCTTCAGTGGAGAATAACAGCAATTGCAAACTATGCAATAATGGTAAGCACCGCATTTATCATTGCAAACAATTCACGGAAATGACAGAAAATGAAAGACTCAAATGGGTACAACAAAAGAAACTATGTGTGAACTGTTTTAAGTCTGATCATTTAGCCAAGACTTGTACTTATGGCAACTGTAAAAAATGTAATAACAAGCACAACACGTTACTACATTTATCAAAAAAATTTAATGTCTCATCAATAGCCTCAAAGCAAACGCCACCCACAAAGCACGATTTTACACCAGCCAATGCAGCCGCAGTCTCCTCAGCATCAACAGAAGACAAGAAAAACGTAATTTTAGCCACAGCAAGGGTTATTATCAAGGCGGGAAATGCAATTTCAGAAGAATTTAGGGCTGTACTGGATTCAGGTTCACAAGTGAATATAGTGACTGAAAGGCTCGTAAGAAAGTTATCGCTTAAAACAACAGAGACCACTTTGTCCATTGACGGAGTTGGAAGAATTCAAAAAAAGGCATATCACCGCGTAAATATGAAAATGATGTCTCGTAATCATGAATTTTCGACTAACTTGGAAGCCTTTGTGTTACCAACAATTGTACCAGCACAGCCAAATCATAATTTGGATGTTTCTAATTGGAAAATTCCACAGGACATTCATTTGGCAGATCCCAATACACACAAGGAAAAATTTATATTCTTCTCGGTGCGGAGTTTTATTTTAGTCTAATGCAACTTGGAACCATAAAGATTTCGAATGATCATCCTATACTTCAAAATACTTCGCTTGGCTGGATTGTAGGCGGCTTACTCAAACAACCCACAATTTATTTCCCATCTGCAACATTAACATGTGCGGTTTTCGACGGTGAAACCTCATTAGAAAAAGCAATCGAACAACTATGGGAACTCGATGAGGTAGAGTCAAATGAAAAAATAATGTCTCCAGCAGAAAATCTGTGTGAATCTCACTTCAATCAGCACGTTCAGATGGACTTAAGTGGTCGTTTTATTGTCAAACTTCCGTTTAGCGAAAATCCAGCAGCATTGGTCATTCTCATCAAATGGCATACAATAGATTCATTAGTCTAGAGCAACGGCTACAGAAAAATACAAATATGCAAGGTCAGTACATTAAATTCATGAGGGAATATGAAAATTTAGGACACATGGAAAAGGTCAACTTGGATAACATATCAAATCCAAAATACTTTATTCCACATCATTGTGTTCTAAAACCTGACAGCACAACAACAAAACTCAGAGTAGTTTTCGATGCTTCTGCAAAAACATCAACAGGCTATTCTCTAAATGAATTAATGTACACTGGACCAACTATCCAAAGTGATCTGTTTTCTATTTTACTACGGTTTCGAATGCCTAAATTTGTCTTTACAACAGACATCGAAAAAATGTACAGACAGATATTAATTAGTCCAGACAACCATCAATACCAGTTGATCATATGGAGAGAAAATCCTTCATTACCAATTAATTATTATAGGCTTAATACAGTAACATACGGCACACGAGCAGCTCCTTAGTTGGCTACAAAATGTTTACAGAGAATTGCAGAAGAAAACATGGCTCGCTATCCACTTGAATCTCAAATGCTAAAAGAAAATTTCTATATGGTTGACGGTCTCGGTGGTGCTGATAGCTTAAGTACAGCGGTTGAAACTCAAAGGGAACTAATAGCTATTTTGAAAAAACACGGATTCAACCTAAGGAAATGGTGTTCAAATACTTCTAGATTACTGAAGGATATACCACATAGTGATCGAGAAGTCAACTTAGATTTCAATGACAATATAAGCAAAACAATAAAAACATTGGGATTATATTGGATGCCTCAAACCGATCAATTTTGCATTAAGGTAAAAACTAAGCATCTTCAAGTAATATCAAAACGCACAGTTACTTCCGAGCTCGCAAAACTATTCGATCCCCTTGGTCTCTTTGCTCCTATTGTTGTGAAAGCAAAGATATTTATTCAACAATTGTGGCAACTTACACTAGATTGAGATGAACCATTACCTCAGGAGGTCTGTGCTACTTGGAATACAATTCGAAGTGATTTGGAAAGTCTCAACAATTTCAAAATATCTTGACATATATTTTATGACGAGACTCCAATAAAAACACAATAACATGTGTTCGCAGATGCATCGGAAAAGGCCTTTGGCGCGGCTGTGTATATTCGTTCTGTTACAAAGGATGGAAGAGTAGCTGTGCGATTGCTTTGTGCGAAATCAAGAGTGGCTCCTTTGAAACAACAAACGCTACCTCGGCTAGAGCTGTGTGGCGCAGTAGTAGCAGCTCAACTTGCTAACAGGGTAAAAATCGACTTAAAGTTTCAAGATCGGACTATGTTCCTATGGACCGATTCCGAAATAGCGCTTTCCCGGATAAAATCACAATCGTCTTTATATAAAACATTCGTCGCTAATAGGGTATCAACTGTCCAAACATTAACATTGCCAGAACAATGGAGACATGTACAATCGAAAGGTAATCCTGCCGACATTCTATCCCGAGGTCTTTAACCATCAGATCTGTCTAAATGTGGATTACGGTTTCATGGGCCAATATTTTTTCATGGAAAAGAAGAGCTGTGGCGGGCAGAAGTATCTCCTCAACATTTTATTCCAAACAACATGGAATTAAAAAAGGTAGTTACTGCAGCAATAGTAACGACGGACATCGATTTCATATATAGAATTCAACACAAAAATTCGTTTAGAAGATTGCAAAGGATTTTGGCATATGTGCTCAGATTCACAAGAAACTTACGAATGTCAAATACGCAGCGACCAAAAAATATATCACCTATTCCTAAGGAGCTAGACGACTCCCTTCTTTTAATTATTCATGCCACACAAGCTTCAGATTTTGCAGTCGAAATGAAACAATTGAAAGGCAACAAACAAATAAGCAACCATAGCTCTATCAGCAGTTTATCACCATTTTTAGATGGGGGAGGCATTATTCGCGTAGGAGGAAGATTGAAACATTCCAATCTACAACCAGACGCAAAGCACCCAATAATATTACCATATAACGATCCCTTGGTAAAATTATTATTTACAATGACGCATGAAGAGTACAAGCACTGTGGAACTCAAGCACTTCTGAGTACAATAAGGCAAAGGTTTTGGCCAATAAAAGGAAAGATAACAGCACGATCAATTATTAAAAAATGCATAAGGTGCACTAGAGCGCGACCGCAACTATACCAACAGGTAATGGGTAATCTACCAAAACAAAGAGTAGTTCCTGCTAGACCATTTATAAACTCTGGAGTAGACTATTGTGGCCCATTTAGGGTACACTACAAAGTCAGGGGCAAAAGGCCAACCAAGGCTTACATAGCTGTGTTCTGCTGTTTTGCAACAAAGGCAGTCCACTTGGAGCTTGTGTCTGACTTATCAACTGAATCGTTCATTGGGGCTCTTAAACGATTTATTGCTCGTCGTGGGCACTGTCAAAATAATTATTGTGATAATGCTACGAATTTTGTCGGAGCAAAAAATAGTTTGGCAGAATTATCTAAAAACATATATTCAGACAAGGCACAGGAAGTGATCATTTCAGCTTCCAGCTCAAAGGGCATACAATTTCACTTTATCCCACCGAGAGCACCACATTTTGGAGGCCTATGGGAAGCTGCAGTGAAGTCCGCAAAACATCTCTTGGTACGCAGTGTATCAACTGAAGCACTAACCCATGAAGAATTAGAAACAATTATCATCGAAATCGAAGCAATTTTGAATTCTCGCCCTCTCACTCCACTATCAAACGATCCAAACAGTCTTGAAGCATTGACACCGGGTCATTTTCTCATCGGTGAAGCACTAACATCGCAAGTAGACAGCAGAGCTGATACTCTTAAGACGTCCAGCATATCACACTGGAAGTTAATCTCACACATAAAACACCAATTCTGGAAAAGGTGGTCAGCAGAATATTTACATGAACTCCAACAACGTCACAAATGGAAGCAAAAGATCAGCAATCTCAAAACGGGAGATATGGTTATCTTCAAAGAAGATAACCTTCCTCCGATGAAATGGCCTCTAGGAAGAATCCTAAATGTGTTCACTGGTGATGACGGTGCTGTAAGAGTGGCTGTAGTAAAAACATCAACAGGGGTATTTAAGCGACCCATTCACAGGCTGGCTCCACTATTTCCAGAAAATGAAAAAGAAGTCCCAACAGAAATAAAACCAGCACTAGGACGATCTTTGCCCAGGAAAGACGAAAAAGATACCATCCCAACAAAAAGATTCAAGGCTTCAAATAACCCGATAATACTAACTGCATTATTATCACTATTTCTAATAACCCAGGGTTGTATTTCGAAGGACTAGAAAAGGTGAAACTAAATACGGCGGAATGGAAAATGTTAGTGTATTACGATTTAATGCCATTTTATTCAGAAATAAAATCCTTTTCATCAGGTTTGCAAACTTTACAGCAACTGTGCTCTGTAATGCAACAACACTCGATGTGCAATATTTTGGTGAACAACATGAAGCAAATCAAAAATTAATTACACCAAGATGAAGAATTAGTTTCCAATAGACGTTTTAAAAGATCTCGATTTAACATAGTTGGCACTATTGCCCGTTCACTTTTTATTGTTCTTGATGCAGACTACGCAGAAGAAATATCAAGGACTATTAACAAGGCCAAAATCGAACACGGCCACATAACTAGTCCTTTAAAAAATCAAACATCAATAATTGATTCAACCATCAACGTCATTAAACAGGATGAAGTTAATACTCGGAATAAAATAAATGAGATCTTAGAAATGGTTGAGAATAACAAAAATGAAGTAGCTAAGGAATCTTCCCAACTAAGCAACTCGCAACTTGTTGGAATTCTGTCAACTCACTTGGCATTAACAGCAATAAATCTACAGAGAATAGAGGCCGAAATCATTAATGTACTTACTGATACTCATAATGGAAAAATAAGCCCTGTTTTGTTGTCTCCTAATCAATTAAAAGAGGAGATTACTGTCATCAAGGCTAATCTCCCAGCGTCACATACTCTTCCAACAGTAGGTGATAACTTAATTGAACTATATAAGCTTATGAAGGTCATGGGAGCTGTAACAAAATATGAAGTTATTTTCGAACTTAAGATACCTCTAGTTAATCAGCATTTCTTTGAGCAGTTGAAAATAGTACCAGTTCCAACAATAAAAAATAATACTTTAATCGCCATCAAACCAGACAAATCATACCTAGCTACAGATGTACATAGAGAGGAATATATGCTTCTCAATTCAGAGGACGTAGCAAATTACATCAAAGCCAAGGAGGACGAATATATTTGTAAAAATCAGCAGTCCAAACTCAGAAGAAATGCAAACGTCAGTCCCTGTGAAATCAATATCTTCAATAATCAATCAACAACCAATTGCAATTTTCAAAGAATCCCAGGAACAACAGTTTGGAGTCAATTGAATCATAAAAATAAGTAGATCTTTGCTACTACAACCGACATTGAAGCGTCAATGGTATGTGACATGAAACCCACGCTCATCACAATTAGAAATGCAGGAATAATGGAAATTGGTTCCAATTGTGTAATGAAAAACAATTTTGTAACAATACAAGGGCATTTTGAAGCATCAAATAGTATACATACCTCCTATTTAAGACTAAAACATATCGAATCAATAAGTCGACCACAGGAAATAAAAAAGATTTTTGTTAACACTAAAGGGACTCATTACAAGGTCCACTTAGAGGAGCTGAAAAATCTACAAAAACAGTTAAATGAGTCAACTCTAGAACATTTACCACAACTCATCAACGCTAAAAGTCAACATCATCACGCTGTCAGCTACACCTCGCTTATTTGTTGCATCATTATATTACTTTGCCTGCTGAGTTGGAAGATCCGTTCAAAAGTCAATAAAACATCCGAGTTCACACCGAAGCCAGCTATGAGGTCACAGTCATCAACAATATCTGTGGTAGAACCCTGAAATCAGTCGATCAATCCACCCTAGGTGCACTAAGTTCATAATTTGAACGGCGTTCAACGCGGCGGAGAATCTTAAGAACATACATTTGTTTATTCATTTTATTATTATTGTTTAAAACATACTTTAATATATTTAAATACATTTATATACATTTATTCTGCTTGACCTAATTCTAGTGCATTAACCAATTGCTTACACAATATTTAGTTTCATTTTTTGTTTAATTGCTTATTGCACAATTCCTTTAATAAATTTTTAATCGCATACACAACATTTTAAGTTCATTAACCATTTTAATTTGTTTACTTATTTTGTTTTTAAGTTCATTAACACTATTTATAAATTAGGTCATTTTTTGTGTTAAATTTAGCAATTTATCCATTTGTTATTATTCATAAGCTTAGCATTTTATTATTAATTAATTGTGTATAAAAGAACGTAAAAAATAAATATGATTCAGTCGTTTTAGTAATCAGAACAATTGTGTTTTATTATCTGACGGCTTCCTTCAAGTTACAAGTGCTTGTAAGGAATTTGATTGCGATTTAGTGCCAGTTCAAATTTATGTCTTTGAATTGACCACCACTAAATCTTTTTATCAACAAACAATTCTTTTAAAACAGGTCAAAAATTTATGGTACGCTACTATCAAAATCCAAACAAGCTTGGATGGACTCGAGCTGTTAAACAAATACTTGGACCTCAATCGTATTCATGGATATTGCTTCGCAACAGTTATATATTTAAGCGTTATTTGTATCAAATTAGAAAGCAACAGATCGCACAGCAACAACTTATCGAAAGAAATCTATTGACAGATAATCAAGAATTGGATCAAAAGATCAAGACGATGGCAGATTATTCATGTGCTAGAAGAAAACTCAGACCACGAGAAGGAGGTAGAGTAATAGGAAAACAAAAGAAACCGGTAGAGTTAGCAAATTTATAAATTGATGAAATGTTTACTATTTTCTTAAGGTTTGTGCTTTTACTTGTTAAATGTATAATTCATTTTTGTTATATTATCAGTAGCTTTAGGTATTTAGAGTATTGATTGTGTGCGTCCCTAATGTAATTTATTATAAACATAGAAACTACAGTTAACATGTTTCAAATAAATCTAGTCAGTAAGCTTTTGAACTCACAATACGTGTGTTTTTTAATTTTTCAATTGCGACGAAAACACTACATATAATATATAAAAGTTTAACTGGAATTACCCAAAGAAACGTATATCAATATTTTTTAACTAATGCGAGTACAATATAAGATAACTCAATAAAACATAAAATAACATACACGACTTACTAAAACAATCCCTGATAGCATCTTTTAATATGTATAAATAGCGTTTCGACTTATTAAAGAAAAGGGTTTTCAATTCACGTGAATGTTGCTTTTTTATGTTTATGCCTGCAGAGCGCAGTCATTTGTGAACTGATCTTTAAATTATTTTTAAAGGCTATGCTTACAGATTAGTGGCATATGAAAAACTCGATAATTTAAAGGGTCCACATACAAAATATGTGTTTTTACGTGAATTTTGAAACATCAAGGGCAACACCTTAAAATTAAAAAACAGCTATTACTATAGCACCCAAAAGCAAAAAGTAATACCAAAATAAATCTAAAAATAAAAGAGGTAACGTAAATTGACCTATATGGTCCTATCTTTCGAACCGTTATAGACAAACGCTTGAATATTGGACAGAATATCGATTATTATAAATTATAAATTAAAGGGTAATCCTATGTTCATTAAATTTGGTGTTGTTTTTTTTTTATATTTTTTTTTATGGAAGAAATATTCTTAGTATATAGTAAAGTAATCGCTGGATTAATCGAAAAGTTTTAAGTTAATTAACTGTTCGAGCAAGAAAAATTGCATATATCGATTAGAAAATAATTCGAACAAATTATGTCAGTTAATCGACTAAAATTAATGCACATAACCATCCACTTTTAACTATTTGCTTGTTCGCTTCTGAATAATTTATAAGTGGGTAAGTCATGTGCTATCAGATTTTGGACTACCAGTTTTTACAGAAATCGAAATAAATGCTTGTTGTAGCAGTTAAAGAGCTAAGCAAAGATTCCGCAACATTAATTGACTTTAAAGGCATAATTAAGTTTTTAAAAGATTTAACTGTTTGTTAAAAGTCTAGTATAACTCAGAGGTGAAACAAACTACTTAACAAATTAATTTTATACCTTAAATTAGAGACGTTTCCCAATAACGATCACATGTATAATACAGTTCTAAAGCCAAAACAAAAGAAATTGCTATCGAACTATAGGTCTGTTCTTTAGCTTTACTATCAAAAACCAGCAACATGATATGAGAGTAAAGCAGACTTTTCAAAATTATTCAAATATAAAAAGGTAAATGAACGCTTTACTAAAAAAACATATTTTTCTGTGTAAGACTTAAAAATTGTACGGTATGACCATTGAATAGTAAGCATATAAAAAACAATAGGCGATATAAGCCTGCAAACTAATGTCAATCACGAGGAAAAATTTAAAATAATATTCCAAGTAATCAAACAGAAAAAATATTGCATAAAATATTTTTCATATTTTAATCATCACTTTATGTGAAAAAGTTTTTTCAAAGTCGGGATACATAAAAACAAATAAAAAAAAAATCGGTTAATAGTTTATTATCTTAATTTAGCTTTATTTTTAAAAGATTATTTTATAATAAACAATGTTTCATTGCTTTAATAAGACATAATATGAATAATTGTTGGTTGTGTTAAAGTTTTGTTAATTGTAAGATTTTGGCATTGTCATTGTCAAAACACACATATTATTAAAATAAGTTAAAACACCCGTAATGTTAAATTTGTCCAACCAAAACAAAATATTAAACGTATTAAATTGCATTAGTTACAATTTTGTTTTGATTAGTTAATTTCCTATAAATTTTAAGTTTCTTCAGACATTAGCTCAGCAATTTTTTATTAATAATTTATTATAAATATAGTAATTTTGCCAGTCACAAAATAAATCTTGAGTTCTTAATTTTCGGATTAATTGTCTTCAAGCTACAAGTGCTTGAAGATAAAGCAATAAAAAAAAACAATGGGTACGGTTCCAATTCAAGTGTTGGAATTGATTAATACTAATAGCTAACATTTTTTGGTGACCCCACTTTTAAGGACTTATAAGTTTTCCCCAACAGCAAATGGCTTTTATATCCTTGAAAACATCAACACAGCCTTTTGAAATTTAACATCCTGCTAAAGATTTGTTACAACATTCAAGTCAAGGCTCACTCTACACAGGACTCCATCGAATTTCCTAATAACTACGTCAAGACAGCAACAAGTCAACGTCGTCAACAATCCACCAAATAACATTTTGGTGGCAACAGGCCTTTAAGACTCATCAAGAAAGCTGGCTGTCAACCGTGCCAATAAACGTTTGCAAAAAAAATTTTGGTCAGTCATTTTGATCCTCCAAAAACCTCCATTCATTTTCATTACCCATAAAAACGATTAAATCATCGAATTGGAATTAACCAAAGACAAATTGCCAACAACAAAATTTAAGTCATAATCCGAAATTTCAAGAAGGATTCTACATCATGAAAGGTTTCTTTATATTATTTCCAGGAAAGGTTGAGATGACTGGATAAGGAATGGTCAGAATTCGAGACCCATGACACCAAGATTCGCCTCATTTAAATCCCTCCAATAGAACATCAGTATTTCACTGAAGACTATTACACCGCTGTTATGAATGTCGTAGATTTTAAAAATTCAATAACAAAAATTACTGAATCTACCGGCAAGCAACAAATTTAACCAGTCGGATCAGAGCGAACTACACTTACCACTGACAAATCAGTAAATCAAGAACAGCTAGTCAAGATCATGCGCCATGATGTCATCTTTTGAGCGCCATTAAGAAAACGGCTTCCCGCAACAAATTTGTAGGAAAATATTAAATATTTGCATTATCGAATTGCTGAATTGTGTGCTGACACAGGCAAACAATGCTACAATATGGATAGATTTATCCAGTTAGAAAAGAAACTGCGGATGGCGATTAAGACCACTGGAAATTGTATAAATGATCAAAATAATTAGTCAGATTCATGGACAGTCCCAGTTCGCAAGAAAACGCATCTTAAATTTGAAGGAAATTTTTAGAAGTGGAGGAAATTTCATAATTTGATCTTTTTACTAATAATACAACAACCAATGCTAGGCATTAAAAAAAATGTAGTGTTTCAAAGCAAATCTGAAAGGAAAAGAAGCAAATCCATCCAAACCATTAGTAATAAAGCGCTACAACAACAAACGAATACTCGTTGGTAAACTGGTACAGGAGCTGGTCGATGTTCCAAACAGAATTTCAAGTGATAATTAAAAGTCATTACATGATAAAAAACAAGAGTGTCTATTTGTTAATTAGTTCGGAGTGGCAGCCTCTCGCGACGAAGCCCACTTGAGCACAATCGAATGGCCCGTTGTGATACCACAAGGAAGGCGGCGCGACTCCCCTTACCGAGCCGAGAACCATGAGGATTCACGGATGAACTTCGCTATGTCCCCTACAGAGTGAGATGATAGCTCCGTAAGAGTTCCAAAGAAAGGAGAGCCCAGAATTCTTAGTCTTCTTCAAGCCAGGGATGGGCAGTGGCACAGGAGGTGCAGTACGGTCTCTTCCTCATCCTTCGAGCCACAGCTGCGACAGAAATCATTAAAGGGCAGACCGAGTCTTTCAGCATTCCTGCCGATTAGACAGTGTCCAGCAAGTACCGAGACCGTGATAGTTATTGATTTTCTGTCCAGGTTGAACAGCTGCCTGGTCCGCTTGTGGTCTAGTGTAGTCCATAGTTGTCTGGAGACACAACAGGAACTTTCCTCTACCCATAATTTGCGAGCAAATTTAGGTAGTGGTTCTTTATGGCCATTTTCACCGTTGCCAGAGGAATTCCAACGTCTGGTAGCGAGGAGACGTTAAGAAGCAATGTGCCCCGTTTCGCAAGATCATCGGCCTCACAGTTACCCTCGATATCCCTGGGACTAGGTACCCAAAACAGGTCAATCTGTGATTGCTGCGATAGAGTGTTCAGTAATGAGCGACAACTCAGGACAAGCTTAGATGTACTGTATGCACCAGCAAGCGTCCTGATTGCCGCCTGTCCGCAAATATCCGAATGGCAAGGCCAGAAAGATCGTCCCTAAGCGCTATTTCGGATGTTTTCAGAATGGCCATTACCTCGGCTTGAAAGACACTGCATTAGTCAAGAAGCCTAAGGGAGAGTCTTAGTCCAAGGCTATTGGAGAAGATTCCGCAACCGACTCCGTCGTCCATTTTCTAGCCATCGGGATAGATGTCAAAGAGTGTCTATTAGCATTATAAAATCTTAAAGTAAAGACAGCCACTTGGGATCCGTTGCTACTACACTTGTTATTAAAACCACTTGATCAACCCACCCGCCTTCGCTTCGAGCAATCTCTTTCACATCCACGCGAAGAACCAACAATCGAGGAATTTTTTTTTGAGTTTTTGGAGAGAAACTCTCAGTCAATAGAGGCAACTGCTCTGAAGGAAAAACCACAACACAAGGTGATATCAACAATTATAACAGCCAACAAAAGCAATAGTAATACATGCAGACTATACAATAGAAATGACCACAAACTATACCACTGCATAAAATTCCTGCGACTATAAGAAGCAGAACGACTACAAGAGGTACAACGAAAGAGGTTATGTGTAAATTGCTTCGGAAGTGACTATGCTTCAAAAACTTGTAATTCATGTAGCTGCAAAAAGTGTGCGAAAAAACACAACACTTTGCTCCACTTAGAAAAAAGTGGCAATGCCAAAAAAACGAAAAGCTCATCAACTGCATTATCAGCTTCAAATCCGAGTCCAGAAGCAAGGCCACCTGCCTCAGAAGTAGCAGCAGTTGCATCAGCAACTACAAATATCGTTGCGGGCCGCCAGGGTCATGAAATGCTAGCAACGGCAAAAGTTATCATTACGGCTTCAAATGGTGTATTAAATGAGTTTAGAGCAATATTAGATCCTGGCTCGCAAGTAAATATTGCATCCAAGCGGCTCTATCAAAAATTTTCTATTTCACCATTTGAGACCTCCTTTGATGGTGTTGGCGAAATTCAAAGAAATTCAAAATATCGCATAGATATCGGAATGATGTCAAGGAATCGCATTTTCTCAGCAAATGTTGAAGCGTATGTTCTACCTAGCATAATTCTCTCGCAACCCAATCAGCATGTTGACATTTCAACTTAGGAAATTCCCAACAATATTCACCTAGCAGATTCTCATTTTTATCACCAGGAAAAAATTGATTTGCAGCTTGGAGCGGAATTTTTCTTCAAATTAATTAAAAATGGCACAATTCACCCTGCTGACGAGTCCTTTGTGGAAATTGGACGATATCGAAGCAATGGAAAAGTTCTCTCACTCTCCGAAAAACAATATGAAGCACATTTTATCCAACATGTTCATACCAATGGCGAGGGTCGCTTCATAATCAGTTTTCCTTTTCGTCAAAACCCAATTCCTTTAGGAGAACCCTATGCGATGGCATACAACCGATTTATGAGCTTAGAGCGTCGATTCCAAAAAGATCTGCATCATTGACCCAGGAAGAAACGGAGACTATTGTAGCAGAAATCGGGACAATACTTAACTTTTGGCCATTAACACCTTTGTCAAGAGGCTGCTGTAGTCAAGGTGGTAAGCTCGTCGACTACAAGCCTGGTTGGCCATGGTTCAACCCTCGCGGCAACCAAAAAATAAAAAATGTTTGTTTAAGTTTAATTGTATAAATACATTTGCAGTATTAACATTAAAACGTGCCGCCTCTTTGTCGGTACTTTTTCATAGCATATTCGCCGGCGAAGTAAAACAACTAATAAAATGCTACTTCTCTTTAAAAAAAAGTGAGCCTAAAAATATTGAAGCACTGACTCCTGGTCGTTTTTTGATTGGCGAAGCACTTGCATCGCAAGTAGATAGTGGCGCAACAACAGTAAATTCATCAAGACTAAATCACTGGAAGCTGTTATCCCATCTCTTGCAATTATTCTGGAGTCAGCAGTAATGGACCGATTTTTCCTTGATGAGCATCCATGAGAGTATCAAGAATTGAAGATTATTCTTTGCTCCCAGGCTAAGTTCAAAAACTCTACTGTTAAATAGTTGAGTAAGCTGTATCTGGAACAACACATGATTGTTTTGCTGAGTTGCTTGTGATAATTCTTCGATTTCATTCTCCAGTTATTCAAACCTTGCCTTAGCTGCAATGGCATGGTTGTCATTTCTTATTAAATATAAAATGTAAATTTGTTGAAGTTGTACGATTTATTCGAGTTATTTTAGTAATCTTAAATACTTAAGCGGGTAATCGACCAAGTTTAAAATCCCAAAAGCGGTAAATTGTTTACTTGAGTAAAATTAAAATCCGATTAATTGAATACCCTTGTATGTGGATAATCATATCAAAGAATGTTTCTTCAGTTAATTTTCATTCTAAGTTCATTTATTTTGGTGTATGTGGAAGGCCTAGTTGCTCGCACTCGCACTTTAATTTATATAATTTCATTCATTGCATTATTTAATTTATAATAAATAAAAAAATTATTTTGTGTATATTTCGTTTTATATTGACTGCTAAGTTTAAAACAAAAACTTGTACTGCTAAGTCGCTGTAACAGCAAGTATACAATTTGAACTTGGAAATTAAAGGGTGTCGTAACAGTTGTTGTAGACAGGCAGCTTAAATTAACAAGGTACCTATATTACTAATTCCGCTATAGTTAAAGTATGCTATTTGAATTCTTAAATCAATTTATGTTACTCGTTGAATCGTTACAGACAAACACTTCAAAAAATATAAATATTCAAAATTATAAATAAATTAAATTTCGAAGTTGAAGGGTGTACCCCAATTAGTGTAAGTAGACCTGTATCGCCCTATATTTTCAACCATTATATAAAAATATTTGAAAATGAAACAGAATGTCCACTACTTTGTCTGGTATAATAAAAAGTTAATATTATAAACTAAACGGTGTGCCAATAGTTTACGTAAAAGTTGTATGTCGTCAAACTTTTGAACCGTTATTGACAGACAGATAAAATCTGAATTCGGTCTTTTCTTGCAATAATTACTTGGATTGTCTCATTTTGAAGAAATTTAATTCATTTATTTTTATTTATTTATAATAATTAATTTAATTTAACTCCTTATCAATTTTTAATATTTCCTTAATTTATTTTAATTGCATAGCTGTTTTAAATTTTAATCATGAATGTAGTTAAGCAATAAATCTGTGTTAATGTAGAAAATACCTTTAAATATGTGTACTAACACACTGGCTGGTTGTGTATTACTTGCTATGCAGGTGTAATTTCCAGAGTGCTCACGCCGAGTTGATAAAATAGTCAGCTCCGATGATTGAAATTCTGTAACCAAATAAACAATAATGTAAAGAATTAATAAATAAAATAAACGTTTAACTAGGTGAAATTTTTTTATATATATTTACGGAGTTTGTATTATTATTAGGTCTGTTCAGTAAGTAAAATTTTTCACTAATTGTTACTAGAACGTGTTCACGTTCTCTAAAATCTTACAAGGAGAGAGAGAGAGAAAAATGAACAAGTTTTGGCTAATAGAATTTTAACTTGCAAGAAATGGTCAAACAGTTTTATTTTACTTTTGTTTACAATTATTTGTCAATTAAATAAAAATTAAAGTAGTATTACTTTATTTTAAGTTAGCTAGGGGGTCTACAGC
Source organism: Cistogaster globosa (assembly GCA_937654795.1). Classification (NCBI taxonomy): domain Eukaryota; kingdom Metazoa; phylum Arthropoda; class Insecta; order Diptera; family Tachinidae; genus Cistogaster; species Cistogaster globosa. The sequence continues at coordinate 45,780,461 of OW569407.1, forward strand.
AAAGAAGTTTAAAACAAAAGATATGTAGTTTATAATCTTCTTTGCTTTGCAAGTATTTTTGTTTTTTAAGTATTTAATGTACTTCTTTTCAGTACAAATTTAATTAGCATTGTTCAATTTTTATGTACAGTTATGAACTGTAATTATAAACAATAAGTTCAGGATTATGAAGTTTAGATTATTATTGATGTAAAGAACTCGACATTTAAATCACAACAAGAATGTTAAAAACTAACTGCAAGAATGTTATGTATACGATGTTCTTAAACATCATTAACGCTTTTAAAAATTGCCAAATAATTAAAAGAAAATGTAAAACTTTTATGCACATATTTTTGCTATTTGGTTACAAAGAGTTTTAGGCTTAAATCTAGTTTACGGGCACCGCTCCAAAATATAAATTAAGTTACCTAAAGCGTGCAAAATGCAATTTTAAGCAAAAAATGTGAAGTGAAAAATTTGGCGGCAATCCTTAGTTTCGGAGTTACGACCCTCCGAAGTTTTTGTATCTAATAGGGCATATATCGAATAGTCGATGGCGGAATGGGACAATGTGGGTATCATTGGAAAGGGAATTTAAGAGCCTATTTATTGAAGCAGGAAAAATAAAAAAAATTAATTAAAAAGTCTGGTAAGGAAAAATATTTTTTTTTTACAAAATAAATGAAGTTATTCGAAATACTTCATTAAAAAAATTTAATAAAGTTGTGAAATGTAATTTTAAGTAAAAAATGTTAACAGGTAATATCTGGGGAAACCCTTTGTTTCCTAGTTATGAACCTCGAAAGTTTTTATGAATAATGTGGTCAAAAGCGAGTATTTTATGGTGGAATGAGCCAATATGGGTGGCATTGGAAAGGTGATTAGAATTATTTTTCGAATGCTATGGTGTTTCGCCATGATTTTAATGTATTTCAAACGCAGGAGACCTTTAGAAAGCGAACCCGCTGTTGGTTGTAACATAGAGGAGAAAATCTTTGCGCCCGGCCAAAGGCCGTCTACGCAGGAAACCTTTAGAAAGCGAAGCCGCTGTTGGTTATACCATAGAGTAGAAAATCTTTGCGCCCAGCCGAAGGCCGTCTTCGCAGGAAACCTTTAGAAAGCGAAGCCGCTGTTGGTTATAACATAGAGCGGAAAATCCTTTTACCCGGCCGAAGGCCGGCTACGCAGGAAACCTTTAGAAAGCGAAGCCGCTGTTGGTTATACCATAGAAGAGAAAATCTTTGCGCCCGGCCGAAGGCCGGCTACACAATAAAGCTTTAGAAAGCGAAGCCGCTGTTGGTTATACCATAGGGGAGAAAATCTGTGCGCCCGGCCGAAGGCCGTCTACGCAAGAAACCTTTAGAAAGCGAAGCCGCTGTTGGTTATACCATAGAGGAGAAAATCTTTGCATCCGGCCGAAGGCCGGCTACGCAGGAAATCTTTTGAAAGCGAAGCCGCTGTTGGTTATGCCATAGAAGAGAAAAAAATCCTATTAAATTAAAGATTTTAAGCAAAGTTATATTTATATACATAGAAAAAATCGTTTTTTGGAGCGTTACCTGATTTCTTTATTTTATTTTTACATTTTTCCTATTTAATTAAAAAGGCCCTTGAATTCCCTTTCAAATGATACCCGTATTGTCTCCTTTTACCATCGAATGCTCGATATATGCCCTATTAGGTTCAAAAACTTCGGAGGTCCGTCACTCCGAAACTAAGGGTTGCCGCCAATTTTTTCACTTTAAATTTTTTGCTTAAATTTGCATTTTACACCACGTAGGCAACTTTTTTTATTTAGGAGCGGTGCCCGTAAAATAGATTTGTTCCGAGTTTTATTTCCTTTTTTCTTGTCGTTATCAATTTGCTGGCTTTAAGTGGTCTATTGTTTAATAAATTTCTGGGCTTAAGTACATTTCATTTACTTCCCAAAGCCGCAACAATTTTCTTTGCTAATTTTTGCTTGTGAAGAGTTTATTTACTTTTATACAATTAGGAGATGTATTTTGAAAATTTTTGCCTTACTCTTTCGTTGCTAGTATAGTGCGTTGATCACATTTATAAACTGTTAGTCACATTATCCAATAACCCAATAATATAAAATAGCATCAACAACACATTTGTCACTTTGTCCAATAAAATTAACAATAACCTACATATTGTAACGTAAAGGGGATTCAATTACATTGACTCATTAAACATTGAAATTTGCTTACATACTCGTAGACAATTATGACCACACACAAAGAACTGCAAATGATTGAAAAATTATATGTAGATCATAAAACATAGCACATGTTGAAAGAATTAGAGTTAGAAATATGTATAAATAACTGTGTAAATTTTAAATAAAAATCAGAATATTTTTGTCTACTTGACAAAGATCTTCTCATTATTCGAACTGAGCACTGTAACCGGTTGCTTAGCAAAATTAAAAAATGCTAAAGCTAAGTGCAGCGTTCAAAAATTTTTAGCAAACCTCTCACCATACTTCATGTATTACAATGAACAGCCCTTTTTTATACAAAATTAAGAAATTTAGTGTGTTCACAAATTCATAAGCTTTGGCAAACCCGGAACCGTTATAGTTGGACGGGAGAGCACGAATAATGGTATATACTAGTCTATATCTGAACCTGGCGGATACAAATTAATCTTCTATGAAAAAGGAGTGTCTAGCCATTGGATGGAGAATTCGAAAAATGAGGCACTTCTTGGTAAAATATCAGGTTTTCAGTGTCACAGATTATCTATGAATAACATGTGTAAATTAAATAGACAGACTGTCTAGTTGGAAAAACTCAAAAAAGCTATTCAACAATAACCCAAGAAGTACCCTGATTTTAGTTTGTAAATGGATAATTGTACCGGCATTACTCCAGCCTCGTTAATGACAATGCTTGTAATTCATGGAAATTATGTGTACCTGGACAATTAAGAAATCGAGACCTAGATGAAAATCATGATATTGCAGCTGCAAGTAAAATAGGAATTGGGAAAGCTTCAAATTGCAAAACCTACCACTGCTATTGGTCCGGAGTGTTTCGGGATGTACAGACTTTGTAGAGGCACTACCACAAACTGGACACAGTTTAGGATGCTTTTGGTCCTTATCGACGGCTTTACCAAATAAAGTGAGTTAATACTCTTGAAAAAGCCAACATCCAGATCTTAGTGAAGGCATTTAGGGTGCCGACCTCAATAATCGCAAATAGTGGGAAATAGTTTGCTTTTTGTAGACCAATCTGCCTAATATCCTTTTTGCTCACAACACTGGAGAGACTTATCAAGATCCAGATCTTTATCCATTTCCACACGCTTACACAAGGGGCAAACTGGTTGAAATGGCTTTGCACTCGCTCGTTGGTTTCATAGAAAACTCACTAGAGCATAAGAACTATACTATGGTAGCCTTCATGGACGTTGAAGGGACCTTCAACATTATCGACCCGCTTGCGATCACCCAGGTTCTCAGAGAGCTGGAAGTTGACTGGTCGTTCATCGGGCTCGTTACACTCTTGCTTAGTAGTAAGATAATACCGTCAACTTCTGGCACGACAAAGGTGATTAGAATGGAGGCACGGGACACAACACATGGCGGAGTTTTTTCTCCACTGTTGTGAAATATTGCAATTAATAAACTGCTCATAGTATTAGACTCCATGTACTTTAGGACTGTCACCTACGCGGATGATGTGGCGGTGGCAGTTTCTCGGATCCACGCCGATACGGTGTCACAAAGGTTGGAAACAGCGCTTAGGACAATCTGCTCCTCGGGGGAGCAGAGAAGACTAAGTCTTAATCCAACCAAAACGGAACTAGTTCTCTTTTCAAGGAAATATAAAATTTCTTCCTTTGGTTTACCTAGACTGAATAGAGCTCCACTGAATCTATCTAACTGTGTAAAATTATAGGGCATTGTCTGGGATAGTAAGCTGTTCTGGAAGATGAATATCCAGGCTAGGGCATCAAAGGCCATTATGGCAATGTATATATATGTACGAGGGCAATTGGCAAAACCTGGGGTATCAACAGTCTGCTCTATTGAGCTCTTGTCTGGTGGAAGGCGTTAGACAATGCAGCAAATGTCTCTATACTGGAGAAAGTACTGCGCGGTATGGCAGTCTTAATGACAGGAGCCATTAGATAAACGCCAACAAAGGCACTTTTTGCTATGCCCTACTGGATGCACGTGGATCTTGTGGCCAAAAGATGGCACTGAAAACGGCATGGTGCATGAACCAGAACCCTCCTTTACAAGAAGACTACTCGTCGACCTGACGAAAAGCCACTCTCGCTCATCTCGAGCATTCTGTGTGTACACGGATGGCTCTAAAAGAGAGTCGGAAATTGGAGATGGAGTGTATATTGCAGAATTTGGGATAAGAATGTATTTCATCTGCTTTTAAAAGAGAGGCGTGCTGTTTAAGGGCTGTTTAAGGTACTATAACATATCCAATAGGGATATCTTTCTCTGTACCGACAGCAAAGCAGCGATAATGTCCCTCCGACGTGTGCTTATCACATCATAACTTGTCTCTGAATGCCGGACATCACTTAACGGGATGGTGTAGGTTTCAACAGTCGCTATGAAATGGGTGAGGGGATATGGGACCGACTTCGGCAACCATGTTGCTCATGAACTAGCAAAGAGCGGGACAACGCTTGAGGAAGGTACCATTAATGTCTTCTGCGGCATACCCCTCTCTGCTTGTGGACAGCTCCTCTTTACAATCTGGCCCAGGTCAGATGGTCTAACGACGCGACATGCTCGACAGCTAGAACACTCTGGCCCTCTTTAGGCCGGGCAGGGCAGCTGCGCTTCTGTTTTCTTTGGCCTTTTTTCTGTTGTTTTACTTCTACGTTTAAAGATAATTTAGCCTTAGTTTTAATGCACCTTTTTCCGTGTTAATTTTATTTTTGTTATAACTTTTAACAACAGGTTTTCTGAAATTCTTCTTTTTTATATATTTTCTTTTTATATACGCATATAGGTTATTTTTTTCTTTGTTTCTATTTATTAAATATTTATTATGGTTTGTATAATTATTTTTGGCACGGTCAGGATTATCATTTTCTTTATCAAATCCAATCTATATCTTCCCACTATTCAATCTCCAAAAAAAAACGTGACCTCTTCCGTAAAAAATTTTCTTTTTCTTACTTCCTTTTTCTGCTCTGTCAAAATAAAATCACTGAACAATAATTTGTAGCTGTGAAGTATGGAACGTGTGTGGAAAGAACTGCAATTGGAAAGTAACAAAAATTATTCAAAAAGGTATACTTGCTAAACGTGTGGCCTCGACCCCGTTAGCCTGAGACTAGGCGGGCGTTTACACTAGAAATCAAATTTATACGACAAATATATTCTTGTCATGAAACACACCGTAACTTTTTTCATCCAAGCTACCTAACTCATACAAGGAGTGTTTCTGTGTTTCTGCATCTTATTACTAAGTTTAAAATTTCTGCGATATACTAGTTGACCCTTCTGAAACCTTACATCTTTAGATCTCGTGTTGTAGTTCTTGGTAGAGCGTTCATGGGCTTTTCTCAAATTTGTATACACCTTATCTCTGATCAGCTGTAGCTTATCAGATTGTCTCTCCACTGCTATGTCGGTATCTTTTAAAAAGCCTGTTTTCCGGAGAACCTTATACGATGATGCATATTGCACCATATTATTGCCAAAAATAGCATAATATGGTGACATTCCTATTGAACTGTGAAATGTACTTCTAAGCGCAAACCCAACATGACTTAAATGTTGGTCCCAGTTCTGCTGGTCATTAGCAACAAATGATCTTATCATTTGTAAAATGGATCTATTGACCCTTGCCGCTTCATTTGATTGTGGAGCATACGAAGCTGTGCGAATAGCCTTAATACCATATTTGCTGAGAAATTGACAAAATAAATCTGACGTAAATTGTCGCCCATTGTCTGAATGAATATATTCTGGTACTCCGAATACATGAAAAATTCTGGTTTGAAGGAAACTCGTCCCCTTTACAGCTGTCGCGACGCGCATTGGTTCTAAAAAACAAATTTGCTAATGTGGTCCAGGGCTACAAACATAAAATTGTTTTCACTTTTTGAATGCGGGTAGGGGCCCATAAAATCTATGTATAACCTCTGGAAGGGTCTTTTTGTAACTATCTGCTGTCCCATTAAGGATCGCTTAAATGCATTCGTTGTTTTATTGATGCGACAAATATCACAAGCATTGACAATTTTTTGAACGTCCGTCACCATAATGGGCCAGTAATAACGCTCCCTTAATCTCGACAATGTTTTGTGGACACCTCCATGGCCTGCTGATGGCGAGAAATGGGCGGCGCTAACTAAATCATTTTGCAACTCATTAGGAACCCAAAGCTTCCAAGATTTGTCTTTTTCTAATGCATCGCCATTTGCAAATGTTGTCCTCTTGTAAATGTAGTTATTTGAAAATCACATGTCAGCCGTATTCAAATCTCATTGGTATTAAAATATGTGCTGTTTAAATCGACATCAAGCAAGCGATTGTTGTTGACGATTTCTTCCCTTTATGCACGTGAGAGAGTATCAGGCAAAATATTATGGGACCCCTTACGGTGTTGGATGTCAAACTCAAAACCCTGAAATTTTAAGCTCCATCTAGCCAACCTACCGGAAAGCTCGTTTTGACTCATTAGCCGTTGTAGACTCGAATGGTCTGTGATTATTGTAAACGGCAAACCCTCAATGTAGGGCCTAAAGTTTTTTACACCGAGGACTGCAGCATAACATTCTAGCTCAGTCACGCTATAGTTTTTCTTTATTGCGCTTTGCAGACATATAAGCTATCGGGTGTTCAAGTCCATCGCTATCCGTCTGAAACAAAATACCACATACTCCTTGAGTAGAAGCGTCACACTGAATAAAAAACTTTTGAGAAAAATCTGGATTGACGAGTAAAGGTGCAGAAATAAGGCTGGATTTTAACTTTTCAAATGAATCGAGAGCCTCTTCAAATAAACAAAATTTTCGCATAAGTTCTTTTGTAATGCATGATCACGGATAAATCGGCGATACAACCCACACATTCCTAAATACGTCTCAACTGTTTTGGTGTTTTTTGAACTGGAAATTGTTTTACAGCTTCTGTTTTTGATTCGTCCGTTCTAATGCAAGCGCTACCTACTACAAAACCCAAATACTGAACTTCTTAATTGCAAAATTCACTTTTTTCGAATTTTATCGTCAGGCTGGCCTTTCTTAAACATTGAGCAACTGCAGTCAAGAGGTCGATATGTTCTTCAAAACTGGCAGAAACCACTAGAAGGCCGTCGAAGTACACGAAAATATTGATATGTAATGCAGCTGGTATAGCTTTATCCATTAAGCGACACATTCTTTGAGCGGCGTTACACAGTGCAAACGGCATAACTGTATAATGGTATAACGGCCGCCGCTGTCTTTTCCCTCGATTTCCTCTCTAGTGGGATTTGCCAGAATGCATCTTTTAATTCAATGTCCTTGATTCTCCAGTAACTGGCAACTCAAAGGCATTCCAGAAGTGAACACCGAAGTAAAATTCTTGTTCTAGGTCCGGTACTATTAAGAAATCTATATCTCTCGAGGACCCATTCCACACGACGGTTAAAGTTGCTATACCTGCAACTGGTACTTTTCCCCCACTAGCTGTTTTCACGTGCTGACATTTCAATTTTATTATGGAACTTACTGATTCTTCTAAAAACTTAAAAGCATTTTTGCCTATACAGCATTCTCCAGCACCTGAATATAATAACGCAGTTATTCCTTTGCAGCCAACTAAAGTTTCTGCGAAGAACCTGCTATTGTTACCTGTTTTACTACAGTTTTAATGGCACATTTTTAGCCTTTTTAATTTTAGAGATCATATTCCTCAGCTTCTGAATCTTCTTATACTTTCTGCTAACTAATTTATCTTAGCGCTCAAAAATCCTAGTTCTAGCATGAAACTTTGATTAACAGATAGATTCTGAATTAAACCTCTCTAAATTCTTTCTGTAAAAGTCTACCGGCAAACCGCAGGTATAGCATAAATTAAAATGAAATGGAGACATACAATAACTTTTAGGGATAGATTGTTGAATTTGGTTGGGTATTTGTGAACCTAAACTATAAACGTTCGTGCTGAAGTTATCATATTATTTAGAATTAAGTTGTGGCTTATAATGGCTGTTAGAGGAACTGTCACTATTAGTTTTGAAATTATCATTTTTAGTAGTTACACGAAGTGCTTCTATTTCAACTAAATCATTGTTCACACCTGACACCATCCCCTCTTTGATTAATTCGTTAATTACCCTCGAACGCGGCCTAGATTCCTTAATGAGTTTCTTAGCTCGCTTTCACTCTCTTTTGAGATCAGCTATAGTGTTAATAGTTGCTGAAAATATAAGGCTTGCAATATTATCGCGTAAGTTGCTTCGAATGATTTGCACTAGATCACGTTCAGATATTTTTTTGCGTAACTGTTAAATTGCATCAAAAAAAAAAAAAAACAAGCAAACCGTTTGGTGATCAGTAAAGAACAAAATTTATTTAAAAAACAAACATAAGTAAAACGGAATAGAAGTAGAATTAAATGTTATATGTGCATAAATATATACATACATTCATAAGACATTTGCATACCAATGTCACAGTGGGACGATTGTTTAATATTTTTCAACAGTAACCTAAATGTAAAATTGTGAATCTCGCTCTAAAATTCTTCAAACCACTGTCCAGGCTACTGCTTGTAGTCTATTTTTTCTCTAACTATATCATAAGCAGTATCGGCTGGATTAAAGTGGCTTAATAATTCTCGCTTAAGCTCAAAATATCCAACGCATTGTCTTCTAAAACCTGCCAACACCATTTTGCCGCGTTCCCGGAAACTAAACAATGAAAATCACTAAAAAGTTGTTAAAACGAAACATGGTGTTGGTCCTGCATTTTTTCGATACGGAATAGAAAACTTTCTACCGTCATCTCTCGTCCACTCCCGTCGAACTTAATGTGCCACTTATTGAGGTCAATTGATTTTCGAGCTTCGGCTTGCTTTTGTTTGCAAGAAACCCTCGCATCGACATTGCAATGGTTGCTACTTCTTGCCCCTAAGTTGAACATAAACCTGGCCCTCCGATTCCGCTAGCATTTGCTGATCACTCTAATTCGGCCGTACGGTGGCTAAGAGAAGCAACTTCTCCACGAACATGTTTAAGTTCGTTTATGCAGTTAGTCATCATTTGATTTTGCCGAAATATCATAGCCATAAGCTGAGTTATCTGATTATTTGGCACGTTATTTTGAGGCTGATCCACATTTTGCATACTGCCCTGCGGCAGATCATCACTATTTCTATTTTCCTGTGACAGTCAAGTTTTCTCGTTTTCGTGAAAAACTCAAGGAATTATTACTAATATTAACAACAACTTCGTCGGTTACCCTAACAGAAGAAGAAGTCCCTGCTTCGTTATTCGTTCCAAAAATTAGATTTGCGCATCTATTGAAATTATCCATTCACCAATTTCAAAAAAAAAAAAACTTTGTTAATGTAACTCTTTCGGGAAACAGTACTACAAAAAATACGACTTGTAATATCTTCTTAAATTAACAGTCGATGAATTAACGGTGTTGAATTTGTAGGCGTAATGAAAGTCACTTAAACACACTAAAACAAAATAAAACCTCTTGAACCAGCATAATCACACTTACAAAATCAAGTACATCTTGAAACCAAAATTAAGAAAATATTGACAAGGCTACCAGTTTTTACACTTCCTTTGGCCGAAAACACACTCTACACAAAAGTTTACCTTCTAATATATATATATATATATATATATATATATATATATATATATATATATATATATATATATATGTATATATATATATATATATATTATATAATAAGCTTATAATTAGTAAATTCATAAGTGCATTTGAATTGTGTGTTTATTTTTATTCCTTTCTTTTCCTTTTATATATATATATATATATATATATATATATATATATATATATATATATATATATATATATATGTTATGTTATAATTTTTTTTATTAATACTTGCTGTCTTATTACTATTATTATCCTCCGTCTGATGCACGCTTTGGGATACTGCTTTCTTATTTTAATGCAATTCAAGTTTTCTTGTTTTTACATGTAAATATTAATTATTAGAAATTCTTCTTTTTTATATATTATCTTTATATATACACAGATAGATTATTTTTTTCTTTGTTTCTTTTTTTCAAATATTTATTATGGTTTGTATAATTATTTTTGGCACGGTCAATTTCTATCTTCTTATTATTCAATCTCCAAAAAAACGTGACCTCTTCCCTAAAAAACTTCTTTATCTTACTTCCTTTTTCTGCTCTGTTAAAATAAAATCACTGAACAATAATTTTTAAGAGTTGAAATAAAAAGTATTTTTATTTACGGAACCTGACCGAAAACGTTAATCACAACAAGCAAAATGAAAGAATAACACAGTTAGAGTTAGCCAATAACGGAATTGGAGAACTTAAAGATGATGTGCACAATTTAAGTTTAAAAATCTTAGCACATGATAATTCCGTAGTCGCATCCGATATTAGAATAACTGTATTATGAGAATGGATACCTACCGCGTATGCTTAAAAATGTTTGCGACGCATTAAAAACATCAGTACCATCTCACAAAGCTATTTAGCATGTGCGGCACTTTAAACATATTCGTGATGTGGGTGATCCGCCAATTATTACCAAAATGAGCTTCCCATATGAGAAAATTTCGTTTTAAAAAAATTCAACTTGTTATTGGCGTAAGCATAAATCACCATTACGTTTGGGTAATGCAAGAATTGATAGTGACATGCCGTTCTACATTAATGAGCATTTAACTCCGTACAATCACCGTAGTTGTAAAACAGCTAAAAAAAAATATGTGCATGAAATCTGCCTACACACAATGTGGAATTGTGTACGTAAAAAACACCACTGTGATGATTATTTTTCTTGATTATTAAATATTCACTTCAATTTATATTAACATGTTTTCAATGCAAAAGAGGACTTACTCTTGCCCATATTAACGCCAAAAGCCTAAATAATAAACTTGATGAATATAGATTTGTTTTTGAAAATTCTGGCGTTGATATTGTTTGTCTGTTCATCTGTGACTCCAGATAGATTTATCTGTTTGAGTGGCTAAACAATATTTAGAGAGTATAGAAATGGAAATGCTGGTGGAGTAGCTATTTTTGTCAAAGATAATTTTTCGTGCAGAGTTTGTTTAAAGTCTTAAACAAACTTAGTATCTTATGAGTGTAAGGTAAAATTTATTTTTATAGAAACAATTTCTATAGGCCAAATAAAATGATTCCTTTTACAAATATTTTTTTGAAGCGCTGGAAACACTTGCCATTGAGTATAACGAAGTTATCATGATTGGGGACTTTAATTCGAATCTTCTTTTAAAATCAGTATTAAATGAAAATATGCTAAATTTTGGACTTACTAATAAAGTTTATCCAACACACCATACCACAACCAATAGAACCTTCCTTGACATTTTCCTTGTTTCAAACATATCAAACGTTTTATTATATGATCAGGTGTCTGCTTCATGTTTTTCAAAACATGATTTAATATTTTGACATACAACTTTACAGTTCCTCTGTCACAAAATAAAATCTATTTTCGCGATTTTAAGAACATAAACTACTGTTTACTACAAGATAATATATCATATATCGGTGGGAACAGGTTTACTTTATGTATATGAGCAAGTGTTATTTCTTGAAAACAGTATTCATCGTCTGTATAATAACACATTTCCAATTCAATCTATAAATACATCCGCTAATACAAAAACTTGGTTTTATTCACATATAAATTTCCTAACTCATAAATAGGACCTTGCTTACTGAATATTAGCATAAGAAATGCAAAAACTGAGTATTATTCAAGACGTTTTGGCTCCGCTGCTGGTTCCAAGCAAATATGGAAATACATTCGGGAAATTGGCATTGGTAGTACACAAAATGTTGTTAATGACCAAGTAGATGTTGAAGAGCTAAATACTATCTTCATGAATATACCCTTTGTAGCAGCAGACGAAAGCTTTTATAATTTTCTCCGTTTAGATTTAAACAATTTTGCAATAGGTCATAATGTTTTCAATTCTCGTGCATAAGTTAATCTAAAGTTTATTCATGTTTAAAATTAATTAGTCAAATGCATTGGGCTGCGACAATATGCATTTAAAATTTGTTCAGATATTACTATCAGTATTCTTGACATTGTAATGTTAATATTTTTGTGTTGTGGTTTGTCAAGTTATATTATATAGTATGTTTTAAAAGTTTTTATATATTCTTTTCCCTATAGTCCCTTTTTATTTTAAAACAGCTTGGTGGAGTCCCAGCTAAAACTTAGGTGTTCAAAAGAACTGACAAAAAAAACTTTGAAACTTAAAAAGGAAAACAAGGTTAAAAATCCGGTTTTTGTTTATTAAATCTAAGTCTATTTTTATTGTGATTTTGCTTGGGCTTATATACTGATTATGAAAATAAAACTTAACATTTCTACCTTGTTCTAAACATACAAATTTATCATTTTTTCTCTTTCAATACTATAAAGAATCATATTTAAATTTCTGTTTGACCTATCATTGTGCTTTAGAATTACAATTACTTTCAAACAGAAATGTGTCACTCAAATAGTTCTTCATCAGCAATTATGTATACAACAAAAGGAATATTATTGATATTTTATTTATTAATTTTTTTCGTTGTGCTCAGTGTACAAGCATTATAGACTTGTGTGGTACACTACACCCTCACCTTTAAGAGAGAAATTAAGCAGGAATTTTTCTTATTAGCTTCATAGTACTGTTACAATATTTCTTATAATTTACTTACATACATAACTAATTTTTAAATTTATATACACGTATATGTCTTATTTTTATCAATATATGTAATATTAGTATTTTTATTCTGTAATGTTTTTAAATGGTTTTAAATTGTTGTTATGGTATGTTTTCTTTATTCTTTTGTAATCTACCGTGGTGTTTACATCACCCCTACTTATTATTTAAAAGGTCCCTTGTATGGACGCTGGTGCTTTTTCGTATCTTCTATTTTAACTAATACTAAATATCCTATATTAAGATTTAGTTTATTTTTATTTTTATCGTTAATTGTTCTTTTTTCCTTTTGCTTTTATTAATTTATTATATTAATATTATTAATTCCCTTGCCTTATTTAACGCAAATTGTATTGTGACTCGTAGTTCCTGTACAAAGTCGTCATAATAATAAGATTTTATTTTTTTATTTATAGTGTCAGATGGTAGGCTTGGCCCGTATCTATATGTGGTGCCTTATTGTAGGCAAAAGTGAAATACAGAATACATTTGTCCCATTCATAATCATTTGCAGTTGTCAACAAGAACTCATTAAGAACTCTATGGTTTGTTTCTACTGAACCTAATGTTTCACGATGGTATGGTCTTGAAAATAAATGCTTGATTTGTAATAATGAACATGTGTTTTTCATAATTTCATTTGTAAATTCTGTACCTCTGTCGGATTTAAGTTCCTTAAATTTACCATATTTTAAGATAAATTGTTCAACCAATTTTTGTGCTGTCACAAGTGCATCTTTTGTCCGTATTAGGTGTACAACGACAAATCAGTTCGCATTGCATTGGTAGAATGTAGCGATAGCCGTTTGAAATACGAATAGGACCAATGTTGTCAATTAAAATCACTTCAAAAATGTTGTTTGGTGTGTTTGTTGGTGTTAGTGGTTCTTTTATGTGTTTTGTTTGTTTATTTTTCTTACAGCTGTCACAATAAGATACAAATTGTTTTACCATCTTGTTCATATTTTTCTGTGTTAATTTAATGACGGTTTTTCGTATTCCTTAGTGTCCTGCGTGGGTGGTATTGTCAATTAGCTTATATTTTAAAATTTCATCTGTTATTCTTTTCGGGGCATTGTATATTAATATTTTAAGTTGATGACTTTTATTATTTATTATTAATTTTGTATATGCTTCTTTAAATTCTTCTTTTGTGTGTATTTTTATTATTTTATCTTCATCTGAGAGCGCTAATTCTTTAATATTTTCTTGATTCATTTTAGATGTCAGTTACCTCAGAATTGAATCAAGTTTCGCTGGGTTATCACAGAATCTTGCATGCGTATTATTATTATTCATATCTTCTGTATGTAACTTCTTCATACTCGAATCTAGTTTTGGTGAATTATTGTTACACACTTTATTCACATTATTCTTATTAATCTTATTTTTGCACATAACTTCTACATGGTCGAAACTGGTTTCGATGAATTATCATTATGTTCAATGTGCACCATATTATCTTCAATAATTATATTTTTTTCTTCTATATTTTCAAATTTATAAAATTGAAATATTTTCATATTTTTGATATCATTAATGGATATACATTCCCATATTTGAAGTTGATTTGACTTCTGAGAATTGTGTTTTTCCACATTGTTCTCTTCTACACTGCATTATTTTCTATATAAATTTTCTCACCACTTATTATTTTATTTGCCTCATTCTTATTTGCATTGTTCAAGTTATTTTGTATAGGCCTTGCCGTTATTAGTATTTTTTTCTTTTTTGTCATTTTCTTGTGGTATCATTTGTTTTAATCTAGTTCTATCCTAGAAAATGCATCAGCATTTGTATTCATTTTTCCTTTTTTGTAAACAATTTTGAAATCGTAATCACTTAAATCTAGTCTTATTCCTGTCATCTTTGATGAAGGATTTTTATGTGAAAATAGTGAATTTACTGCCCTATAAGTAAGGTTTAAAGAAATGTGGGCTCCAATGAATTGCTTAAAGTTCTTTTTCAATTACCGGTTTATTAATATCATGTTTTTGCAATGATTTACTAGCGTATGAAATTGGTAAATCTTATCCTATTTCTCCTTGAGATAAGACTGCTCCTAATGCGTAGTTCGATGCGTCAGCTATTAAAATAAATGGTGTTTCAAAATCTGTCTATTGCAATACTGGTGGGTTCACTAATTTGTCTTTTAATTCTTTAAAATCATGTTGGCATTGTTCCGTCCATATAAATTTTGTTGATTTCTTTAAAAGTGCGTTCAAATGTTTGCAATGTCCGCAAAGTTTGGTATGTGTATTCTGTAGTAGTTGCAGAATGCCACAAGTCGTCTTACTTTGTCCGCGTTCTTCGGTATGGGCTAATGGATACTTCTATTATGTCGTCATAGAAATTTTCTTTACTGGATTATTTATTATGTCAGCATGTGAGTGTTGTAATCTTTAGTTTTTTATGTAAACTGGTGTGTTGTCCCTTCAAACATTTGTAATCACCGAATCTTCGCACGCGAATCGTCGGCAAGTTGTCTACAAGCGCGGGGATTGATCGCGTGCGATACTGCAGGCGATTCGCTAAAACGCTTGTGTGCTTGTTGCGATTCGCTCGCAACGATTCGACGGCGTTCCGCGAATAGAGATCCGCCGACAATTCACAATTAGCGATTCGCCGGATATTCACATTTAACGATTCGCCGGGGCTTCGCAAATAGAGATTTGCCGGCGATTCACAATTAACGACTCGCAGGTGATTTACAATTTACGGTTCGCCGGCGCCTCGCAAATAGAGATTTAAAATGTTTGCAAGCTTTGTAATGGGATAAAAATTAAGATGACAAAATATATATTTTTTTTTTATTATTTATAATACATTTATATTTTTATTTGTAAAATTTTTGTGTACATACATATATATATATATATATATATATATATATATATATATATATATATATATAAATATATATATATATATATATATATATATATATATATATATATATATTTATATAAATATATATATATATATATATATATATATATATATATATATATATATATATATATATATATATATATATATAATTTTACATAAAAATGCCGTCAGCTATTAATGGGTTAAGTAATTTAAAAAAATTCCATAAAGATCTCTTCAAAACCTTTTAAATGGTACACATATTGACATTTAAAAAAATTGAAAATTTCAGAGCCCCGTAACTCGGAAAATTTGGGGGAGCGCCAATTTTTTTACTGGATGTTTTTTTTCTTATGCTTTAATATTCTAACGCCCCATATATTTATTTTTTTAATTGGAGTTACTTTATTGTTCCAAATGATATGAAAAAATTAGAGGTAGGCGTGGTGTTTTGCGTGCTGCCTCGAATGACATGGACTGATCGTGCTGATTTCTAATTGCACCTCTTTCTATGTGTGATCGATTAACATACTTATTTTTTTCTAGCACATCTAGTGCCTTGATTTCAACACTAACACGGACGGATAGACTGACAGACGGACATCGCTCAATCGATTTCGCCATGCATAAGAAGTCAGAATATTGTAGAAAGTACGCACGGAATGGTAAAGTTATATATATCCTTTTTCTACTTTTTGTCGTGAAGGGTATAAAAAGTGCCGCTAGAGGCTGATCTGTAACAGAACGTAATTTCTTGTGTGTGTAGTTTTAGGATTTTTTTAATTTACCTGGATCTGTAGAAACATTTATTCCTTGATCAGCATCATAATTTATCATTCGGTTATCATGGTACCAAAATATAAATTCTGAGATCTCTGTATTTTGTACCACACGACATTGTATTCTTAACGTTGATCCAGGTGTTAAATACCTTATGTTTGGTCCGGATATTTCTGCTCGAGCTTCTAAAAAAGGGAGATATTTGAAATGGAAATAGTTTAAATAGCTATTATCATTTTTTTATGTTTTATGACTAGCTTAACGTGGCAAAAGAGGGCAATAAACCAGCAATATTGTATAGCTTAAATTTTTTGTAAACTAATCAGTTTTCAAAATCCAAGAATGCATTTGTTTGACCCAATAAATTCTATAGAGGATGCTTAGACCTGAATCTGGCTGCAGGTTCATGGTACATGTTTTCAAAGGCATGTCCTTTGGTGGCTAAAAACTGAACAGTTTTAGTTTCTTTGCTTGCGACTGAGAGCAGCTTTTCTTTGCTTCTTAAACCCTAATTAAAGACAAAGCCATACACGTAAACTAATATTTATACATTTTAAATCGTTCATTCAGTAAAGTATATGTATATAGTACTTAATATTTTGGTTCCAAAATAAGCATTTGTTATTGACAGGGCATTTCGCTTTTTTCACAGTTGCAAACAAGCTTGAAAAATTTTGGCAAATCAGATCAACGAATTAAGTCCTCTAGCATGTAGGTAGTCTATTATCTTTTTATATACACCTACTGGAAAATTGAATTTATTAGGTTCGGTAGAATTATGATATTGATATAAATATAGCTTTCATGTTAGCGAAAATTTACTTACGCTTTTTGACCTGCTCAGGTTTTTGGTTTTAGCAGAGTGCGTAAAAAAATAAAAAATAAAGAAAATATCACGGTAGGCAATATTTATTAAAATTTAAAATAATCTTTACTTTTTGAGTATAGTTCGTGAAAACGAGAACAAGAGACCCCTAAAGCCGTCGTCATCTTCACTAGAATAACTTAAACCAAAAGCCATAAGCAATTGCCTTTTATACTAGTATAACTATTTTACTATTTTTAAAAAGATTTCATAGCTTTAGCTCCTTTATTATTTTTCTCTTTATGCTTCAAAAACAAACAACGCACGAAGAGAAAGTTTCGTGCAAAAAGAACAAATTGGGATCCCACGAAATTCAAAAGTAGAGAAAAGGAAAAGACCTATTGTTTCATAAGAAAGTAAAATAAATCAAATGAATCTGTAAAATATAGTTTCGAAAAATAACATCTGCCAACTCCTGTTGTTGTTGTCCGTATGAGCGAGGTAAAAACGGAGATGAGTAAGTTACTTCCACCAGTGGTGTGTGTATAAATTAATACAAAAATTAGCTTACACAAGTCGAGCAACCTCAATGACTGCCTTGGTAGAGGAGCATGCTGTAAAACAAAATACCATGAGTTCAAGTTTGCCTTCGGGTATGAGTAAAAAGGAAGAATTATAATTCTAAGAGAAGTTGTAAAATTTAGAAATAGCAAGTGTAGCGTGAATCAAAAAAATCCAGCACGTTTATTCTAAAAGGGAAAAACGTAATAATATTTTCGATATTAAAAAAGAAAAAATTTAAACCAGAATTACAGTTTGTATTACTGTTAATTTTAATGTTACAGGTAAATGTTGTTATGCTGAATCTTATATACTTTTCGCATTAAATCGGCATAAAAAAATTTTTCTTGAACAAAAGTTTAAGTTTTACTTATCGTTGTTGTCCACGTAAATGAAAAGATTTCTGTATTAGCTTCTAATATAATTTACGTCATCCACTGATTTTTTAACATAAACACAAACACCTGCAGGAAAGTTTAAAAAAGACAAAAGCTTAAAAAAGATATGGAAAATTTGAGGCAAGCGTGGTGTTTCGCCTGATTCCTGAAATACATATACCGATCTTGCTTATTTTAATAGCAATATTTTCGAAATAATTTCTAATCGATTTTTGTAATTAAATTTTCTCTAGCTAATCTAGTGCCTGGATTGATTTCAATATGAAGACGGACAAAAAATGACATCGCTCATTCGGCTTCATTATGCATAAGAAATCAGAATATGAATACTCTATGGGGTCGGAAGCGAATCTTTCAGAAATTAAATCTACCCTTTTCAACATATGGTAAAGGGTATAAAAAATTAATAATGATAGTATTTCTAATTACCTATAAGCTAGAAACTTAACTGTTAGCCGTTACCTTTTGAAATATGAATTAAATATTTTAATGAGCCACATTTGTGCAACAATAATAATCAATTGCTACAACAGCTGTGAAATTCTTAAACCAATAGTAAAACAAATGTAAAAAAAACATTTTTTTAGAGCCAATCGGCAGATCCCATAGTTTCTCCTTGCGAAAGTCGTGACTCCTCAACTACACTTTTAGAGGCATAATTCATATCCGTTCCCCAATTTTGCTTCGATTAGATTAAATAAAGATGAAATCATATCGAAACAGGAAAATCAAATAATGATTTATGTGCAATTTATTTAAACAATAAAGTGAGCAACAAGATGACGCACTGTGGTCAATATTTTGAGATAGCGGCCAAAACTCCTTTTGGTTTTTGTTCTCCGATTTTAAAGTTATTAGACTCGTATAAAAGTAGACAGCAGTGAACCTCGGAAGCCAAAAAATAAGAACTCTATTTCCACTATTTCACTGAGAACAGGGTGGTCCAAAATGGGCTTCTTCAGAATTTAGTAAATTTATGATATTTTTAGTTAATTTTCAAAGTTCAAATGATCATAATTTATTTTGTTTTTCACGATTTTTTGACGAAATGAATTTTGTGTTGTAACTTAACCTATTTCCTATTACTGGTAAAAAAATTGAAGCTCTACTGTTTTCAGAACAATTCAAATATTTTTTTTTAGAAAGGTAAAATTTCTCGGAATTTTCCTACTTCATAGAGCACAACTCCTGTGAGCCAAACTGAGTCAAAACACAAATATACTATTTTGTAGTCCTAGCTCTCCCCTACATTTTTTGAGCTACAGCAATTTTTCTGACCCAAGGTAAGATATTTGGTACAAATGCACGTCATATTTTTTGAGAAGTTATTTGTATGTGAAAGTGGCTATTATGCATATATTTTGATGAAACTTTGTACAAGAGTTCTTATTAACCCAAAAAATAATTCTGTTGAAATTAGGAGAAGTAGGCCCATATTTGGACCTAGTCCACATAGAAGGGTGTAACAAAATTTTGACAAAAATTACAGTAGAACTCTCAAATTATGTGGTATCTGGCAATTCATTTTAAAAAGGTAAAAAATGATTTTATTGCCATCTAATATTACATAACTCAAATAAATTTAAAACTAATGGAAATAACTGGTAAAACCAAGTACCTGTTATATTATTGCCAGTACCTGTTAACTCTCAAATTATGTGGTATCAGCAATTCATTTGGAAAAGGTAAAAAATGTTTTTATTGCCATCTAATATTACACAACTTAGATATCTGAAAATTGAAAAAAAAGTTTAAAACCAATGTAAATAACTGGTAAAACCAAGTACCTGTTATATTATGTTTCAAAGAGGTAAAAAAGATCATGTTGAAACTTCGAGCAATAGTATATTAATCCAAGCATTCATTTTTTTCTTCATTATTGTTTAAACAATGGCTAAATTCAGTTATAGTGTTCTATCTGATATATATTTTGAACGGAAAGATGAAAACGACATTATTTTACATATAATGAATAATCCATTCTTCAAAATATGCGACAAACAAGAAATTAAAATTCATAACTTAAAAATAAAAAACTTTTTAAATACTTTAAGAAAACGGTACAATCAATGTTCCATAAACAAGAAATCGTTTTACTCACGCAACCAAGAATAGCTTCGAAAAAAACTTATTTTTAAAAAGCCATCAGTAACTTCCACGGAAACTGGAATAGGTGGTCGACCAGCAAAGCCAATTGATAATTGTAGTGAAAGATCACGAAGACGCAAGTTTAAACAAATCAATGAAGAAGTTTCTTGTAGCATCATAAAGGATGCATTTCTGCATCAAATTCAACCATCGAAAACTAAAAAGAGTAAAATTGCTATCATTGAAAAAATAGTGGAAGCAAGCCCCAGACGCACAAAAACGATTTTAGAAAGTATGCCGACACCAACGGAAGAAAATAAATTTACTCCAGAAGAAGCATTTGCACTATTTTTGGATTTAAAAATTACTAAACACTAATATACAGAATTGCGGAAGCGAACCAATGAAAAAAATTTTGAATTTTTCCATCATATTGAGATATAGTTTCTGCCAAAAAAGATTGCTAACCTTCACCAACTGCTATTAGTGTAACTTCAAGTTCAGCAGAAATAAAATTGCAGCATCTTTTTGAACACACTGCAGAACGATTATTAAAGACATTTGAT
Organism: Cistogaster globosa; assembly: GCA_937654795.1. NCBI lineage: Eukaryota > Metazoa > Arthropoda > Insecta > Diptera > Tachinidae > Cistogaster > Cistogaster globosa. The sequence goes on from OW569407.1 coordinate 45,801,428, forward strand.
GCTGACTAGTTAAAGAAGTTTAATTTCTAAATGGGGATGTGATGGCCCTCTGGCCAGAAACAATACCAACAATGTAATGCGGAAAATTCATCAGATGCCAATTTATTCATGATTTCTTTCGTTCCATTACGTTTAACAAAAACTTATATCGGTTCAGAACCGTTAACTAGTAGAGCTGCAGAGATAGATGTATGGAAGAATGAAATTCCCTCGTCAACAAAATTTTTTAGACCAATAAAGTTTGCTTACAAAAAAGAAACTAAAGATGTCATAACTGAAGAAGTTGGCAAAGTAACAGATGAAATTAAAGAACTTCAACCAGTGATATTTGAATTTAAGGACCAATGCATCGAAGTTAACTTAAAAATGTCACTTACAATGATCGATTGAAAAGTTGCACAAGCTTTAATCGAAACAAAGTCTTCGTCAAGCTGCACCATATGCCAAAAAACATGAAGTCAATTGAGCCAACCACCAACACAAGACGATAGTTTTAATAAAGCATATGAATTTGGAATTTCACCTCTTCATGCTAGAATTCGTTTTATTGAGCATATTCTTAAATTGGGTTACGATTTGGAATTTGGCCCGTTAGGCGAAACAGTGAGAAACAACAAAGAAAATTTGGAAAAAAGAAAGCAAAAAAAAAAACATATTCAAGAAAAATACCGTGAGATAGGCCTTATAATTACCAGCCAAAGCAAGGAGATTTTTTTCGATCCAAAAACTGCAGCTTCCATAACTGGAGCAGATTATGATTTAATACGACCATTCCAAATCATATTAGAAGTTATAGCATGTAGCAAAAAGATACATGAAAAATACAATTTGGCCAGTATGCTAATGAGACTGCAACTCATTATAACCAAAAATATTCTTGGAGGCATATGCCAACCACAGTTCACAAAATTTTGTTCCATGGGGAACAAATAATTCAGCACAATATGCTTTCAATTGGAGATCTCTCAGAAGAAGCGCAAGAAAAAAGAAACAAAGACTACAGATTCTTTCGCAAGCGCAATACAAGAAAAATTTCCAGATATTGTACTAATGAAGATCTTATTAATATTTTGTTGTGCACATCAGACCCATATATGTCCAGTATTCGACAAAAATAGAAATCTACCTCATTAGAGTTAGACAAAGAACCTAAACAACTACTGCAAAATGAAAAACAAAGCTATTTGGAAGAAATTTTTACTAATATTGTTTAATTAATACTACTTTAAATATTATAATTTATTTCTAATTTTAGTATAAATTTTTATTAATACATTTAAATAAAATATATGTGCACTTTCAATCAATAGTAAAAGTTTACTTAAAATTTTATCGATGTTGTGTTCTGTATATATAGCATATCCAAATGGTATTGATATTGTTGGGAATTTCAGTGTTATTTTTCAGTTTAATCCCCACAAGAATTAGCTTTCTTCCAAAAAAAACCAACCTTTGGCCACAGTGAATATTGAGACTAAATAAATGTCAGTGACCAAATGTTGGCATTTTCTGACCAAAATTAAGTTAAAGAACAATAAGTAAGTATTGGTTGTAAAATACGATTGACGAAAATAAGAAATTATTAAAAAATACCTATTTAAAATGTCAAAATATTCAACTTTTATATGGAAACTCAACAAAAAGAGTAAAATGCATTTTGAACTCCACATTACTTACATTACTATCAGTGGATTTTTACGTTTGAACACGCAAATTGAACTCCTATTGAACAAAACAAATTGCGTAAAAAAATACCAAGCCGGTCAAAAGTTATAGAGTTTTGACCGCTATCTCGCGAAATATACCACTGTGCGACATAAAGGACTATAATTTTTTTTTTAATTAAAATTTTTTTAAAGCAAGTGAAACAAAACCTACTTTGTATTAAATAGTGATGCCATTCACCTCTGTGTTTGTATGACTGTTGAATAGTAGAAACAATATAACAACATTATTTGTTGTTATTTAAAGACAGCTGTTATTGTTAGCCAGGCGAAAGGCGTTAAGCAAACGACAGCAAAAATATCAATACCTAATCCGATTACTCTTTTATAACTAAAACAATATTTGAGACCATATTCCTGATTGTGTAGCGACTAACTTCATATCAACAATAAGGTACTACTTAGAGTTAATACAAAAGTAAAAATAGAAATGCATTGCACATTTTCATAAATAATGTATTATTTAATTTGAACCTTTTTTCAAATTAAAAGCACCATACATATAAATTGTAAGCTTTGCTTAGGGTTGTTTTCCTAGCTTAATAAATAATAAAGTTTCTGCATCAGACCCTAGTGTAATTCAATGGTGAAAAAGGAATAAGTGGTGAAAAGTTGTAACAGCCGTAGGGACAAGAATCTCTCTCTCGCTTTTACGGTGAACCATCTCAGTGGGCTCCAACGAAGTCAAGTAAATGGACAAGCAAAACGCGTCCACTCACCTCTTATAGAAATTTATAGGTGTCTAAAAGCAGAAAAGAAAGAACTCAGTGTGCAAGAGTTTATAGATGTTGCTGTCCATAGGTATAATAATACTATTCACTCCGTCACGAGAAAAAGACCTAGCGATGAATTCTTTAATAGGGTTAAAGCATCCGATATTAACAAGATGCTTGAAGCTTGCTTCAATGTTAACAAGGATCTTAGGGAAATAATCAGGAAAAATGCTAAGGAAAAAATAAGCGCACACAAAGAAAGCGCACATCTCCCAAAAAAATCAAAAAAGGCGAAACGTCCTTTGTTAGGAGTATGAACGTGAAGGACAAGAATAAACCAGTTTTTAGGAAAGAGATATTCGAATTGGTAAAAGAATTCACAAGGCCCATATAAAAAATTTGAAACAAATTTCATAAATGTAAAAATCTTCCGCAAGTACATATTAATATAACATGCACTGGGGTTCGAATCCCTAGGGGCAGCGCTTATTACCGTTATAAAATAAATATGCATATAGAATACATATAAGATTAAATATTCTGAAAAAAAGAAAAATTAGAAAAATCAAAAACTAAAATAATTTTTTTTCTACCTACATATAAACAAAATCTAGCATTTACATATTTTAAAATAAGCTTACAAATAGAAACTAAAAAGCAAAATTTTATACAAACAACGGCTTTGCGCGTATTACATCAACCTATATTGCCACTTAATAAAACTAATTATTTTTCAGAAATTATGATTTCCAAATTAAACATTCTTATTATGACATATTTTCTTACCCTAAACGCTGAACCATTTTTTCGCTATGACGTCCCTATTGTTACCGTGAGAGCTGATAATGCTGGACTATCAATGGCAATTTTAAATTGGTTCACGTCATGGACCTGGATAATATAACAGCACTGGTCCAGAAACAAATGCCGCCCGGAAGGTCTAAAGAAATAGTTGTTTACCATTTGTCACAAGTGCAAGAAAGGCTCAAACATGACATGGCAGGAATCAAACATGAATTCACTGGATGCGCTCTGCATGGAAACCTAGATGCCAGACATTGGAACTATTCACAAAAGTCAAAACGCAATATTTAACGCACAACTTTTGAACGCCACTTATGAAGTCGTTCATAAAACTTATGAACTTATTGCTAAAATGAATGAGATTAGCAATGAAAAAGGAGCAGAGAAATTTAGATAGAACACTATGAACGAAGCAAGGGCTTCTCACGTGTCCAAAAGTGGAATAACCAACACAAAATTACAAAAGAGAACTGAAGTCGAGATACTATTTCCGAAATGGAAACTCTTCCATACGCCATTGAAGCTATTGAATATGGAAATCCGTCAATATATACAAATGGGTCCCAAAACTGAAAAAACTTCTATCACCGACTCACTGCGAGAACAACAATAAGAATTGATAGACAAATTGAGCTACCAGTTAATAAAATACTCATAAGTCAGAATGAAACGTTTGATGTGAAAAATCCCTGTCTTAACATAAATAAAGTGCCAGTCTGCCAACAAACATCTCTTATCAATCTGGCTAAAGAAATTTGCTAACTGCCGCTAAAGTTGACCAGGACGCACGTAGTAGAAATGCTGACAAAAGATATTATTTTCATAATTTTACGCGCGTATGCGGTCTTATTCCAAATTGCCAACTTGCACTTATTTCTTGGAAAAAAAATTTTACTGGATAAGTGGCTGCATTTAAGCACATGTTAGTGCAACGTGAACGAACAACCAATAAGCCAACAAGAATGATGGAAAAATAGTTATTCTTGGTTGCGGCTGCATCGGTGTGGTTGTCATAATTATTATTGTAATAAATATTAAATAAATAATTTTAGTTGTTTTCAGTATCTTACTTCTTGTTATTAGACCTGAATTTTTAGCTATAAATAAAAAACCTTTTAACTAAAATTTTAAATCACGGGAATATTTATTAATTTCATTATAAACTTTATAAAACGGTGAAAGCACGTTTCGATGGCCATTTCGCTACCGCTTACATAGCTCTTCGGGAAACTTCTCACTTTCATATTAAATAAACTAAAGATTTTTGTCTAAACAATAAAGAAAAGACAAAAATCAAAGTTTAAGCAAAAACAACAATAATCAACATTGGTTTTATTTTTCTTTATCAACTGTAGACGGCTGACTTTTCTCGACTCTTTAACACAGTTAAAACATGTTGAAAAATAAAATAAAAAAAACAATAAAATATCATAAAACACAATGATAATTTATTTTTGTTTTTTGCACGGGCACTTGCAATTTAATAATTAAAAATTTAAATCTCGGGAATATTTATTTATTTAATTTTAAAATTTTAAATCACCGATATTGACTATTGAAGGTGAAAGCACGTTTCGATGGCCATTTGGCTACCGCTTACATAGCTCTTCAGGAAACTTCTCACTTGCATTTTAAATAAACTAAAGATTTTTGTCTAAACAATAAAGAAAAGACAAAAATCAAAGTTTAAGCAAAAACAAAGTGATTGGTGTGCGACAGAAAGCATTTAAAAAGAGAAGGAGAACTTTTAATTTTAAAGAAAACAATATATGTAACCTTCTTGAGAACCGCATAGAAGCCTTGCATTTTATATATTTTGCCTTTTTTATTCGCACATTATAACAAACACAAAAAATAAAAATAAAAAATAGCAAAAAAACAGATTAAAATTAATAAATGAGCATAACAAACTCTCCGACTAGAGATAGAAGGCTCAGTACAAACAACAGAAATGCATACATTGTATTAAATTCTGATCTTATCAATTAACGAAAAAACACTGCTGAACCAATGTTAAATAAATATTACTTAAGTGCAAAAACAACAACAACAACAAAAGTTTGAGTGCAAGTAGAAGTGCACCACAGCTAAACGAACTTTTATTTAATGCCAAAAGTAAAAAAGAGCTTCACCAATAGTAAGCAAAGGACAAATTAACGATACGTGTAATATACCAAAATCAACAACAACAAAGTCATCAGGCAGAGTGCAAACAGATATGGATCGTTACGTAACGATTTAAATCGTAAGTCCAGCCCTCGGTCGGCAAAATCTTAGCCAAGCTCTAAGCAGTCTTAAAACTTCGCGGCATCCCAAAATCGGTTGCAATCCTTGACAATCCGGAGACTGCTGAAATAACAAGTGCTCCTTTCAAGAGTTCCAAGCCACCTGCTATATCTAAGGAGGCTACAACCAACGAGTTGGTCAACAAGCTGACACAGTTAGTTGGCAAGGAAAATTTTTATGTTACATCGCTACGAAAGGGGGATGTCTTTGAAACAAAAATACAGGTAAAAAAATAAAATTGTTATAGAAAAGTGGTAAATAGTCTCGGTTCAAAGAAAAAAGCTATTACGGACACCAACTAAAAAGTGAAAAGGGTTTAATAGTTGTTATCAAGGGCATTGATAGCTTGGTGCCAACAAAAGATTTGCAAGACGCCCTGGAAAAAGAGGGTTATAAAGTAAAATCAATTCACAACATAATGAATAAAAATTAAATTCCTCAACCAATGTTTAGAGTTAAAATTACGTTCAACTCTTTGCAACTGAAAACAAAGGGTGAGCCGCATCCAATTAATAGCTTGGGGTATGTGCCAAATCGCAGGATTGTTAGGGAGGAGCCTGTTAAGCATAAGAAATCACAACAATGTCAAAACTGCCAAGAATTTGGCCACACAAAAGATTTTTGGAAACTACAATCAGTTTGCGTCACAAAAGCTAAGATTGCCCCCACACAAAAAATGATGTTAAAGTTCTCAAATCCCGCATCTGCGGCGGTAACCACAATGCCAACTATTGCAGTTGTGAAGTTTACTTGCGACTTAAGCAAATAACTGCTAAAAAGCCAGTCCTTAATAAGCATCGCAATACTCTATATCTAAATATTCCATCCACGCTGCAACAGTGGTTATACAAACGTAAATCACCATCAATTGTCATACGCACAAACATTATAAAATGGTACAGCTGCCCCTGCAAACCTAAGCAGTGAAAATTTTAATAATAAAAATTCAACCTATTCCGGACAAATTAATATAAACCATAGATCGATTTATGGCAAGTATGTTCCAACAAATGTTGCAAAATCAACGCATGTTAATGCAGACTTTGCTAGAGAATAAAAAATGTACCGGTTGCAAATATGTTTCTGGAATGCTAACGGCTTAAACCAACATAAAAACGAAGTACAACAATTCCTGCGCACTCATCAAATAAATGTTTTGCTTGTTTCCGAAACCCATTTTTCTATAAAAAATTGTTTTCGAATAAGTGGGTATTATACCTATGATACAAAGCAGCCAAGCGGCAGAGCTTGAGGAGGTTCAGCAGATCCCGTTCACAGATCACATACAGGCCACAACTGTCAACATTTCCGCCACAGGGATCGCTATATCAGCGGTGTATTGCCCTCCAAGGCACAACATTAACAAGGAGCAGTTCACCAATTATTTTAAAACGTTAGGTCCAAAATTTTTAGCCGCTGGCGACTTTAACGCTTAACATACGTTTTGGGGCTCTCGCCTCGTTACTCCAAGAGGCGGACAACTCCATGATACTGTCTTGTCAAACAACTTGGATGTCATATCCATAGGGCACCCCACATACTGTCCTACAGATTTAAACAAAATTCCCGACGTGATTGACTTTGCGGTATTTAAAAATATACAACGCGAGCATACTTCGTTGATTTCCTCTCTGGATCTTTCATCGGATCATTCACCAACTTTTTTAGCGCTTTCCAATCTCCAACAAAATATGGATCAAAACGGAAATTATTTTCAAAATAGATGAACAAATTGGCTTAAGTACAAAATGTATGTAAGCGCACACCTGCCGCAAAATATTTCACTAAAAACCGAAGATGAAATACAGTTGGCTGTAAGTCTATTAACAAATATACCAGCGCCCTCTACCTATGTATGTTCAAAAGAATTTTACCAATGTTCCAATTCATACCCAGTCTCTAATAAGAGAAAAAAGACGACTAAGGCGCCAATGGCAAGAGTTTCGCTCGCCGATTTTAGTAACACAATTAAACCAATGCCAGAGATTATTGCGCGAAGCCCTTCAGCGGGAAAAGGCGTTAAATCTGAATAAATTTATGGAGAACTTGGATGCCACCGAAGCTTATGGAAGGAAATTGGTAAGTAGGCAAAAAATTTCAACGATAAAGTTGAAGAGTTTTCCACACAAACAGTGGTTGGAGATGGTTTTTGTCCAGACTCTAATTTAGCACCAAGAGCTGTTCAAGAACGTGTTTTATACCCGCTAAAAATTCGCCTACCTGCGTTCAAAGCATTTATCATTGATCTTAACCCAAAAAAGTCTGCCGGTGGTGACCAAGTCACTAACACTATGATTATCAACCTGCAAAATTTGGCTTTAGGAATCGTTATGTTTATTTTTAACTCAATGTTAAGAATGGGTTGCTTTCCACCATCTTTGAAACAGTAGGAAATAGTAATGATCCCCAAGCCTGACAAAGACGTTACGCAGTTGTCTTCATATCGCCCAATCAGCTTATTGCCTGTTCTTTCAAAGGCTAGTCTTGAAATCTTTAGCGCCGTATATTGACTCAATAAACTTAATCCCCAACCACCAATTTTGTTTAGGAAAAAACTCAGCACCATAGAACAAGTGCATAGAATTACGAATTTAATCTGTGGAACTTTTGAAAGCATGATGTACTGCTCTGCATTATTTATTGGCGTTCGACAAAGTCTGGCATATAGGCCTTATGTATAAAACTTCAACACTGCTCCCCAAAAACGTCCACAAACTGCTCAAGAACTATTTGGCGATAAGGTCTTTTGCAGTAAGGTCAAAAATTACTTATTCGTCAATCAAACAAATTTCAGCTGGTGTCCCTCAGGAGAGTATACTCGGACCAGTCTTATACCTATTGTATACCGCAGATTTGCCTACAAATCTACTCACACACATCGAAATTTGCTGATGATACTGCGTTTTTAAGTATACACAAGCCTCGAAAACCGTTCACATTACATTTACGTTAAGACCACCCATTTCAATAAATGGAGAAACAATCCCAGAGCAGAGCCAAGTAAGGTACTTGGTAATGTATCTCGACCGGCGTCTCATCTGAGTCCATCATATTGCAGCCAAGATTACACAGATGAAAAGTAGAATCACCCAGCTCTTTTGGCTCATTGGGCCACATTCCTCGTTAAATTTGGACATCAAGGTTTTCTTATATAAAGCGACAATTAAACCAATATGGTATTATGTTATCCAGTTGTGGGGTTCCGCCTCCGCATCAAATATTGCAAAGCTACAAAGAAGACAGTCAAAGATCCTGAGAATGATTACGTCCGCTTCTTGGTACATACAAAATAATAATATCCACAAGGACCTCAATATTCTTACCATCCAAGAAGAGATTAAAAAATCGTGCACGAGCTACCTAATCCATTTGCGAGGGAGCTGCTTTTATCTGAGTGCTGCAGTGGCAGCTTACCAACTTAAATATTTTTTAAGGTTAAGATTTTAATACTTATTGTGAATTTCATACATACAGATTCAATAAAAAAAGAATTTCACAAAAAAATTAATTTTAAGCTTTAAAAATTCGTGCTGATTATCCCGACCGTATTATTAAAATCAACCATATTGTCTATTGAAGATGAAAGCACTTTTCGATGGCCATTTCGCTACCGCTTACTTAGAGACAAGAATAGAGGAACATAAAATCGATATAACAAAGAAAAAAGAAAAAACAGTACACGCACAACACATATTAAAAATTAGACACACAGCTGATATTGATAATGAAAAATACTGGACATAAAGAACGTTAAAAAAAGAGATTCATAATACGTATACAAGAAAATATACACAAAACAATGCACCTAAAGGAAGATACAGCAAACATAAACGCAAGCTACTGAGTGCTTTAAAATAAACTGTAATTTAAAATATGTTTTTTGTTTTTGTTCTTTTAATAATAATGTCATCACCTAATTTTACGTAAATGTAAAATCACATAATTTGTAAGTAATTTGTAATTTACTTGTAAAAATTGTTTTGTAACATTTGTTTTTATTATTTAAATAGACGAACCCTTGATAAAGTGCACAAACTATTTACGAAAGTTCGAGATAAACTGTAAATAAAAGGTTTTTTATTAATAAAAAAAATTCAGGTCTAATATCAAGAAGAAAAAACTAAGAGCCAACAAAGAAGTAAGTGACCAAATGAATATATAAAATAATTTTATATATAATATGGAATACCTAATTGTATCTTTATATTAAAAAAAAGAGTTTAATTTGTACTAGGCGCTGTTGGTTGCGCCTTATTAAAATATTTTGAACAATTCAAGAGGAGATACTTCAACTTATATTAAATTAAATAAAAAAGAACTATATAATAAAATAATAAAAAATAATAATATAAATTAATAAATATATAATAATTATAAAATGAAAATAAACAAACATAATTTTTCTTGTTTTATTAATATGATGACATTATTATTTAAAAACAACAAACACATCTTAAAATTTAATATCACAGTTTATTTTAAAGTTTTATTTAAAAGCACTCTGTAGCTTGTGTTTATGTTGTCTGTATATTTTTTTCTTCATTGTTTTATGTATATTTTGTTGCATACCTAAGCTCTCTATTATAAATCTTTTTTTTGTCAATGTTCTCTATGTCCAGTATTTTAATATTATGAATATCAGCTGTATGTCTAGTTTTTAATATGTGTTGTACGAGTACTGTTGTTTTTTTTTTCTTTGTTATGTATAAATGGGTATTTGTGTGCTGCAGCTGTGTGATTCCCCCAGTGTTAGGCCTCTTTCATTTGACCTATGCTACCATAAACCTTACCCAATTCTCTACTCATTTCTTGTTTAATATTTCATAAATGGACTGATCTTTTCCTTTAAGATTACTAGCAAACATTTATATCTAACAACAGGGAATATCTCGTGTCCAGAATATTTGGTTTTTTATTTAATTGTGGTTATGATCTGTTTAATCAATGAAATAAATTAATTAAATGAATTAATTGATAATCGCGATGCCTTTTACATTGAGTTCTATATATATGGGTTAAAGAATGGCTAACAAAAAGAAAAACTGATGGCGCTTATGCAGACTAAACACGAATTTGAGAGATAACCAGAAGTTTTTGTTTAAAAATTTTATTCGAATGAATGTTGGTACCTTCAAAGAGTTGTTGGAGCTGGTGTTACCATATATTTGTAAGCACGATACAAATATGCGCATGGCTACTCCAGCTCGTAAACGCTTTGCTGCTATGATTTGCTTTTAGTTATCGGAAATAGCTACTAAAGTCTTTTATTTCTTTTCGCTTTGCACTAACCACCGGCTGCTTGTATTGCAATTCATAAGGCATTAAATGGTGAATACTTTAAAGTACTCCAATGTGACCAATGTGGCCACAGAATGATCCATGTCTATGCATTTTTCTTGACTAAAATCCAAATTGAAACTAGAATTTATTTTAATTATGATATGAAATAAAATTAAATAACTTGTATTTACAAAATAGTTATGAGCACAAACATTGTTAACACCTTTTTCCGCACTAAAATGCAATAAAAATTTAAAAATATTTTGTCACGCGGTTGCTTATTGGACAGTCACACGAACGCCGCGCCGTGCACAACTAGCATAATACCAGCCTCGATTGTCACATGTGCTAAGTGATTGTGAAATCATACGATTGGGTCATAATATACGACAAAATTTGGTACATTGCGACAATCATGTGATCCCACCTGTATACGGCAGCGGGGATAAGGGACAAGAGGGAAAAGGTTCTGTAAGCGCAGCCAAAACTCAAGAAGCACAAAAATATTTATGTAAACATAAAAAGATTCACACACACGCGCGAGTTAACTTTGGGAATGCTCCGTTAAAGAAAAAAACAACCTTTCTTTTCTGTTTCCAAAGTATTAATTAATTTATTCAATTTTTCTTTTAAACATCTAACTTATTGCCGAATTACAAAAGTGCTTATTAATTTATTTTGTTTATTCGTTATAATAGATTTCACAATTACAAACTATTTATTGCTTATTTTAGTTATTCTAAATAATTTTACAATTAGTAGGTCAATAAATTGCTTAGTGCTTATTTTATTTATTCTTAATAATTTTACAATTAGTAGGTCAATAAATTGTTTAATGCCTTTTTTTATTTATTCTTAATATTTGGAAAAACAATTGGGTTAATGAACTTTGCAATAAAAATTATTAAATGCTGATGCAGCTATTAAGTCTTGGTGGTTTCTTTGGTGGCTCTGTTGTTGTTGTTGTGGTTGTAGTTGTATCTGTAACTCCTCCCCCCTTAGTATGGAGCGATGGCCAAAAGAATTGATGGTCAGAAGCGACAACAGTAGTGGCGGGAATTTCACTTACCAAAAATTTTGTCTTTTGTTTCATTATATGGATGAAAATTACAATTCCAATAATTACCATTAGAGTTCCATAATTTATATGCCTGTGAAGTTCTATATTATTTGATAAATTTTCGATGGCTAACTTATTTTTTAGATGGTACTCTTTAAGTTTAGGTATATTTAAAGTTTCTATTGTCGACAATGGTTTTATGTTTACTTCTGCGGGTAGTTTTACAATGAAATCGTCCCAATATATGCTTGGGTTATCTTCGTAGGTAATTCCGTTGATGATGACATAACAGTTTTTGAAATTTATTAATAAGTTGCCTTCAATAATAAATTTTTGTTAACACAAGTCCTTGTTCGAGTTGTGATATTTCTCTTATTTGGCCTACATCACTAAGATTACAGTTGGCTTCAAGATTACTTATGATTTTTCCAAAGCATGAAGATTTTTCTACTGTTTCTTGTAATGAACTTTCTTTGCAATAATACATGTTTTCAATATTCTTACATAAATTTTCGAAATATTGAATTTTATTATTATTATAAATTATATATGGTTTTATAATTATTTCTTTTGTTGCATTAATTGGTATAGGGATTATATGAGAAATTGTGTAATTAGTTACTGGGATGCGGGGAATTTGAAAATTAAAAACGATATTTGTATCATTGTAAAATGCCTGTAATTGTAAGAGTTCGTACAAATGTTCTATTGTATCAATTTTGATTGACTGGTCTTCCAGGTTATCTTGTATTTCCTTCAATTCTTCTGAATTCAATATCATTTTGGAAATAATTCCGAGTTTAGACAATATCATTGCCTCGGAAATGCTTGTAATATAATTTGTCAGTAGGTCGATATGAAAATTAATTTGCTTTAAATATTGAATGTCATTTATAAGCCTTGAATTAGAAATTATGCTATTTCTAGAATCTTTCAGTGATCTAGCTATAATGTCCTGTTCCCTATTGATGTAACTTGTAATATTCTTCATCCTTTCATTAATTTTGGTATTAAGTATATTCTGTCGGTTTATTTCAGTCTGTAAGTTATTTGTTAAATTAAATATAGCTTGGTTTATACGAGAAGCATCAGTATCGTCCATATTGCCTGTTATAAACTTGACCACTGAACCTATACCATTAAATAATCCTCTTTTCTCGCGGTATTTGGGAGTTATTGAATTTAGTTTATCCTTAAGGTCTCTAAGTTTAAATTTTGTTATTTGTAAAGAATCTCTGTTGTAATATGTAAAAGTAAATTGCTTAACAGATTCTTCGATTTTCATGACATTATCTCTATATGAATTTAATTTTATTATATGTATAAGGTTGATATAGTCAGTTATTGTCTTCGCAGTTCCTAGTTTTATTTGCAATAGTCCTTGTGTATCACCAGTGTTTGTGTGCGTATCATAGGTGTTAATCTGAAAAAAAAGATTATAAAAATTGTTTTTTTCTTATTTTTGATTTGTGAAGTTTTGTGTTTTGTGTAGTGAGTAATGTTGCTTTGTTGTTTTGCTTCACTTTGTGCCTAGAAAATCTTGGTGTCATTTTATTTCTCCTACATTCTTTCCTGTATATATAGTTATCTACATCGTAGTCCAGTGGGTCTTGTCTGTTTGAATTAAGTTTTTCTATGCGTTTGTCCGTGTCGGCTTCCAATTTTTCCTTAATAGATTCATAGAGTTGAGTTTGAAATTGATTGATTTTAGAAAGATATTCGTGTAAATTGTTGAATGTAATTTGACGGTCAATTTTATAAGTTCTCCCATAGAAGAGTTCGAAAGTTGTTAGTTTAGTGGAAGAATGGATTGCATTATTATATGTTATGATGACTTCGGTTAGAATATCATCATGGTCCATTTCTAATTTTTTAACTTTAATTTTTTCGACTATTAGCCTGTAGGTTTCAGTTAATGTAGAGTGGAGTCTCTCCACAGGAGAATTACTACTTGATTGTTGGAAAGAGGTGAAATGTAGGTTAATTTTGTACTATTGGCAAAAGTCCTTAAATATGTTCGAATTAAATTCTGTTCCTTGGTCACAAACGATTTTGTTAGGAATGCCATGTATGCTCAAGAAGTGTTTTAAGGATTTAATTACGCAAATTCTATTTCTTGCTGTTAAAGTATATGCAGCAGCAAATTTGGAAAATTTATCTATAATAGTTAAAATATTTTTCCCGTTAATTGTGTAAATATCTATATGTATTATGTCTAGTGGTTTAACAGGTGTTGGGGGTTTTTCAAAATTGTTTTTCGGTGGATGCCTATCATATTTTAATCTTTGGCATGAAGCACAATTATTTATTGTTTTAACTATTTTCGATTTCATATACGGAAAGTAATATTCACGTTTAAGATGATCATATGTTTCTTGTATGCCTCTGTGATTATTGTTTTCATGATAGTCTTGAATGATTTTATCCTGATTGTCGTTTTCTTTTATGTCCTTAACTATTTCAGTACACCTAACTAAACGAAAAATATTGCTTTGTGCGAAATGTTTGGAATATACATTCTGAATAATGCGAAAAGTTTCATTATCAGTAAAAATGGCTGTGGTTTTATTAGGCGCAAGATGATCTTTTGAAATGTGTGTTACAATTTCCTCTGTATAATTGGGGTACGTAAATGTTTTTCTGTGTTTGTTTTTAAAAACTACTTCATGTTTCACGTGAGAATTAGTGTTTTGTTTCCTAAATAAAGCTTGTAAATTAAAATCATTTATGGGTTTTTCCGAAATTGGGATACCATCATCGCAGTTTTCCTCCGCAGAGTGAATAGTACTACCCGAAGTGGCTTGATTAGACATTGTATCAAATGCATTTATATTCAGAGTAACTGATGGGTCAGTCCTTATTCGGCTAAGGGCATCGGCGTTTTTATTTAGTTTGCCTTTTTTGTATATAATTTCGTAATCAAATTCCTCTAATTTTAATCGCCATCTTATTAATTTAGAATTCGGTTCTTTCAGGCTCATAATCCAAGTAAGTGGTTTATGATCTGTTATGATTCTGAACCGGTGAACAAATAGATATGGTCGAAAATATTTTGTGGCCCAAATTATGGCTAAGAGTTCTTTTTCGATTGTTGAGTAATTGACCTCCGATGTTGTAAGTGTGCGGCTTGCGTAGCAAATTGGTTTGTCGTTCCCTATAGGTCCTTGAGAAAGAATGGCTCTTAGTGCAAAATTACTTGCGTCTGTCGTAAGATTGAACGGCTTAGAAAAATCTGGATATTGCAAGATTGGGTCATTTATTAAGAGGTTTTTACAAATTTCAAAAGTTTTTTTGTAGTTGTCATCGACTATAACAGTTTTATTTTTCTTTAGACAAGCTGTAAATGGCTTTGTTATTTTGGCGAAGTCTTTAATGAATTTACGATAGTAACCTAATAGCCCTAAAAATGACTTTATTTCTTTTTGATTTGTGGGAATAGGAAAGTTTTGGATCGCCTTTATTTTGTCAGGATTTGGTTTCACTCCTTCTGTAGTCACTAAATGTCCTAAAAATGCGCATTCCTTGTGTAAAAATTCAGACTTATCTAATTGAATCTTAAAATTAGCTTCCCTGCGGGCTACAAAAACTTTTTTAAATTTTCTGAATGTTCCTAAAGTGAGGTGGAATATACGATAATGTCGTCTAAATAGACAAGACACACTGTTCCTATCAAATCTTTAGAACGTAATCCATCACTATCTGGAATGTTGATGGAGCATTTTTTAGTCCGAAAGGCATTCTCACAAATTCGTAATGTCCACCTTCTACTGTAAATGCGGTCTTAGAAATATCTTTTGGATTCATTTCTATTTCATGGAATCCGCTAGCAAAGCCTAATGTGGTGAAATACATGCAATTACCAAGTTTGTCTAGTATTTCATTTATGTTTGGTATTGGGTATCTATCTGATATTGTTTTTTCGTTCAATTTCCTATAATCAATAACTAAACGCCACTTTTTTTTTCCACTAGCGTCTGTTTTTTTTGGGACTATCCAAACACGTGCACTCCAAGGTGAGTAGCTTTCCCGTATGATGCCCTGATTTAACATGTCTGAAATTTGTTTTTTTACTTCTGCTTTGTGGATATGGGGGTACCTATATGATTTTGTGTAAATGGTAATTTCGTCTCTTGTGACAATGTTGTGTTTAATTTTATTGGTAAAGGTAAGAGACTGATTTTCTTGAAAAAAAATATCTTCAAATTCTTTGCATAGATTTGTGATAACCTTCCGTTCCTCCATATTCAAATGATCAATTCTTAGATTGTCTAGTAATTTAGGGTTTTGATATTTAGAAATATGTTCGAAGTTAATATTATTAATTTCTGTATAATATGAATCTCTTATTGGATTTACTTTAATTGGACTTTCGATTAAAATTATTTTATCTGAATTTGACTTATTATTTATTTCAACAAAACTGTACCAGTTTTCAGCTGGTTAATTGAAATTGTGGGTATTAAGAAATCGCCATGTTCTAAATCTACAGGAATTTTTATAATGGCTTTAGTTTTTGGTGTTATGAGAAATTTACCGGAAGTTAAGTTTGGTTTAAAAGACAAAGGAATGCAGCAATTTTTTGTGGTTAGTTGTTTTTTCTCTAGGTCTATTTTTGCCCCTAAATTAGTAAGTATATTAAGTCCAATAAGACCATCAAAATAGTTGTGAAATTTAAAAACAAAAAATTCTAGGATTCCACATTCTCGGAATTCTGTGAATGTAGGGATGTTAACTTTTGTATTCAATTGATGTTTGTTTAATACAGTAGTTATGATTATTGGTGCAAATTTTTCTATGTTTAATTTTACCGTGTATTCTGGATTTATAAAGGATGCTGATGCGCCTGTGTCTATAAGAAAACGGAGTGGACGCCCAAATGGAGATAAAATATTTATATAAGGCAGGTTAGTGCCATGTTTGTTAATATCTAGGTATCCTGTTGGGTCTTGGAGGCAAATGATTGAAAATTTTGTACGTCATCTATTTCGTTGTAATTGTCCATTTCAGGTAAGTAGTTTGGAATGTTATAGTCCTCAGGATCTGAATATGTATTGAAGTTTCCATAGTTATGATCAATATGATGTACTTCTGTTGGAAATCTACGTGTTTGTCCACTATTATTTCTTAGATGAGTATAGCCTGAACTAGTGTCCATGGGTTGTGGTGTTTGAAAGTATGTGTTAGTGTTTAACTGTTGTTGTTTAAAATTGCTAAATTGGTTTTGATTATTTGTGGCTGTGGGATATTGTGTTTGCTTAGGTGGTTGTAAATTAAAATTCTGTGTTAACTGAGGTCTATTAATTGGTGTTGGTAAATTAAATTGAGGCCTATTAAATGATTGATTAATTGGTAATTGTGGTCTATTAAAATACATAGGAGTACTATAAATCGCGTTTTGTTGTTGTCTGTAATGATTCGTTAGTTGCGGTCTCGGAGTTAATGGTTTTTGATAGCTAGGGTAAAAATGTTGTGAATTGTACTGTCTATGGGTTTCTTGCTTTTTGAAAGTGTTCCTGTTTTCTTGTCTTATATAGAACATGTTTTGTTCGGTAATGCAGTATGAAAAAGCCATTGGCAAAGTATCTGGCTTCATAGTCCTAATTGAAGAGCCTAATGGTTTTCTAAGTCCGGCTAAGAATGTGTTAAGGCACATTTTATCGAATAAATCTCGTTTAGCTTTTATTATATTGGCATCTACCTCGTGTATCATCAAATTATTATTAATTGTAGCTTGGATTTCTACGACTGAGCAATAAAACTCCTCAAGTGTCTTATTATTCTGTTTCAAGAGATGTAAATCTCGAATCAATGAGGTTTCATTTCGTTTGTCCGAGTAATGCAATATAAGATTATTTTTAATGTTCTGCCAGCTCAAATCTGTGCTGTACATATTCAAAATCTCATTTGCTTCTCCCTCAACCTTATTGCGCATGGACCGCAAAATCATCTTGGCAAGAGGGGTGCCATCAATGGGTGATAATACCGTAAGTATTTCCTCCACATTGCTTATGAAATCGTGCAACAATCTAGGATTTCCGTCAAATTTCGGAAGATCCTTGACGGCATCTGGGATTCTTAAGGAATCCAGTATATTTCCTTCTGTTGAGGGTGAACTATTTGTAGAATTCATTTCACTACTTTGACTATTTTGACTAACGCTTATATCGGTTTCAAATTCCGGGATAGGAATAC
This sequence comes from Cistogaster globosa, assembly GCA_937654795.1. Taxonomy (NCBI): domain Eukaryota; kingdom Metazoa; phylum Arthropoda; class Insecta; order Diptera; family Tachinidae; genus Cistogaster; species Cistogaster globosa. The sequence goes on from OW569407.1 coordinate 45,819,487, forward strand.
GGGTTCTTGGGATGGTATAAGGACGAAATTTTTGCATATAATTATTTCTTAAATTTAGAACAAAATCATATATTTAGAGAGATTACAGAAGGGTCCCTTGGGAATCGCTGCTCTTCAGAAATATATGAATTTTATTTTTATTTCACAATATTAAACAATTAATCCTTTTCTTTAGAAAGGAAAATTATTTTATATTATCGAAATATATATGTATATATTTGAATATAATTACTTATCTAATACTTAATAATTTAATAGATTAATTATTTTATATTTAACAAAGTTATTTATTTTATCTTTGTCTTGAAAAACACAGTTAAATTATTCTATCTTTGTTCACAATATATGTTTTCCTTTTTTTTTTTATTATTATTATTTATTAAATATATAATTTTTTTTTTTTTTTTGTGAAATATCTTTTGATCCTTTAAAATATTTTTTTTATTTATTTTAATAATCAAATATTAAAAAGTATTGCTTGTTTATATTTTATTTTATATTTTTGTTTTTTATACCTTTATCACTATACACTTTCCTTAATAATCTAAATTTCTTACTTACAATATTAAAACTATGGTTGTTAAAACATTATTGCCGGTCTTGTTCAATAAGTTTCTTGGTGGTGATATGCCGTCACAATTATTCTTGCTCTGGTTCTGTTCTGCTAAAAAAACAATTATCCTTTGATTCTTTTTTTGCTGAGCTCCTTGCAGGCTTTTTAGATTTTTTTTTTTCTTGTGATAATCCGTCACAATTAGTTTATAATTATCCTTGCAGGAACTACTCACAGAACTACCCGACTGCGCCAGTTAACTTTGGAAATGCTTTGTTAAAGAAAAAAAAAAACAACCTTTCTTTTTTGTTTTCAAAGTATTAATTAATTTATTCAATTTTTCTTTTAAATATCTAACTTATTGCCGAATTACAAAAGTGCTTATTAATTTATTTTGTTTATTCCTTTTAATAGATTTCACAATTACAAACTATTTATTGCTTATTTTAGTTATTCTAAATAATTTTACAATTAGTAGGTCAATAAATTGCTTAGTGCTTATTTTATTTTATTTATTTTTAATAATTTTACAATTAGTAGGTCAATAAATTGTTTAATGCCTTTTTTTTATTTGTTCTTAATATTTCGAAAAACAATTGGGTTAATGAACTTTGCAATAAAAATTATTAAATGCTGATGCAGCTATTAAGTCTTGGTAGTTTCTTTGGTGGCTCTGTTGTTGTTGTTGTGGTTGTAGTTGTATCTGTAACTCGCGATTACAAGTTAAATTGATTAATTAATTGTTGATCTTATTTTTAATTCTCTGTCACCCAAATATTTGTTCTTTTTTATTAGAGATACTTCACTTAACTAGACTTTTATATAAAATTCGTTATTGTAGGGTAAATACATATTTTTATAGGTATATATATACATATATTTATAAATAAAAACTCTCAAACAAAATAAATTACAGGTCTTTTAAAATTCTGGCTTTTCCAGTATTTGTTGCCTTGCGCTCTCTTGTAAGCAATATTTTCTTAGCAATTTCAACCTATGTTTGTGACAAGCGATATTGTCAGTAAACCAGACAGAATAATTAGAGTTATGAGTGCACGCTAGGCATAGTTTAGAAATATATCGTTTCTTGGTATATATAGTCTCTATATCTATCATAGGGTTAGAAGTACTACTTGGTATAATGTCATTTTTTTCCGATGTGTATTGAAACCCTAGTGGCAAACATTTTTCATCATCTGTTGCACACTTATTTAAGATGTTAAATAGATTTATTTTTAAAGATAAGAGGTTACCCATTACGATACTGAATCCATTAACTGAAGGGTTTTTACAATATCCATCTTCTGCGCGTACATATAAAAATAGAATTTTAAGGGATCCTGATTAAGTCGGCTTGCATCTCTTCGGCTAAGAATAATATCCTCTTGGTTTTTTGTATAGGACCACTGATGCAAATATCTTACTAACGATATATTCATTATACCCTTAACCAAAAAAAGTGATTCTTGCAAGAAATGAACTTAGTGGTACTTCGAAAATATTTATTGAAACTGAAGTGTGTGTAACTATGAACAAACGAAAGAAAAACTAATTGAGGAGTTTGATCGCGAATATGACAGCTTCGAATCGCACTAACTGCCAGTCCCACGATATCGCAATCAATCGTTCGTTCGCATAATTACATTCAAAACAAAAACAGTTTTTAAGATTTGTTTATGTTTTGAATGTAATTGTGCGAACGAACGAACGATTGCGACATCGTGGGACTGGCAGTAAATTTTGTCAAACGCAAAAAAGAAGAAGTCTGAATCGTTAAAGGAACTACTTAGCAAAAAATTTTAAAAATGGTAATCAAGTGTGGAATTACATATCCCAATTAGATTTCAAACCCAATAATTTTAACAAGGCATGATACTTTTATAATCAATTACTGAGAATTGATTACATTGATCATTACGGGAAATAATAATCATTAGCAGGTTTTTTAAGGTATTCTGTTTTAACTTGAAGATCTACTGTAATCTGTTTTGTAAGTTAGTAACAAAATTTGACAATCACAAAAGTAAGTGAAATTTATCTTGATAACGTAAAAGTAATGCATGACTTTCTGGTGGTAAAGGAAATAGTATGAAGAGGAAATAATCGAATTTGATTTTGTAAGTTAATTTTAGTTGCATTCAGACTATAACGGTTTCGTGTTTCAAAATAAAAATGTTGCACAAGTTGAAAAATAACTGTCACTTCATAACGTGACGAAAATGGATTTTATATATAAAAGTAATATAGAAAATTTGTTAAACGAATAATAATCTGCAGTGGGAGTTGAAATTTGTGCAGTTGCGATGAAAATTATTATTTAGACTCAAAATAAACCATTCCCGCATTCTCCAAATCACTTGTCGGTGGAAGAGGAGGAGGAAGTTAACAAACAAGTTGAAGAATGGCAAAAAGCAACAATAAGTAGATAAGTTATTGTAAAAAAAGGCGGCGAGTACAGAGTATGTATTGACTATCACCAATTGAACAAAATAGTCTTAAAAAATTCCCCGTATCAGTTACTGACGATATGTTGCAAAACCTGCATAAGGCAAAAATTTTACAATCATGGACTTATGAAATAGTTTTTTCCATATACCAGTTAACGAAAACATTTACAGCTTTCATTACAAAAAGAGATCTATTCGAGTTTAAATTTCGTCAGGTATGTGAATCACATTTTTCAGTCAATGGTTAATGACAACGTAATGGAATTGTATATTGACGACATTGTTGTGTTTGGCTGAGCATTGTTATATGAAAATAAAACTTGTTTTAAAAACTGCTGCAAAGTATGGTTCAGAATTTAATTAAAAAAGTGGTCGTTTAGGAAGATAAAAATAGATTTCTTAGGACACGAAATTAGGGATGGAACTGTTCAGTTTTAATCTTCTTAAATACAAAACAGCAGTGAGCTTTAATAAACACGTTTTTATTCTTGACTTAATTTGTACAATGTGTGCTAAGAAATTGTAAGTTTATTCCAATTACATTCCCAAAGTTACCAGAAGTCTTTTCTAAATTCAGTGATGTTAAAATAAAACCCCTCAACTTCCCCTCTAAATCTCTTTAATAAACTATATATTTTTAGTTCAAAACTTTTGGATATAAATATACATATTCGTATAAAACAAATATATACATAAAACAAAGATATACATCTTCATATAAAGGTTATACAAAACTACACCAGTGTTTTGTTCTAAAAGATCTATCTCAAAATCTTCTTAACATTTTGGCTTACGTCTAATTCTGATAGGCCTTTTTTTATTTGGGATTCTATTCTGTTCTGCAGTGCTCGTATTTTTCGGTGTTGACGATGCCGCAGCAATAGATGGCGTACCAAGACACTGATCTTCTCCCAAGAACACAGTCGGTGTGTATTCCGTTTTATCGTTTCCGCGTTCAGTCAGCTCACAACTTACATCTTCATCAGTTAATACTTCATCACGTGTTTCTAAATGATCACCGACCTCTCTATATGTCTGACCCACACCCAACCATCATGAAGAAATATTTCATACTTTACATTAACTATTTTTACAAACTGCCATTTGTTACTTAATAGATAGTCACGTAACGCCACTCTCTTTCTCTCCTCGAAAAATCTTGTAATTTTTTCTGCTTCAGCTGTTTTATGGATCTGAGGTATAATTTAATCAAGTCCATTTTAAATTTGCTTTTCCAACATCAACATTGTTGAAAAGCTTCCGGTTTGTGCATGTATAGAGCGTTGGTAGGCCAGAAAGATTGTTTAAACTTGGGCCCTTACTTTGTTTTTTATAGTCTGTACAAACCTTTGGGCCAATCCGTTGGTCGCTGGTGCACCTTGTTGGTGTGTTTAATTTCATTTAGCTTTAAGAACTGCTGAAACTGCGCCGACTGAAATTGTACATTTGGAACACCCAATCTGGAAAATATTTTTCGGCAAATATTAATTGTGGTTTCCGCAGTAATGTTGGGTATAACACAAACTTCGGACGACTTGGTAAAAGCATTTACAAGTACTAACAAACACTTGCCAAAAATTGGTCCAGCAAAATCTACGTGCACACGTTCGAACGGCGTACTCGCCGTTTTTCAGCTATGTATTGTCTTTTGTTTTTGTGTTTCTGGTCTGGTTATTTGATATTGTGCATAATTTTTTACCTACTGTTCTATATGTTTGTTCATGCGCTAAGCTTTTCACTTTGTTAATTCCAAAATGTGCTGAAGATGGTGGAATGTATACTCGAATTCCTCGTAAGAATCATCTCTGCTGCGTAGTAATTTCCAAAATTTCAAACAGTATAACAACATACGTATTTCTTTCTCTTTCACGGTTTCTTTGTTTAATTCATTTAGATTCACGGGTAAATTTTGCTTTATTTTTTCAATTTCTATAACGTTTATGCTATTGTTCGTACTTCCCTCTGGCAATCGAGAAGTGACATCTATATTTACATTATCTCTAGATCTCTTAACTTACTTTCAATAGCGAAGTCAAATGATTGCAAATACAATGCGTAGTCTTACATTCTTGTAGTGGACAGAGCAGGAGTCCTTTGGTCACAGAAAATATTTGCAAAACTGGTTTCTTATCAGTAATGAGTATGAATTTTCGGGCAAAAAGTTATTGGTAGAACTTTGTAACTCCAAAGATGATGGCATATTCTTCTTAATCAATTTGGCTATACTTTTTTTGAGTATTCGATATCGTGAATTGGGCGCTCCGTTCCATCCAAAAATCTATGGCTTAAAACTGTTCCCACTCCGCACGGGCCTGCAAAATAGTTTCTGATGGCTTTGCTTTTTATGCAATAAAACGCCTTTTCGCATTCGTTACTCCAAACAAATGATACACCTTTTTCAGTAAATTATTTATAGGGTATTTGATCGTACTTTAATCTTTAATAAACCGACTATAATAGATAATCATATAAACGAAGGCTCTGATTTCATCCGCATTAGACGGCCGCTTCATGTTTTGTATTAATGTAATTTTTTTTTCATTTTTTCAGTACCGTTTTTACTTATTACGTATCTGCATTACACTATTTCGTCTTTCATCCACTCCGATTTCTTTACATTTATTCGCATATTATGCTCAACTAAGCGCTTTAATACATCCTCGACTTTTTTTAGATGCATTTTATCCGTTTACGCAGTTATTTTAATATCACCTAAAAATACCGATACCCCGGGTATCTTATTGCAAATAAGCCTGCGACAAATCGATTTTGGTAAATTTTGTTCCACCCGCCATTGAACTAAGCAATTCCCCTATGGTTGCTAAGGGGTGTTCATCTACCACCACTATAGGACTTATTGTCACTTTATAATTGCCACAAATGCGTACACTCATATTTTTTCTGTCTCTGCTACTATTGAGGTGGCCCATTTATTAGAATAAACTTTAACCAATAAACCATTGGTTACTTGAATTTTTATCTCTTTTTCTTCTCGCTCTAAAGAATCTCGGCGTAGCTTCGGGTTTAATATTTATTCTTGCCTTGTTTTACCCGGATATGGGTGTTGCAGCGCCTAGTATTTCCGTATTATGGACTCTAATTCAGATTTAATATCTGTAACTTTATTTACTGCATGGTCATTATTCAACTTTGTATCCAAGGTCTTGGCCCAGTCCAATTTTATATTTCTTAGCCATTACCTAGCGAGTAGTGGTCTTTTCTGAGCAATAACCAAGTACAAACGTAATGCCCCTGTATTTTTATCCTGATCAACAGTAACGGAAATTAAAACCACGATTGGCAATTTGTGATCAAAGAAGCTGAAGAATCCATGTCATTCTTTTGTATTTTCAGTCCACCAAAACATATCTTTGCATCGTTAACACTTACAATACTAACAGTAGCGCCTGTATCAATTTCAAAATTCATTAATACTTGATTTACTTTTAAATTACAAAATATTATAGAACGATCCATGTAAATTTTACCAACAACCTGCCTTACCTCCCTCTCGTAAATTTGCTACATCTCATCCATTTCACCTCTTAGCTCTCTTCTTCTATTAAATTCAAAGTCTGCTTTTCACTTAAGCACACTCGCCTCAAGTGGCCTCTGATCTTACAATAATTGCATACGGTTTTCTGGTAGAGCTGCAAGCCTATCGATGGCACTATCGAAAGTATCGATAGTTTTGTTTTAAACAGACTATCGATATTTTTTCGATAGTGATAAAATCGATAAAAAATGGCTACTACAAGCAAAGTCAATAAAAGCGGTATGACGGCGCCTGTGAAATACAAAATTCACCATCCAATTTTCGCCGCCTCTAAGCCTTTTATTATAATGGTTATCATTACGTATGTACTTATGTATATAAATGTGAAAATATATTAATTTATTTTAATTTGTTCCAATATAAGATGTCAGCTGTTAACTACTAAAAGCATATTGTATAAAATATACAATAATTATATACCAATGGCTTTTACACACAAATAAATTTGCCGGCGGTTAAATTTAACGACTACTCGACTGACATAGTTTTTTAATTTTTTTTTTTTTTTTTTGTTATGACGCCTTCCCAGCATTTTAGCAATATAGCTGCTCGGACTCAAAGTGGGACATAGAAAAAATTATGTTGTCATGTTTATAAGGCAAAATAAAGGCCTTAGTTTATTTTTGAGAACTTAGGTTTAACATAGGTACTATTACTACTATACTACTAATAACAAAAACAAAAAACAATTCAGTCATTACATAAGAATATTGCAATATTTACGATTTTGTATTGTTACTCCTTAAATCAAAGCTCACACTTAAAGTGGAACATTGCAGTCTTCGTATTTTTATTTCTTGTTAAATAAATTTTCGATGCTTGGTTGACTTTCCCTTGCTGACAATTACAACTAAGACGTCGCGGTCTACTTTTCACCAAATGTTTACTAAAATGGGGTTCAATATTGTACCACTCTTCTGTTACTGCTTCCTTGCGGCAATACATTTTGGTCTCCGCATCGGTACTCATTTTTATAAATATGTGGGCATATGTTCTATAACATTTAAGTATGGAGACCGCGGAGGACTCTCAATTCCTATTGGGCAATCATATAAAAGCCAATAACATGCACTCCAAAACTTATGTTGGGGATCGCTGTCTTGGTATAACACGAAGTTATCGTTTATGCCTAGGCATTCAGCACTTTCCCCAACGCTTTCTTTTAAAATGTTTATATAATATTTTGAGTCCATAATTCCATTTATAAAATGTATTTTCCCAACTCCAGCTGTTAATATAGAACCCCATTACATAAAAGAACCACCACTATACTTGACTATTTTTTTTAATGATCTTGTCTAGAAATTCAAAACGAATTTTTGTCCAAGCAATAAAAGCATCGAAAAAATCGGAAAAACTTACAACAATAGCACTTACCTTTTACCACAAATGACGCACCTGTATTTGCATGTTCTCGAGCGAAGGCGTATTTCAGTTTTTTGATTTTTCTCTGATATTAATGAGTTTCGGAGGCAAGACCTTTATTGTAAATTATTTCTTCTAAAGATTCGGAGGACTGTTTCAGCACTAACACTAACAATTGTTGACAAACGTGGATCGTTCCTGATTAGCTTCAAACAATACCGCTTATCACGGTCGGAAATTTAGCACCTATTTGCGTAATTTCGTTTTATTTTGGACACTGTTAGTAGCTTTTTGTCTTTTTATAATAATAAACACTGTATTTTTGTTTCTGTTTACTCTTTGTGCAATTTCTTAAATAGTTTTGTGGGCTTTATAATTATTTATGTCAAATGCCTTTCCTTAATTGTAGTTTAATCCTTTTGTACCATTTTTAAGAAAATAAAATTTTAGACAATATTGAATTTTATAAAACAGCTTAAAGGCCGAAAACAGTGATCGTATGTGCCAAAGTTAACGCTAATTAAGAAAAATGTCTTAATTTGAATGTGAGCATTGTGTTGCAATTAAATTAACAAAAATGCAAATATTTTTATATTCGCGCTATACAAAAACTAGTGTTTCCAATTTTAGAACCGCTTATCTATAATTTATAAAATAAAAGAAAATTGTATTGTTTTTTGTGAATATATCAAAAATTTTATTAAAAGATTTAAATCAAATAAGATCTCCTTTTGTTTAATCAATTCTTTTTATGTAGCTAAAATAGTTGAAAAAATGTTTGTACTTTTAATTCCTTTTTAATTTATTTTTCATTAATCTATATGTTTTGTTCGCTCTTTTGTTTAATTACTATGTTATTTTCTATACAACTATATTCGATTTCTCTGTTTTTTCCATTGAATTTTAATAATGTATATAAAAAACATTGATATACATAAACGTTAAGTTTTAAAAAAATCAGCTTTATTTTGATTTAAGATTTATATTCGAAAAATACACAATTGACATTTTTCCAAAAATCAAAAACTATCGATAGTATCGATTTGCAGCTCTACTATCTGGTGCCTGCATTTGTTTGCCAAATGTTGATTGCTGCCACGATAAAATTTTTTTTATTTTCTGCTTTTTGATATTTATCTATCTTTTTTATCTTCGGGTGGTAGATACAACATTGACTACAGTTTTCGTCATTACAAGTAGTATAGATGTAGGGATACTGGCTCAAGGTATTTTTTAAGAGAAAATTTTGAAGAAAACTATGTAGGAATACTGGCTCAAGGTATTTTTTAAGAGAGGATTTTGCAGAGACAGTTATTTTTTTTAAGAGAGGATTTTAAAGAGGCAGTTATTTTTTAAGAGAGGATTTTAAAGAGACTGAAAAATGGAGAGACGGAAATGAAATTGTATTTAAGTAAGTTTTTTTTCAAAGAGTGATAAATTATTGCAAGTAATTGCTTAAAAGAAAAACTTGTTAGAAAAGAGGGTTGAAATGTTGTGTAGATAGTAAGAGTGTAGAGTATGATCTTATGTGCGTGTGAAAAGAATGTAGGTAATTTGGTGAGAAAAACATAATCTCTATTTGTAATAATGCACTGTATAGATGAAACTGAGAAGTGGACAGACAGAAATAAAATTTTATTTTTGAGCACTGAGATACGTTGTAAATTTAAATTTTATTTAAAGAGAAATTTAGGGATACTAAAATGATTGCAACGAATTGCTGTTGTTTACATATTGATAAGTATGAGAATGTGATTAAGGTTTAGTGCAATGTACGATCACAAGTATATGACAGGAATAGAGAAGCCGAACATAGCAGGTGTGCTGAGAGACACTCATGTCGATACATGTAAAAAATGCTAACAAGTGTAGTTATAGTTTACACATTAGGAAATATAAACAATCTAGGAGAAGGTCACTGAGTTTTGATTTTTGGTTTTCATTAAGCAGAAGCGGTATGTGATAAGAATGTTTGAGAAGAATTTTGATTTACATAATTTTGTATTTGTAAGATGTACTGTTATGTATTATGATCAATATGTTGATAAGGAATCTTTAGGTTTTGGGTTAGGTGCAATGGTGTCTTTTTCCAATGCTATGATTGATCTTATAATCAAGTTGCATAATCAAATTTTATTTTAGAAAATTCTAGTGTTCAAAAATTTTCTTTTTCGTAAAAAAATTTATTTGTGTTTAGTCGTTTTACTATTCTTGAGTGAAAAGGTTGGAAAAAAGCAAGATCAACAATTTATGTTCAAGTCCCATTGTAATTTCATTAGATGCTATACAAACACAACTATCAATAAGCCCTTTCTCCTTCGAAGTTGAGGAAGGAGATATATATATATCGATGGGCTCAATATTGACTACTAGTGATAGCAGCGAGGAAGGTTTAGATATTCCCAACAATCAGCTGGGATATCATATGAACTACTTTGATGATGAAGTCTTCGAATTTTTATATGATGACGAAGGAGATGATTTAATGTTAGCTGTGAAAAACTGCTGGTTTGACGATGAAGGGGACAATATATTGCTAAATATAAATGAATAGCAGTTTGATGATAATGTTTTAAGTTACAAATAATATAATTATATAAAAAAATCAATAAATATAAAACAAAATTAAAAATATTTGTTTTTTTTTTTTGTTTTTACTTTTTACTTTTATTAAACAAAACTGGGGCTATGTAATGATTGTTTTCTTTTAGTATGCAGAATTATCACGTTGTTGTTTTAGTGGTTATTTATTTATTGATTTTGTTATTATTATTGTCTTATTGTTTTCTTTTAGTATGCAGAATTATCAGGTTGTTGTTTTAGTGGTTATTTACTTATTGATTTCATTATAATTAACTTTTATATAAATTCGGTAAAAATTCAAAAATTTTGACAGTTTATTATAAATTATACAACGATGAACAGCAACACGGAATTAATTACAACTTTTAACAAGTTAAACGTAAGACAGAGGCTAAGTATCAACGATATGATAGATTTAGAAGACTATCATATAACTGGAGCAGCACGAATAACAACAAAATATGGAGAATCTATTGTGCTAGAGTTGGGAACGAGTATATTTTACCTTCCTAAGAGATACAATTCGTTGAGCGACAAAGATGTTGAACTCTTATCTACGGGCGCTTACATGATAACAAAATTTCCTTTGAACGATGACAGGCATAGCTCTCTCTGCAGGCTGGAGTTAAAACCAGTTCCTCCAATGCGAGACTATTATCCTTTTAATACATTTAAATGAAAATTATTTAAATAAAGCAATCATTATTATAACAAAAAGAAAAAAAACTGTTTTGTTTTTCATTTACAATTTAATTGAATTCAGGCTATAAGAGTTGGCTATGATTAATCTATTTATTCAGTATTAAATGAAATTTTAACCTAGAAAGATGAATACTATTGAAGACTTTCTAGAGAAATTTGGAAGTGAAATTTTCAAAGAACATTTAGAAGAAATACAAGCGTTTAAAAATAAATATGCAGATTTTAGTGATTATAATGTAGCTTGCGAACATGATACTTTAAACGGAGATGTTGTTGGCATGTGTGGATGTTATTTCTTTCATAAAAGAAAACTAAAAGTGATGAAAATTATCGGGCAGTATAAAAAATTATTCAACCTATTGTCATCAAGATCCGAAAATCAAAAAGAAGAGTAATAAAGATGAAGTTACTGTACTTTGAAATTTTATAATTAAATAAACAACACACTTTTATATTTAAAAACAAAAAATGTTTAATTTCGTTATTCATATTTGTACATATGTGTACATTAAAATTATTGTAATAAGATTAGTTTAGTTCTTTTATACTTATTATTAGTAAGGCATAAGAGTTAGAAGTCTTCTTTAAAAGGCGAGTTTTGAAATGAAAAAGTCAACAGTTTACAACTAACCTCCAAAGAGAATGAATAAAATAATAAAAAATGCTCTGCAGTGTAGTCAGGAACGTCAACCGCAAATATATGACGTTGTGTTTGAGATGGAGTACTTTCTCAACTTAAAATTAAAAGTTTCCTGCGGATTTTCAACCCTCCATGGATTTAAGCCGATGATATGGTTCCATTATAAGAACAAGCTTTTTATTAGATTTGGACAAGAAGAATGGCTACACCTAATGAGTTACAAGGACTACATTAGCAGCACACTTTCTCAGCGTGAATTTTTATCTTCAATTAATCTAATTGAAACTACAAGCGAGGAGACCACTGAGTACACATTCAAATATAAAAGGGATGTATGCTACTTAGTAATCCAGCAAGGAAAATTTAAAATAAAAATTAGTCCTGAAACATGGAAATCGATAATAAGGATAGGAGTTTTTTTAACAACGATACTCTGTTGGAATGGAATTCTAAAAAGCAAATACTGCATTTTTATTATAACTATTACATACCAACATGCTCGAAGCTAAAAAAGACTCAAATCCTCTTAAGTGATATCAATGGATTAAATGAAAGAGATATCGAAATAGATTTAATACGCCTCTGTTATGAGATTTAGAAAAAAATGCAAAGAAAAATAATAACCGATGTAAAAATTCATAGATTATATTTAAGGATGGAAAATAAATAAAAAATAAAATTGTATAAACAAATTATGTGTATGTGTTTTTTTTATTTCTTTACTTTAAAATGAAGTAGAAACTGCAAACATAAGTGACCACAATTAAAGGAATTACTTTTCTGATATCTTTTATAGTTATATTTTATATTATATCCTAAATATCTTAAAACTTCTAGAGGTGGTTGAAGATTTCCAAAACTGTCGAAATATTCCACATAATCATTATCTTTATAATAGGCTACCCAATGTGTACCATCTCCTCTATGAGAGTCTAAATTGATTATTCCGCATTCAGTTTGCCGTGGAGTTTTAGGGAGTGTATCTCTCATATAAACTCCCCTAAAACAAGGAATATACTTTTTTCCAAACATTTTCAAATCCACATCGGTAAGAGGTCTATTAGGTAGCTGCTGTATTAGTTTTTTGATGCTTTCCTTTTATTATAAAATATTCCATATCCCTTCTTATAAGGTTTGAGATAGAGACCTTTTCCCATTGCTATTGCCTCTAATGTTCTATTATGACGCTTATTCTCCTCGAACTGCTGCTTAGCATTGCTAGCTGTAGTAATAGCCTTAGCAATCGACGAGCCACCAGAAGCTAAAGCACCCAATGCTCCAAGTGCTGTAAGTATAGGTACAAGCGGTAGAAAGCCCCCAATTTTAAAAACGGTAATAACTCTTGGAATTTTCACTTCTGATTTTTTGCTAAGAAATGATTCATCAATAATTTTTTTTTGCAGTTTTTATTGCCTTTTTGACATTTGTTGGTTTTTCTTTCCTTAAGACCAAAGTTGCTGATTTAATTGCATTGCGAAAAAGGTTTCGTTTGCAAGTTTTTTTAAGATTATTCACTTTAACCCCTAAACCAAATCTAACTTTAGACTTCATTGCGTTAGTAACAAGGTATGCATTTAGTTTTTCACCAAGTGTGCTATCTTTAGCTTTCACTCTCTTCCAAGCTTTATCAGCTAGTTCTCTATCAGCTTGATGTCGTTTATTAATATCAGAGTTCTGTGAATAAGCAATATCATGAATTTTACAAGCAGCATCCAAGGGATTGATTCCTTTATCTCCCCTTTGGATACGTTTATCTAATTTCGTTCCAGGTCCGCAAAATTGATAACCAGGTAGGTGAACCTCAACTGGTAGCGAATTAATTAGCTTATTTAGTAGTCCTTCTCTACTAACTATCTGTTTGCCAATAACATTTTTCTTTGTGTACACCTTCATTTATAACATATAGTTTCTGAAAATATGTACGTAAGTAGTAATTAATATAAAGAAAGAGATGTTCACTTGCTTTAACTTTTCATTTGCAAAGATGCGTTTGATTAAACAACATTCAAATATTGTAGTGAGAAATTTAGATTTCAGTGAAAAAAATAATGTAACTAAACATAGTTGCCTTTTACCAAACTCTATAAGAGCATTAATAGTGGGACCGTCCAATTGCGGAAAAACTAACGTTATGCTTAGTTTGATTGAAAGCCCTAATGGATTGAAATTCAGAAATATTTACCTTTATTCTAAATCTCTACATCAACCCAAATATCTGTATCTACGAAAACTAATATCTTCGGTAAGGGGTATGGGTATATATACATTTTCAGAAAACGAAGATGTTTTACCACCTAATGATGCTAAAGTAAACTCTGTAATGATATTTGATGATGTTGCTTGTGAAAAGCAAAACAATATCAGATCATATTTTTGCATGGGGAGACATAAAGATATCGATGCATTTTATTTATGTCAAACATATACACACATTCCGAAACATTTAATACATGATAATGCAAACTTAATTATAGTGTTTAAGCAAGATGAACTAAACCTTAAACATATATATAAAGATCATGTTGGAAGTGACATGAGCTTCGAAATGTTTCAAAACATATGTAAAGAATGTTGGAGGGATAAATATGGATTTCTTGTAATAAACAAAGATGATGAAATAAGTAACGGACGTTATAGAAAAGGTTTCGATATATTCATTCAAGCTTAGTCATAGTTGATTGTTAAACTGCTTCAGACGTATAAGAATTTATGTTTATTTGTTTATCACACATTAAGAGCTAGTTTACTGTTAAAAGAAGCTATTTATCTGTTTAAAGAAGCTCTTTATCTGTTCCAAAAAGCTGTTTACCTGTTTAAAGAAGCTGTTGAGCTGTTCAAAGAAGCTATTAAGCTATTTTAGATATCATAAACTTTTTTAATAATAAAGTCTCTTACACAATAACATGGAGGAAAATGTATTAAAAGAGTTGGTAAAATCCAGAAAAAATTTAAAACAGAAATTTGAAGCTGTTAAGCGCGGGGAAGCAGAAACAATAAACAAGTTAGAAAATACATTTAAACTCTAACAGAACCGTTAAAAAAATTAGTCAAGTTATCTAGCGAAAGAACATTTAAACCAAACGAGGTTACAAGTCTAAAAACTACGTTTAAACATGATAATATTACTAAGAACAGTGATAATGGTATTGCGACTAGCACCCCGAAGAAAAAAGAATATTTGGATTCGTTCCCAAAAACAAGTGGTGCAAAAGAAGAAGAAGAAGAAGAAGAAGATGTTGACTTAGATAATGAATCCTTCTATTCACAATCTGATGATTGGCAATTTGATTTAACAGACTTATATGAAAACAAAAAGCTTGATACAATATTTGGACCTTACAAAAATCAAAATGGTGACTGGAAATTTGGAAATTCTGATCTAAAGATAAGTAATGAAAAAATAATGATAGGAAATAAATCTTGGGCGTTAACTCCTGGTCTATACTCATTACTCTTTCATAAAAGGCCAGAGCACTATGACTCATCAGAATTAGATATATATAAACGAATTTTGATGGATACAAGTGCACACAGAAGAAACTTTGATCCTAATAATCAACTAAAAGGAAATAGAGGTTATAAATATAAGGAAATAATTAATAAGCTATTTGCTACTACTCACATTGGTGAAGGTTTAATGAAAGTAAACCTTAATAAACCAAACTATATATACTGGGATGATCCTAATGAAATAGTAGACCGGTTAAAGCTGTTGATGGCATCACAACAAGCTGGTAACAAAAACCATTCTAATGAGATAATATCAATAATTGAGGAATTAAAAGAATCAAATATAATTGAGTAGTTGTAGTAATAATAAGAATGACTGTTGATAAATTTGGCCATTACTTCAAAAAGCATAGTAGTGACTTGAAAACTAAAAATCTTTTAAAAAAATTTAGTTTTATTCTCGATGGAAGCAATATAAACGTAGAGAATAGAAGAATTATAAATATAGCCTCACCGTTGGACGAATTTGATGCTGTTAACAAAACTTATATTAACTTAGAAATCAAACGTATACAAGAAGATTTGAAAAGTTATATAAGCGAAGCATTGAAATATTCAAACACAAACTTTATAAACAAGTTTGAAGAAAGAATTAATAAAATTGAACAATACATTTCCAATAATAATGAAACGGAAAAACTTAAGGAGGAATATGATTCCCAGTTGAATATAATTAAAACTAACATAAAACTGTTGCAAAATTCGTTGACAAAGGATATTGATAATGATGTTAAAATCATTGAAAAAGCTGTGAATGATCAGATATACAGTGCAAATAAAGACTTTATAAACAGTATCGAAGAGAGATTTAATAAGATTGAGGATTATATTCTCAAGTGGATTAATGACAACTCTATTAAAGTGGACGTTTTAAAAAAACAAAAGCTGGAACCACCACCTCCAATTAAATTATCATAATATAAAGCAAGCATAGTTAATGAACTACATTCACGAGCGCGGAAAAAGTTCTTACGACGTCGAGTTATAACGAAGGGAATTGACGATCTCTGGCAAGCTGATTTGGTAGAAATGGGGAATTATTCATCTAAAAACAATGGATTTAAATATATGCTAACAGTCATTGATACATTTTCAAAATATGCTTGGGCCGAATCACTTAAGTCAAAAACTGCAGCAGAAGTTTGTAAGGCATTTCACAAAATATTTCGTATGGGGCGTATACCTAGAAATTTACAGACAGACGATGGCAAAGAATTTTTTAATACGGAGTTTGAAGCATTAATGAGAAAACATTCAATAAATCATTACTCTACATATAGTGTTATGAAAGCTTCAATTGTTGAACGCTTCAATAGGACATTAAAAGAAATGATGTGGAAAGAGTTTAGTAACAATGGGTCTTATAGATGGATTAGCATTTATAAAGGTTTAATTAATCAATATAATAAAAAAATACACGGAACGATCAAAATGGACATGAAAAACATTTACTGAATACTGTATACAATCATTTAAAACTATTTAAAGCTTCACGGTTTAAGGTTGGAGACTATGTACGTATTAGTAAATATAAGCACGTCTTTGAAAAGGGGTATACACCAAATTGGACAACAGAAATATTTAAAATAATATCGGTACAAAATACTTACCCAGTCACATTTATACTCGAAGACTATGAAGGAAATGAAATAAAAGGTGGATTTTACAAGGAGGAGTTACTACGGACTCGTTTTCCTAATACATACTTAGTTGAAAAGTATTAAAAACTAAGGGTGATAAAGCATATGTAAAATGGTTGGGATTTCCAAGTCAGCATAATTCTTGGATAAGTAAAAATGAAATATTGTAAAACTAGCAATAAGTTAAAATAAATGCATATATTAAATAAAAACAAACTGCAAATAGCGTTTTTTATTTATTTACATTCAATCATTCGTTATGTCAATAACATTAGCACTGAGCGGGAATTCTTCAATTTTAACGGCAAATTTCTTTCCACCAATAGAGTTAGCGGGAGGTTATGAATGTTCTCTAATTGATTTTCATTCATATAATTCGATTCCCAATGTAGACTATGATAATAATCTTTTCCATATTGGAGATCAAATAATTGAAATTCCTATAGGTTCTTATGAGTTGCAAGATATAGCTGATTATATTATCGCAGAATATAAGGAAAAAAATGATAATAAATCAATTATGATTGAAGCCAATAACAACACTCTACAAATTGAAATAACATCCTCACATGATACAATTTTCTTTGATCGAGAAAGATCTGTTGGTAGATTACTTGGTTTTAGTGGTGGTGTTTTAAAGCCTGGTATAAAACATTTATCGAATCATCCAGTAAATATTTTAAAAGTTAATGCTGTGCAAGTTAAATGTAATATAATACGAGGAGCATATATGAATAACTTTCCAGCACACATACTTCATGAGTTTGCGGTGGATGTTCCCCCAGGTTATAAATTAGATGTTATCCCGAATAATCTAATCTATTTACCAGTGAATGTGAAAGAAATAACATATCTCAAAGTTTGGATTGTTGACCAAGAGGATCGCTTAATAAACTTTAGAGGAGAAGAAATAACAATTAGATTGCATTTGAGACCAAGGGAGATATGATTATTTACAATAAAACGGCGCAAATAAAAGTTAGCGAAAACATTCCACTAGACACTGTTAAAGCTAAAAGACCTAAATTAACAGAAGAAAATAAGAGGTTTCTAAGATTACTTAATT
Organism: Cistogaster globosa; assembly: GCA_937654795.1. Lineage (NCBI taxonomy): Eukaryota > Metazoa > Arthropoda > Insecta > Diptera > Tachinidae > Cistogaster > Cistogaster globosa. Next base: position 45,837,549 of record OW569407.1, read on the forward strand.
TAAAAGTAAAAAAAAATGTCTGATATACTAAATGTTATGGAAACTCATATTTCGGATGAGAATATAATAAAAAAGGATTATCATAGTTACGTACCGTACATTCAATCATTTAAAAATAATGATGAGATACGAATTACTCTGCAAAATCAAGACTTGTATGTTTTTCCTAGTGAAAGCTACTTGTATATAGAGGGAAATATAAAAAACTCTAACGGGGAGAACTCTCCAAATACCAGACTAAGAAATAATTGTGTTGCGTACTTATTTGATGAAATACGTTATGAAATTAATGGTGTTGAAATTGATCGTACACGATACTTGGGAATGTCTAGCACAATTAAAAACTATGTTTCCCTTAATGAATTTGAAAGCAATATGATGAGAAATGCTGGATGGAGTGTTTCTGGAGACTTAGCCATGCAAATATTTAATTTTTATGTACCCCTTAAACTGTTTTTGGGATTTGCCGAGGATTTCAATAAAATAATATTAAATAGCAAACATGAACTTATTCTCTTACGGAGTTCAAATGATGAGAACGTTTATTACTCAACAAATGATAAAGAAAATCTTACTTTATTGATTACGAATATTACGTGGAGAATTCCACACGTACAAGTCTCAGACTCTAAAAAACTGCAAATAATGAAGAATATTAAGGATGGTATCTCTTTACCCATAGCAGTTGGGACTGTTATTTTAATCCTACATTCTCTGGCGGAAGAAATCATATTTGGAATGTTAAGCTATCAATTAACCGAGAGAGGCCTAGATTTCTATTATTCGTGTTAGAAAACAATAAGAAATATATTCACTCTGATTTAAAAAATATAAAAGTACATTTAAATTCAGATTCTTATCCGTACGATGATTTAAATTTAAAGATTGCAGAGAATCGCTATGCTATTTTATATGATATGTATGCGAAATTTCAACAAAGTTATTATATGAAGTCTGCACAACCACTTCTTTCCTGTGAGAAGTTTAAGGAAACCCCAATTGTCGTTATTGATCTAAGCTATCAAAATGAAATGATTAATAGCGGGCCTATTGATGTGAAAATTGAGTTTGAGACTGCCATCCCGATTCCTATAAACACAAATGCTTATTGTTTAATTCTCTACGATCGCTTGATGAAGTACACTCCATTAACTGGAATTGTCCAGAAATTTATTTAATGAATTTCATTACTTACGTTGTTTATTTATTTATTTTCCAATTTGATGTAAAATGAAAGACATAATAAAGTTTTTTTTTCTAACTAAAAATTTTTTATTTTTATTTTTTAACAAAGAAACGTATAAATATCTTAAAATAAAATTAGCATTCTATTTCCATTAAACATAAATCATCATCATAATCTTTCATAAATTGATCTTTATATTTAAAATCTAAGTTGTCAATATGATCAAGATCCATTAAGCAATCATCATCATTATTCATATTTAAAAATTTTTCTTTATAATGACCCCAAGCTAGGGTATTAACATTGTTCTTACATATAAATCTCTTTTCATCTTTATAACTTAATGATACTTTATTAGCTAAGGTTGTATACAAAGTATGTAACTTAGACCTAAACATATACATTTCACCATAATAAATTTTGTTGTTGTATAGACAATTTTTATAGTCCGCTAAACTTAGCTTTCTACAAATATTGCTCTTTACTCCTTTTGCTTTTTTTATTTCTACCATATTTTCATTATTGAAGGAGTACATCTTAGACCTCAAACCAATGAATTCCCTCATTATGACACCATTATTCTCATCTTTCATCATTCCTAACATTTTTTTATTTTTTTGTGGAATATTAAATTGGTTATTTATATTATATTCAGATGTATCAAACCTATCATCAATGTCGTTAAGGATATCTTTATAAAAATCATCTGTGTGAATTGTGTAAATGAAAGAATCAGTATCCATATAATTAAGTTCTAAATTGGACTTATATTTTGGAAGCATGTAATCATAATGGAAATCATACATTTTCCACTTTGAAAGCTCTAAAATGCAAAGTCCAAGATATATAGGTTTATTGTAAACTGAGTAAGTTCTATTTAACTCAACTGCAATCATGTTTTCATCAAATATGCTTGTTGAATTAAATTCTGGTTTAGCAATAAGAGCGCGAGCACCTAATTTTTTACCAATATTTTCCCAAGATATAGCAATTTTAATATTCTTTCGTTTGTCGACATTTTCCATAGTTTTGCCGTAAACAGCATTGTTTAGCAGTTTAAAAAAATTTTTTTCAAAAGAATTTTTTGCGTTAGTTCTATGGGAATTATTTAAAGAAATATATTTTTTTAACCAATCGGATTGCTTAAATTTCAATATCCTATGAATTTTGGTTAGCTCTAAGCCATGCTTTAAACACTGCTGCAAATTTTTATAATAAATAATGTAATTTGTTTTATCTGTTAAATCAGCAATAAGTTTTTTATCTTTAGTATTCGGAGGGACTTTGTTTTCACAACAAAATGGCAAATCATTATGATAGTCATGAATCGCTTCCGGATATGTTAAATCAACCTCAAGAATATAACCAACACTTGAGTCATCACAAATGGAGTTCAGGGAAAAATTATCAATATCCCTAACCCATTCAAATTCACTCTCCGGGAGATATTGAGACATTGCCCAACCATATAAATTGTTTGCATCTAGATACATTAAATATTTAGATGATATTTCATTATTATAATCTGCCATATATTTGTTGTTTGCTACCGAATGTCTTTTAGAACATTGGACAATTCCCCCTCTTATACCCTTTTGTATAAACGTGATCATATCAATGTCCGTCAGAAGTTCTAATTCAATGTTTGTTATCTTAAGCATAGCATCCCATGAAAGCCCTGGGGCAGTGTAATAATGACAGGGATCTAACTTGTGTATGCTTTTACATAACAATCTGAAATTTTCAAAGACATCAGTTAGAAGAAGAACATCCGATTTAAGGTAAAGCATTAGGTAATCTTCTAATATTTTACAACCGAATACGTTCCATACTTCTTTAGCATGATTATAATCATCATCAGAGCAATCAGTCTCAGTCAACATATTAAAAAAAATCTTCTCTCTTGGGTAAATGGCATTCTTTAAGCTTTTCAAATGAATCTAAGTAATTATAAGGAAAGACTCCTTTTCTCATTAGCAGTAAAAACTGTTTTTCATCTTTAAATATTGACTTTACTGTTATAAAATTATTTTTAGATAAATTACTTGCTAGTAAGTCTAGACTTGATGACATAAATCTAAGGGAGTCCAAGAATCTAATTTTTACATTTTCATTCTCCACTCTAATAATTTTTGATAAAGATATATAAAGCTCTTTATTTAGTGGGATAATATTTATGGGACCATTGTCAATATGATTTAGTTCTTTAATAAACAAATGACAATCATATGAGGAAAAGTTGTGAAAAATTACAGGAAAAAAATGCGGAATATTAAAATTTAAATCACATTTATTATGCGCAGGTCCTCTATATTTGCCACTTAAATGACAGTGATCCTTTACCTTAACTTCACCAATGATAGGTTTTCCACAAATATGACATTCACTAGTTTCATTGAAATGTTTAAATTCTTCATCATTTAAAGGAATCATTGGTTTGATTTCTTTTATATAATTCTTATAAAAATATGTTATATCGTCTACCAGTTCCCTAATAAATAATTTAGGGGAATCTAAACCCTTAAATGTTTTAAATTTATCTAAACTACTGTTAAAACTACACTTAATATAATACGAAAAAGCATAAGGTATATGTTTGTTTATTAACGTTGTTGATGATTTATTAGGATCTGGAATGCATGTATCAATGTTTTGAAATATGCATTCTGTATCCGCATAAACCACAAACGGTATATCTAATGCTCTTTCATATTTTGTGAATTTTAAAATATTGTTTTCCTTACTTGGTAGATATGTTACGCTCTTACTGCATACTGGTATATGATTCTTAAGTTTTTCCTCACGAGTAAAATGTAGCAAGCAGTAGTCGCAAACATAGTTTTTCCCCTTATACTTGCTTGTTTGTCGTCTTATTAATCTATAAAATATTTTTTGTTTTTTTTGTTTTATATGTTTAAATAATTTTAAAAATTCAATTGTCTTACCTTGATATATTTTTTATCCATATATAATGGGCAGTGGTTGTGGTATGTATTTGTTTCTGTAGAAACAACAAATTAATATGGAAATTTTTAACATCTTTGGTTTTGTAATATGGACCAATAGCGATGTTTTGGTCCTCGTCGTATCCAAAAACATTTATGCTAACCCAATCATTATTATTTTCAAATATTTTAACGTCTTTTATTTCCATTGGAAAGCATAAGCCTTTAAAGTTTAAAGTTCTGCCATTAATACTTATTTTTGTTGAGGTAATGTCTATTGGATATGATGATGTTCGGTCATAATTTTTTTTAAGATTAGAAATAGCAGAAACCACTGCCCATTTAAAACAAAACTCATCTCTGTTTCTCACGTTGATGCAGGCTTTTCTCACCGCCAACTTTTTTGGTGTAGGGATGTATGTTGAACCCCTTAGCGGTTGGTATTTGTTTAAGTTTAAATTCAGCCTTAATAACTGTATAAGGGTCCAACCACTGTCTCTTTCCTGAAACTCCTCCATTTTTTTAATTATCTCTTTTGTTTTAAGAGGGAAGGTATGAGCGAAATCGTCATTATTAAAAATTATTTGCATTTTCGTTTGAAACATCTTCACCTCTAAAAGAGTATTTTCCAACGCTTCTGTATCTTTGAGCTTAGCATACAATGCAAAAAGCTCAATGTTGAACTTCATTGCATTGTATTCAGCAATCCATAAACCGATTTTCTTTCGCAATGCTAACCAAGCTCGATTTATAAACTCTTCCGGAAATAAACATGCTTCATCCTTATTTTCTACCGAAAGAGTTTGTATACGCGTTTTAAATGCTGAGTTAACTTTTTTAAGCTCAATGTTTGCACTATTTTTTTCATTAGCAAACACATTTGATGTGCTTGCATGAGAGCTTTCATGTGCTTTTAAATCTTTTTGATTTTGGAATTTCTCTCCGCACTCAACACAAACATTAAATAAATTTTCCATTTTTCATATTCTTTAAATTTTAGTTTTTCAGCAAAACAACTTTTTCACTCAAGAATAGAACAACGACTAAACACGAATTAATTTTTTTACGAAAAAGAAAATTTTTGAACACTAGAATTTTCTAAAATAAAATTTGATTATGCAACTTGATTATAAGATCAATCATAGCATTGGAAAAAGACACCATTGCACCTAACCCAAAACCTAAAGATTCCTTATCAACATATTGACCATAATACATAACAGAACATTTTACAAATACAAAATTATGTAAATCAAAATTCTTCTCAAACATTCTTATCACATACCGCTTCTGCTTAATGAAAACCAAAAATCAAAACTCAGTGACCTTCTCCTAGATTGTTTATATTTCCTAATGTGTAAACTATAACTACACTTGTTAGCATTTTTTACATGTATCGACATGAGTGTCTCTCAGCACACCTGCTGTGTTCGGCTTCTCTATTCCTGTCATATACTTGTGATCGTACATTGCACTAAACCTTAATCACATTCTCATACTTATCAATATGTCAACACACATCATCTAGCACTTCACATTTAAGCCATTACTTGGATGAATTTATTACTCTATTATAAAAAATTTTTTTTCTTATTACATGTACAATTTGATTATGCAACTTGATTATAAGATCAATCATAGCATTGGAAAAAGACACCATTGCACCTAACCCAAAACCTAAAGATTCCTTATCAACATATTGACCATAATACATAACAGTACATTTTACAAATACAAAATTATGTTAATTAAAATTCTTCTCAAACATTCTTATCACATACCGCTTCTGCTTAATGAAAACCAAAAATCAAAACTCAGTGACCTTCTCCTAGTTTGTTTATATTTCCTAATGTGTAAACTATAACTACACTTGTTAGCATTTTTTACATGTATCGACATGAGTGTCTCTCAGCACACCTGCTATGTTCGGCTTCTCTATTCCTGTCATATACTTGTGATTGTACATTGCACTAAACATTAATCACATTCTCATACTTATCAATATGTAAACAACAGCAATTCGTTGCAATCATTTTAGTATCCCTAAATTTCTCTTTAAATAAAATTTAAATTTACAACGTATCTCAGTACTCAAAAATAAAATTTTATTTCTGTCTGTCCACTTCTCAGTTTCATCTATACAGTGCATTATTACAAATAGAGATTATGTTTTTCTCACCAAATTACCTACATTCCTTTCACACGCACATAAGATCACACTCTACACTCTTACTATCTACACAACATTTCAACCCTCTTTTCTAACAAGTTTTTCTTTTAAGCAATTACTTGCAATAATTTATCACTCTTTGAAAAAAAACTTACTTAAAAACAATTTCATTTCCGTCTCTCCATTTTTCAGTCTCTTTAAAATCCTCTCTTAAAAAATAACTGCCTCTTTAAAATCCTCTCTTAAAAAAAATAACTGTCTCTGCAAAATCCTCTCTTAAAAACTACCTTGAGCCAGTATCCCTACATAGTTTTCTTCAAAATTTTCTCTTAAAAAATACCTTGAGCCAGTATCCCTACATCTATACTACTATTACAAGTGTTTTCAACTCCATTCCTCCCCTCTCTGCACATTCGAATGCTTTTGTCGCGCCAAGTGCTGATTTTAAGGTTAACTCACTTTTTTCTAGTAAACGGATTTGCATTTTCTGGTTGTTGAGACTAAATACAAATTGGTTTCTCAGAGTGGAAGCTAAATACGTGTCGAAATTATAGTTTACCGGCATTTTCCTCAACCCCATAATCTTCCAAGATATCATTCGGTTTCGGGTCGAAATATTCAGCCAACGTGTTTTTAATATCATCATATGAATTATTTTCTGGAGTTTTTGGTAGAAGTTTGCCACATAAGAGAGTGTACGTATTCATTCCCATGTAATGTAATAAAAAACTTTTACTGCATAGCAATTAAATATATTCAACGCAGTCTCTAATCGTGTTACCCATCGAGACCATGTGGATACACTTGAGTCAAATCGTTCCACATTAAGACCCGTAGCGTGCAATTGCTGCAGCGGGGTGCATATCTGTTTTCCGAATTAATGTTCTTTTCTTTAATATAAGCTTGAGCTTGTTTAATCCTCGTTGCCAGTTTTCAAGTTCTCATCTTCTTAAATTCAATTCTACAATGTGTTTTAAAATATTGTTATGTTATACCAATTACATTCCTAGAGTTGCCAGAATTCAGTGATGTTAACAAAAAACCCCACAGGAACCATAATACCACACAAGGACAAATTTAAGGCGGTTGCAAATTTTTCTTTCTCTAAAAACGTTAAAGGTGTACAATCGTTCTTAGATTTTGTTATTTAAGAAAATTCGTTGAATGTTATGCCTAAATTATACGGCCGTTAACTGATTTCTTATGAAATGAAACAGTTTTTAATATTGGAAACAAGGAAATTAATTCAATTAAATTATGTAGTGAACCAATTCTCAGAATCTGTTATAGTGAAGCTAAACCCGAGTAACATACAGACGCCTCAAACGATGGGCTTGGGCGGCAGTTTTACAGAATTCGACGACCAATTTTATCCTGTTTATTTCTAGAGCAAAAAAACATCAATTTATGCCAGCATATTACACAGCTATGTACTCGAAGTGAAGGCAGCATATTTGGCTCTTAGTTAGCCTGGGTAGTATATATTAGGGGTAAATTTCTTATTAGTAAGAGATTATTCAGCCTCTAAACAAACTGTATAGAAAAAATATGGCACTCGGAAAGTTGCTCAATGGATAATCTTTTTGCAAGTAATTTCGTATATTATCGAGTGTCAAGTCGTGTGAGAAATGTTGATAGTTTTAGCAGATACCTATTTGATGTAATGGTTGTCGAACTAGAAATTATAACTTGACTATGGAAATTGCAGCAGAGTGATGAAAAAATTTAAGCGAAATCATCAAAGAAGCGCACAATAAAGGTAAATTTTTGGTTGAAAAAAAGTTCATAACATAAAATAACAATATTTCATTCCACATGTTGAGAAGAAAGTCTAGAATTGCATTCAGAATTGCATAAAATATATTATTCACAGTAAAAAACTCGGTAAACGTAAAGAGTATTTACAATGCATAGAAGAAGCAGAAGCACCGTTACACTGCATATCGACCACTAGGACCAATAGACATACAGCAAAACTATATAAATATATTATACATATATATTTTCGCAATGATTGATGCTTTTTCTAAGTTGGCTTGGCTTTTTGCTATAAAAATTTATCGAGAACATAAAATTTTTTTCAGATACGATAACAGAATCAAGAATCGACTAACAATTGTAGTCTCACGAGTGGTACAAACATGTGATACAAAATTTGCAAAACAAAAAATTCTAGTACCTTAATTTCCTGATTAAGCTAGTATGACCTGTATTTCCAAATGTAAATAAAACCAATTAACTTTACATTTTTCGGTTTTTACAGTTTGTCAATTATTTATTGACTTTCTCAAGGTTTGGGAGGTATAAATATAAGACACTAAAAAAATTGAAAAAGATAACATATAAAACAAACGTTACAAAATATTTATTTAAACCAAAAAGCACAGCTTAAAATGATGTCACACTTTGTTCGTATGAATTGCAAATTATAGCATTTATGTTGTCCATGTCTTTTTTTAAATTCATTATATATTCCCTCTTTTGTTGTATCCTCAAGCTTTTTATACTGTATGTTTTTTTGTCAATGTTTTCCTTAACTTCTTCAAAATCAGCTGTGTGGCCAGTTTCCAATAGTTGTGACGCCAAAGCTGTTGTATGTTTTTGCGAAAAAATAGGAATATTGTTATTATACAGACAGACAAGGGCAACAAAACTGAAGCTTTATATAAAAAAGATTATAAGAACAAAATGGAAACATTGCTTGACGACAAAAACACTTACCGGAAGCTTGGAACTAATCCCACCTTAAAACTCCAGAAAGATAACAAAAACATTATATTGGACCTGTATAAAAATGAATACATTGACAGCTCCTAGAATTTTGAACTTCTTGTGTTCACAGCACGACTAAGTCGACGCCTTTTGAAACACTTTTTGGTACACAAATTTTTACTAAAACCGATAAAAAATTTGTTTAAATTCTGGAAGAAGGGATTATAAATGATTTTGCATTGATGCGACAGCGTTTGCTTCTTGACGTTGCGCAATAATATTGAAATCGCCAGAAAAATATAAACAACAATACAACAGAAAATGTAAGGACTAAACTCAATATAAAGTTGAAGATCTGGTTGCAGTAAAACTTATAGAATTCATTGCTGGGAAGAATACTTGGTTTCTCACATAGTAACGAAAGTGAAAAGAGGTGGCCGATACGATCACCAAATGAGCTAGAGAAAATTTTAATGCGCCAATCGATCAGACATAGTTTCAAAAATTTTAAATCAATAAGATCGGTACATATCCTTCGAGCCAGTGGGCTAAACACAACGCCTGCCTCCTATTTTTCTATATCACTTGAAACAACGAAGTAACTTTGAACAAAAAAAAATAAATAAATAAATGGAGCAACAAAGGACTAAAAAATAAGAAACAAAAGCAACAAGTAAAAACACTTGCACTCACCCATATTATCCGAGTTAAAGGCCAATGAAATATTCATAAAAAATTTCGATTGTCAAAATGGATATAATTTAAAAGCTTTTAAAGATATCTTTTATTTTCACTAGATCATCTTGTGCACTTGCAAAGTTTACAAAAACTAAAGTATTTTTTCACTGTTCTCTTTGCAACTTGTCTTGTACATGGGTTTTTGCTTTTGTATCAGCCATCGACTGATCACGAATGCAATTTTTATTTTTAATTATTCTTACTTGTTTACTCACAACATTAAAGACGCTGTTCCAGTTGCATATCGTCTGTTGTTAAGTATAAAAATATATGAGATGTGCCTTGCGTGTTTTTTTCCCAAGTAGGATATTATAAAAAAATTAAAATTTTACTTTTTCGGCCTTAAGTTAAGTTAAAGAAAAATTTTTACAAATGTATGCGGACGTAAGATTTTAAGGTTGTTTACATTGTAAACATCATCTATTCAACCAACTAATTTTGTAAATAAGATTTTGTAAATAAAATTCAAGTTTTTAATCTTCTCGAGTAAAACCTGCAACAAATCAGCAAACATATGAATGTATATTAGAACTGGCGCAGCTAATATGGGGTTTTTTATTTTTTGGAATTTTGAAAGAAAATATGAGATTTAATGCCAAAATTTAAAATTTAACCGTGTCATAATGGTGTCAAAGAAAAAAATTTTGAAAAATCACCAAAATATTATTTAATAAGAAGTACTATAAATTAGAACATAATTCATAACTTATAAAGTTGTTAATAGTTGTATTAATGCCGCCAGAATCAAATAAATGTATATTATACTTTTCAATTGAGCTCTAAGTTGCAAAAAGTTATGGTACTTCTGCTATAAAAATAAGACGAAAATATTTATAGAAATTAAAAAATGCCAACAATATCTATACGAGCAACTATTATTAAAATAACTGTAAAACTATTTGTTCGGTGCTTACCTAAAAATTCCTAACCTTTTATCTGTTGATGGTTGCTCTCTTAAGCGAATTGTTGTTATTCCCTTAAAAGCTTTGATGTAGTTATTTGAATTCTGCGTAAGCAGAATTTGCTTTTTTTCGTTGTTCGCCATCAAGCGTTATAGGGAAAGAGATTCTTGGCAGTCTTTGGTCTAAAAGTACCGTTGCCCTAGCTCTGTTACTGAGCACATAGCACTGCTTTTGATATGAATATATAAAGTTTCGTTATTGCAAATTTGAAAAATGGCTCTGAAGAAAATTTCATAGTGGAAACTGTTTCGATCTGCTGATAGAAATGTGTATTTGATCGGTAAATGTGAACCCAAAATAGTTGGTGTGAAACTGCCATCAAAACAACAAGTGCCTCAGTGTTTTTTTCTTTATAATGTACGGTGTGAAAATAAAACAGTTAAAGAAAGTGCGGGATTGGTGCTGGCTGAAATATTGCCTTTTTGGGAAAAAGCTAGAATTCCAACTCCAGATTAAAGAACATGTGCTGCAAAAGTCATTAAGCTTTATGAAGAGTGGAGAACAGTCCAAAAAGTGTGCAATTCTCCATTTCCGAGCTATCGCCAAAAAAAAAATGACTTTAAGGAAAATTTAAACAAATTATTTGACATTGCACACGTTGACGCTCTCAAGTTGATGAGTATACAGGAAGATATAGACTTCTTAACGAAGCAGCGAGAAAATGCTATACATATCATTAGTGTACTTGCAAATGCGTTGGGTCACAATATTGAGGATCTTGTTCTGAACATCACAAGTTTACGTGAACAACGTAAAAAATATCCTCAGCGTCATGGCAAACAAATTATTGAAAATTTCAAGGTAATTTTTTTTATTTTGGCCAAGTTATAAGTTTTTTTGAGCTTAAGTTTTTTACTTAGATTCCCGAAACATTTGTTTTGAATTGGGATGAAAAGCAACTTCCCGCAATTGCTGGAAAGGATAAAGTTGATCATTTGGCTACTGTGCTTACGTCGAGAAACGTTGAAAAATTGATAGCTATTCCGATCGTTAAAGATGGAACTAGTGATGCAGGTGCTCAATCAGTCTACGAATATTTGCTAAAAATTAATATGCAGAATTCGCTAGAAATGATATGTTTTGACACAACTGCTGCAAATACTGGCTCTCATAGTGGTGCTGGAACTTTATTGGAACTCAAACTGAAACGCAGCTTACGGTGGTTGCCATGTCGCCACCATTATGCAGAAATTCTATTAAGAGCTGTATTTGAGATTAATGTAGAAAATTCAAGTGGCCCAGAGGTGGCGATTTTTAACGATTTGCACGGGAATGGAGAACACTTAATTCAAAGGGATTTAGCACTTGCATACAGGATGATCAAGTTTTGAGAGTCATATCTGTCCAAGAACGTGAAACAAGCAAAAACTTTTGTGTTGAATATTTAGCTTAAGTACGCATTCGTCATGAGTATAGAGAACTCCTAAAACTTGCATTTATTTTTCTTGGTGGTAGCATTCCCAATTTAACTTTTCGTACACTTAAAGTTACGTCTCATGCAAGATTCATGTCCAAGGCCATCTATTGTCAACAAATATACATACTTCATGCACACTTTAAGATTTCTGCGAATAGAGTTCGTGATATCTGCATTTTCTTAGTAAGTTTCCATATTCCATACTGGTTCAGAACCGGAAATGGAGTTGAGATATGCAGCTGATAAAGGGAAATAATACCTATTATGATAAAGAAATATCTACAGTGCTATTGGAAAAAATCCGGAACCATCTGTGGTATTGGCTCAGAAACAAAGAAAAATACGGTTTTGGCATTGCAAATAGAGTGTGAAGAAGTCAATCCTATCGGTGATGATGTAAATGTTTTTCCTTCTAAAAAAGGGTGGGTAGGGGTTGATGAATTACAATTATTTATATCCAAGAATTTGAGTTGTTTTGTGACTACCAAAAAAAAAATTTTTACCTAGCTTGGAAATTTCTAGGAATTTCTTACTCTAAGATCCGTCAAACTGGCCTGAGAGCGAAACATTTTGTAAAGGGGAACAGATCGCCAAATGCATTACTGTTTCAAATCTGAACACAAGTAGAATAATTTACTTTTAGTTATACTCTTAAATATAATGTCTAATTCTGTTTTACCTATCAATCTGTATACTCTGCTTGACGCAATCGACACTTCTGAATACAATTGGTATACTCACAAGTCCTAATTTTTCCAACAGCTCTCTGCATTCCTTACTTAACGAACTTATCGATGCTCCTGTATCTAATAAACCGCTTACAACCATGGGTTTTACTTCTTTGGAAAAACTCTCCATAAAATTGCTAGAAGTTACAGTTTCATTTAAAGACCGTCACTACCCTTTATCTACAGCAATGCAAGAAATAGTATACAAAGAAGCTGACACAATGTTAGATTTAAATGTTATTGAAGAGAGCGAAAGTCCGTGGTCCAATAAGACAACAATTATTAGAAATCCTGGAAAAAAGAGAGTCTGCTTTGATGCCAAAATGCTTAACAGGATTACGATTTAGGATGCATACTGTATTAGATGCATTTTGTATTAGTAGCGTCGATGTAAAGTCTGCTTCCTGGCAAAAAGAGCTAGAAGAAGAGTGTAAGCAATACATTACTGTAACAGGCTGGTCACTCTATCAATTTCAAGTCATGCCATCATGCCATTTAGTCTCTGCAACGCGGCCCAATGACTATGCAGACTAAATGACAAAGTTCTACCACAGCGGCTTAACGATCTTCTCTCTGACAGTTTTAATAAACATTTAAAAATATTAAAAGAAGTTGAGAAGTGTTAAGGGCAGGCCAATCTTACAGTAGGTCACAATAAGTCAAATTTTTTTTTTTTTTTTGAACAATTGTGCCACCTCTAGACTTCCCTTACCTTCGTCATTAGTGTGTTCTTTCGCGTTGTGTAAGTTTTCCCTATAGCACTTGATTTTTTTTAATATACCTTAAATGGTTCCAGCTAAAACTTAGGCGTTCGAAAGAACTGCCGAAACAAGTGAAGCTAATGAATGAAAACAAGACAGTTTTGCTGATTTATGCTTACAATCAAAAGTCTAATTTTATTTAATTTTGTATTAACATATATACCACTAATGAGAACTAATATTAGCGCTTCCAACTTACATATATACATATTTCCGTCTCATTTGGTATTATAGGGTTTATATTTACATTAATATTTGGTCAATCACAAGGAGTCAGGTTTGACTTCCACTCAATGTGTCACTCAAATATTGCCTCCATAGAACTTCACTATGCATTAAATAATATGTAATTTGATTCTTCATTATTTATTAATTTTATGCATTGTGTATGCACTGAGACTAATGCGGTACACTATAAGGGACAGACCCTAATAAAGTGCGAGCAATAAGAGTGCCAAAATCGTCTCGCGAGGTGTGTAACTTTCTCGGAACAGCAGGATGGTATCGCCGCTTCAACAAAAATTTTGCGAATATAGATTCCCCTTTAACAGATAGGCTGAAAAAGTAAAATTTAAACTTAGACAGAGCGCTGCCATCAGCCCCTGTACTTAGGCATCCAGATTTTTCAAAGAATTTGGATAAAGTGTGATGCATGTTATTATGGGATAGGTGCAGTGCTTTATCAACTCAACGACAACAACAAAGAGCATCCCAAAGCTTTTTAAAGCCAAAAATTTAACGCATGTCAGAAAAATTACAGCGTAACCGAAAAGGAATGTTTGGCAGTAAAGCAGTTTCGCCAATATATAGAGATGATGTTCTTCACCAATAGAGTTTGAAAGCGATGAATATCTGGATTTAATAAAATATTTAAAGGACAACCAAAAAGTTTGCCAGATTTAAAAGTCGCGGATTAGCTGGTATATAAGCAAGTTGATTTTGATTGTGGGGATGAATCCGAAAATACATGGAAAATATGGATCACTTCAAATATCACGTTGCCTATCATCAAAAAAGCACACCCCAGCATAAAATCAGTTCACAGTGGTGTCGCAAAAACACTGGAACGTCTGCGAAGTTTCTTTTATTGTCCAAACGTTTCTGTGCAGGTAAAAGCATATATAAGAAACTCCCAAACTTTTAAGGAGATTAAACTATCCAATCAAAATCTTTTTCCGGAAATAGGATATCAAGTTATCACTGAACGGCCATTTCAGAAATTATATTTAGATTTTTAAGTATGCTCATTGTTTTTCACCATTTTACTAAATATACCTTTATAAAGGAAATGAAAGAAGGTAAAATGTAATCAAGTTTTTATTGCACGAAGTATTTCATAAGTTTGGCGTGCCACAAAATATACACGCCGATAATGGATTCCGGTTTGTTTCAAAAGTTTTCAGAATTTGATCAATACGCGGTAATGCGAATAAAAAAGTAAACCAGAGCATTTTAGCAGCCATCAGAACATATTTAAAAGAAAACCACCGAGAAGCCAAAAACGGGGATCTTGTCTTTCAGTTTTACCTCTTTTTTACCCCTGTTTCGTTATTTGGGTACCATGGAGCAGATTATAAATTTGCCCGAAAGTTGCAATCTACTACAGATCATCGAATGAACCGAATGAAAGAGTGAAACTTAAAAGATTAATACAAACAAAATAAATAAAGCGTATGAGAAAATTGCCAATATATACAACCAAAGAGCTAGAATAGTGAAATTTATTCCTGGAAAAGAAGTGTATAGAAATATGGTTCAAAGTAATTTTGAGAATATTGTCACTGCCAAATTCTGCTGGCAGTCCCTAAAATGTAAAGTGGTTCGGTCTGTTGGTAACAACATGTATAAACTAGAAACCTTGGACACTAAAAAATATTAAAGTATGAATTGCTCACAGCTATTTAATTTATTTTAATGGTTTAGCTTAAAATTTAAAGTGCAATGTTAGGACATAAGGCAATTATTTAGTACGATTATTTGTAATAATATTGATTATAATTTTTATATTAATTTATTGTAACTATTTAATTTTATTAATTTTGAGTAAATTATTTGTCGTCTTGCATTTTGATAAATCAAGCAATTTTTATTTTAATATCTGTGATAATATTAAGGTACCTGATTAGTTTAGAGTTATAAGTTCTTTTTTGTGCAATAGCAGTTATTAGTAAAAAGAACCAGTGATCCATATGTGACATTTCTGTTTAAAGAAATCCGTATCATCTTCAAGACCTTTTTTTAAGTTTCCAGGACGTGTGTCGAGATCCTTAGAGCAACCATAAAGATAGAGATAAGAATAGAGGCATTGCCAAACAAAATAGAGTAGTATCAAAAAATAAAATAATTGATAGATTATAATAACAATTATTATTGACGTTATAAATAGTCGAAATTATAAATGAATAACGAAAGAGTGTATAGGATATGCCTTAGAACAGATGACAGTGAGGTATACAACTCTATTGAACCTCTTGAACATCGGCGCGAGTGTAACACTGATATTAGAATGAAATGCGCTCTAATAAAATCTTGGAACCATATCCGAATTTTTTTGCGTACAACATGCTTTTTATTAATAGCTCATACATCTCAGCTCATCATCTTCCTGCAAAGGTTTATCCTACTAATTTCAATATAGAAAAACACAAATAGAATATTTGCAAGCACCATTTCTTATATTCTTCTTCCTACAACCTAGCTTTCTAGTTCTGGCACAAATCATAGGCCCTGAATTCTAGTCCGGGATAAATGATATAGAAGACAAAAGTGGTTATGAAGCAGACATTAAAAGAAAAAAATGGCTTCATTAATTTAGATGTTGAAGAAAACAAAACAAAATAAAAAAGGATGCCCATTTTGGCCCTCTAAGATGCGATTTATTGCAACAAAATTTTTATAATTAATGCAAAATAATTTATGGAAATCGTTGAGTTGGAGTTTATTCTTCTGTTAGTCAATCAAATAATCTTGTCAGAAAACTTGCAGCAAGTTTAAAGTCAGAAATATCTAACGTCTAGGATTTCTGTTGCAAACAAGTGGCTCAACTATTCACTTGTTTACCTCAATTATATGTGATATTAAAATCTAACATCCTACGTTCCTGGCAAATCATAGCAAAAGAATGCAACATAAGCATGATTTCATTCAATTCTTTTGTAAAATTGTGATTATGTATTTTAAATAAACTTGTGTGAATGTTTTAACATCTGTAAGAATGACATGTATATTAACGAAATATTTGTGAACGCCAAGTTAAAGTTTTACATTTAAAATTTGACTTCACTTCCAACTCAGTGCAGTTTGGTGATAACATTTCTTTTTATGCAGATTATGCGATACGTCATGAAAAGGCAGCACGGTTGCAGCTTGGAAACCTATTGGCAGAGAAATGGGAATTTCAGGTAAGCATCTTAGAAAACTTGTATACGGTTTATATTAAAATAATTTTTTTTTATTAAGATGAGTTATGTTTTAAAAGATGGAGTTATGGTTGCTTATGCTTTCTCCATTTTTTTTTTCTAAAAATTTTTAAATCTTTTGTCTTCTCTGGTGTTTCGTACGTTATAAAAAATAAGTTAAATATATAGGATAGTGCCCGATTTTTCTATTGAGCTAAAATTGGGGAAGATGGAGGGAGGCAATTGGTGAAGTAATACAAATCTACAAGAAAGCGTTGTAACTGTCCCCTTATAGCTACTGGGTGTGGCTTAATGCATTATAGTGATGATATTATTGTATAATGAACATATTATCAATATTATTATTATTATTGCAAGATTTTTAGGGCAAAATTATTTACTGTTTCAATATATTTTGTATTAAAAAAATTATTAAAACAAATTTTAGGTATTTCCCTAAACAGGACTCATGAGAAAACTATTATGATCCTGTTAGGAATATTTAAGGTTAACGTAGAAAGGTCTCTTAAGCTGTCATTCACACGGGATATCAAGTAGCTTTGTTCTAATTTCCCTTACTGCAATATACATTTTGAAGATATTAAAGATCAAATACGAAAGCCGATTAATATGATGTTATTAACAATTCGTCTTTAACCAATTAACCCCACTCATCAGGATACATTAAAAAGTCATTCAAGGTATGATCATTGAAAATCCAGATTAACACTCGTGAAGAGTTAGCACGTATTTTAATAATCATACCATTATTCTAGCACTGTCGGCTTGAACTTTGTTTCACCCAAATCGAGTCACAATTGTCACACAGGCACACTGTGGTAACATCTATTGATAGTGCAATTCTATTCCAAGCCAGCGATGTTATATTAAGCATTCCAGGAATTCTCTGTCTCCTTACAAAGACGACTCAAAAAGCTTTTGCAAGACATCGAATTGGGAGACTTACGGCCATCCCAGGTACTGAGCGAGATGAAAAAGCTGGCTGGCAACCAGATCGACTACAATTTTTTAGAATCCATGCGGACGCCGCGTTTACCGAACCATAGTTTCAATAAGTGAAGATCCACTTGATAAAACTGTTGTAATGGCCGATAAGATTTCAGAAGTCAATGACAACGTGTCAATCAACGAACTTTCAACACCAAATGCTGTAACAACAAAATAACTTTACAATAGCAGATACAGCAATTAACAAAGAAAATAGATAGCATGAAGACACAATTTAGACGCTTACGTAGCTGCAATAGGGCTGCATCTGCTAGTCGTAACCACAACTCCCGTGCTCGCACTTAGACCAATAATAAGTGCTGGTATCACAAGAAATTCGGCTCGAAAGCAAAAAAACAAATGCCAAGAACCCTGTAGTAAAAAGCTTAACTTACAAGTCTATCACTGGCGACGGTACATGACAGGCAATTAGCTCTTTATGGCCGTCTCACAATTTTTGATAAAAATTCTAATTTATATTTTCTCGTACAATGGAGCCGAAGTAAGCATTATTTCTCCTACCCGTAAGCAATTAGGGAGTCCAGTCAACAACATTTTTTTATTTGCCGCAAAAAGATCACCAATAAAAACCTTTGGGTAGAAAAGCCTTACACATGGAATTTTATAGTTTCTCAAGTCTCTCAACCTATTTCAGGAGCAGATTTCTTTGAGTATCACAATCTGATAATTAATATGCTTTTTGACGGTAACACTAATATGGTAAGCAGTTGTGATGTCAAAAATATCGAGTTGTCAATCATAGGTCTATCTACTATCAACAACAATGACGAGTTTCAAATGTTGCTAAAATCCATCCCCGAAATCACTCAAACACAACAAAAAATTAGAACACCCGTACACAATGTCATTCACCACATCATCAAACAGAACAACCGGTTTTCGCTAAACCTCGCCGTCTCGCGCCTTGTATGCTCAAAGCTGCCAAAGCTGAGATCCAATCTTTATTCGATGCCGGAATTTGTCGTCCCGTCGTCCAGCCCGTAGGCAAGCCCCCTCCACAGGGAAAAAAATGGTGAGTGGGGGCGCTGCGGCGACCACACAAAATTAAACGCCAGACCGATACCCGCTTCATGATTTTACGCATTAGCTGGAAGGCAGCAAAATTTTCTAGACAATAGATTTAAAAAGGGCATACTACCAAGTTTCTGTACGCTGATGTGCCGAAATCAACCATAACTACACCATTCGGCATGTTCGAGTTTACTTACATGACAATCGGTTTAAAGAATGCGAGCAAAATTTTCAGCGGTTGATGGATCACATCTTTCGTGACGTAGACTTTACCTACGCTTTTTTGGACGGCATACTGATTGCCTCAAAAGATTAAAAAAAAAACACAGAAAACATTTAAAAATGATTTTTAATAAACTTTAGCAGTACGGCATCGTTATCAATCCATTCAAATGCGTTTCGCTAAGTCAGAGGTGAAATTTCTAGGTTTTACAGTTAACAAAAGCGGCACGTGCCCATCTTTGTAACGAGTAAAAGTAATAACTAAGTATAAATTACTTGAGCGTCCTTGCGAACTTAAACCTTTCATTGGGATGGTAAATTTTGTCAGAAGTTTTTTACCAAAAGCTGCCACACAGCAAGCAACACTATATGACACATCACCGATTATATAGACGGTGGTAAGAAAACTCGCACTTGAACAATGCAAAACACATCTACGTAAGCAACCTTCCTTGCTTTTCCCAAACACAACGCATAACTGGCACTAATGGTGGAAGCTTCTAGCATAGCGGTAGGTGCCGTTTTGCAACAGGTGGCAAAGAATAGTCTTCAACCTCTTGGCTTCTATTCGGAACGTCTTACCGAAGCTAAGTATTTCCAGTATATGTTAGAGGGCCGATAATATTCTATATACCTGGACCACAAACCATTGCAGTTCGCATTTACACAGAAACTCTACAAGGCAAGCCCAAGACAGATCCGGCACCTAGATCTTTTAAGTCAATTTACGGCAGATATTAGGCATATATCCGGCAAAGAAAAAGAAGTAACATTAAATTTTGAAGAGTAATGTCGTCTCCAGCCCGACAACGAAGAAATAAAATCGTTATTCAACGCTGCATCGGGATTACAGCTAAAAAAATTTGTATTGCCCCATTGGTATTATTATAAATCCAACAACAAGAAAATTTAATTAAAGATGAAAGATATTTTATTACGAGTTACTACTCTGATTTTCTTTATAAAAAGTTCGTTTCTTGGTGCCTGCTCTAATTGGATGTATGTTCGGTTTCCAGCTATAGAAGATTTCGTTGATTGAAGTAGTGTTGCTCCAATTGAAATAGTGATTGCTTACCTTGTTTTCGTCAAAAAAAAATGAGCACGGCTAGAATTAGACTCTTTCTCGGGTCATAGGTGTTCCCTATGTTGGGCGTTTAACCTGTTGGAGTAGCATAAATATTGCACACAACTGCACACCGATTCCTACTGCATTTCTTCTATAACTAGGAGTTTTGTTGCGGGTGGAAAATTAAAGGTGTTTCACAGGGCACACTATTAAAATAAATTTACCCATTAATCCATTTTGTTTCAAATTTTCTTTATTCAATTTTGTTTAGTTTCAATTTTTAATATTTGTCTTCTTTTTGTTACATTATTGTCATTTTTACCTTACTTTGTTGTTCTTTCTTGCCCGACACTATTTCACACTATTTCATCTACTTTTTATACCAGTCACCACAAAAAGTGGAAGAAGAGGGTATATAAGTTTGTCATTCCGTGTGTAACTTCTACAATATCCATTTCCCATTAAGTATATATATTCTGACTTCTTGTGCATGCATATTTAATAATAGCACATTTTAACAAAGGAAAATCCTATAGAAAAATAGGAAAACTATTAATTAAATTTTCTATTTTTAAGTGTTCAAAATATAATTAAAAAATATAAAGAAAATGGTTCAGTTTCAAATTCAAAACCAATCGTGATGGTGGTTAACATCGTAAGAGAAGTGAAGAAAAATCCAAGAAACTTGCAGATGATATCGCTAATAACTATAACAAACATGTCCACCCAAGAACCGTTTAAAGAGCATTGCGAAAAACGGATACAAAGGCCGAGTTCCCCGAAAAGAGCCACTGATAAGTGAAAAAAACGGAAAACTAAGACTTGAGTTTGCACATAAGTATAAAAACAAAGACGCTGAGTTTTGGAGAACAGTTCTATTTACAGACGAGTGCAAATTTAATTTGTTTGAAATCAATGGACGGGCAAAAGCAAAATTTTGTTCCTACAGTAAAACATGGGGGTGGCAATGTAATGGTTTGCGGAGCTATTGGAGCAGCGGGGGTTGAAAATTTAGAGTTTATTGATGGCATAATGAACCAGCATACATACAAGAGTATATTGGAAAGAAATTTGCAAGCATCCATCGACATCTTAGGCCTTGAACGTAATTCGATCTTCCAACAGGATAACGATCCAAAGCTCATTGAACTTTCTGTGAAAGAGTGGTTGCTGTATCATGCTCCCAGACAGCTCCATAGCCCACCCAGTCACTAGATTTAAGCCCAATTGAATACATTTGGGATTTAATGAAGCACAAATTACCATCAACTTCAGTAAAGAGCAAAGAAGCTCTTAAAAAAATATGGTCAGAAATATCGCCTTCTGAAACAGAAAGCTTGGTACTTTCTATGCCACGCCGCTTGCAGGCAGTTATTGATAACCATGGCGGTCCAACAAAGTATTGAAATGTTTTTTTTTTATTTTATTTAAAAAATGTGCTAACATTCCAAGATGTAATTAAACTTTTTTCCAGTACATTTAATCGTATTTTTAAGGATTACAGTAATGTTTTAATGAATTTTATATTTTTTTTTTTGTTTATTGTTATTTATGAAACTAAGTAAAACTAGATACTTTAAGTTTTTCTGAAACGTTTACTTTTCTCTAAACATAAAATTTTTAGTCCCTGACTGTATAAGTTTGTCATTTCGAGTGCAATTTCTACAATATCCATTTCCAATCACATAAAGTATATATATTACGACTTCCTATGCATAGCGAAGCCGATTGAGCGATCGCCGTCTGTCCGTCCGTTTTAGTGTTGAAGTCAAGTTTGCCTAGGTACTAGATGTTCTAGAAAAAAATAAGTACGTCATTCGATCAGACACAATGTCGAAAAAGATGCTATTGAAAATCAGCACGATCGGTCCATGTCATTCGAGACAGCAGGCAAAACCGTGCTACTTTTTTTAGGAAAGGGATAGATATGAGATAAGACAGGTGGTGAAAGCAGAGAGATAGAGAGTTAGTTATTTTACTTCGCCGGCGCATTTGCTATGAAGAGGTACCGACAAAGGAGACTTAAAGTATTCATGTTAATTCTGAATATGTATTTATACCATTAAACAGAAAAAACATTTTTTTATGTTTTGATTTCCGAAGGGGTTGAACCCTTGGCAACCAGGTTTGTAGTCAACGTGCTTACCACTTCGGGGTGTTAGAGAATTAAAAAATAAGAAAAAACATCAAGTAAAAAATTGTCGCTCGCCCATATTTTTCGAGTTACGGGGCTCTGAAATTTTCAATATTTCTTAAATTTCAATTTGGGTACCATTTTAAAGGTTTTGAAGAGATCTTTAAGGATATACTAAAATTTTCTAAAAATGCTTAACCCATTAAGAGCCAATTGCATTTTTATGTAAAATTATATTAACTAATTTTTTTTCTTATTTTTAATTCTCTGTCACCGCAATCATTTTCTTTTTTGATAGCAGCTACTTCACTAAACTAGATTTACATAGACGGTAAAGGGTATATAAAATTCGGCGTAGCCGAATTTAGAACTCTTACTTGTTTATTTCTGTTTTTTGTTTTTTGCAAGCGGTATTTTATAGCACAGTACGCGTGATACCGTTGTCACCGCTGTAGTGTTGGTGTAGGCCGGATAAGGGAATATAATGGCTGGCAATAGTAAAAACACAGTGTTGTATATTCCATTGAGGATCGTATAAAATGATCAAAATAAAATTCTTATTAAAAAAAAAATAATGACTAGAAAAATTATCTGTATGTGAAATGATGATCGCCTGGTAGAAGAAAATCCTTATGAGGATATTCCTTTAGTGATCGTGCAATAGAAAAATAATAGCCATATAGAAAGGACACAAAAATAAGAAAAATAAAAAAGCAGAACGAAAAATTCATTTTATTGTAGAAATAAATAAAATTGTTATCTTGAATTGAAAAAAATAGAAAATTTTAGAAAAACTAGAAAAAAATACGGAAAATATGAAGCTAAAACCGGTAGGCAAAAGCTTTCGAAATGAGCAGAAGAGTTTTGTCATTCAAATGTGCAGTTTTAGAAATTTTTTAAGAGATATATGTATAAAAAGAAATAAATTCAAAATTGAACTAAACGCGTATAGCAAGCATTTCGTAAAAACTTTGGGTAAAAAAAAATTTAACAAGGATAAAAAATGAAAGCCATCAGGGAGAAATAACCAATAATCGAAAAAATAATTTAAAAAAAAAATAAATTTGTGCAGTCTATTTATTGCATTAAATATATGAGAACAATGAAAATTGATCATATAAATTTCATTTTTTTTTTAATGATAAGTTGCCATATCTTCTACTTTAATTTTTCATTTTAACTGCCAAGAATTTTACCATTAGACAAATTTATATGTTGACGCCGCACAATAAGTAAAATTTAGTAAATAAAAAACAAAAAAAATATAAGACGGTAGAGGTGGCTCGTGCTTATTTTAAAACAAAACGTAAACATTGCAGTATTTTGGATGCTTCTGGTCAAAAGAGTTTCGTGCTCAGGCTCATTTGGCTATTTTTATAATTATGTAAGAAAAGGTGAATTCGAAACTGGTTTTGATCGTGATAGGCAGACAAGTGAACATGCAATATTAAGCAAAACAACGAATGCAAAGATAAAATCCATAAAAAAATTCGGTTAATCCAGCTAAGGATTTAACTTTAATAACATGCTCAAGCTTAAACGGAATCGGCTTACGTGATCTTATACCAGCCGACCTCTGTCATTGGTATAGTGCTTTTATACCTTTCACTATTGCCTTTACTTACTCGAAAAACAAATGGCCCTTTCATCATGCGCATTGTGGATCAGTACAAAGATATAGTTACAGTTGTAATGGGCAAATATGAGTCAGAATAAGCGCGAAAGGACCAAAACTTGTTGGTTATGCAAAATAGAGTGAGTAGAAACGAATGTTTATACATTAATGTATGTGTAAAAAATATCTCTTTATAAATAGACACAAGTGAATGTTGATCAACTTTGGTCTGTGGGCCCTGACAAAAGTGTTAAAGTTTAGCTAAAGTTTAGTTTTTGCATTTTTAATTGCTGGTATTTATATAATTTATCTTATGTTTTCTCTCCTTGATTTGTAAAAGGCATTGAAGAAGAAGATGGTTTCGTTTTGTGCGACTGGCAAAGTTTTCGATGCTCAAGTAGTTTTTAGAGCTCAAATCAATAATTTGCACTCATTATTCACATAAATTGTGCAGCCGAGGAAGGGACCGTTAAAGAAAGAACATAATTATATAATACTACCCCGCGGCTTCGTCAGCGTTTTAATTCTTACTTTCGCAAATTCGAATTAAAAATGCATCTGTGTTTTTAAATATTGTAACGTTTATTTAAATTTATAAACGTTTATTTTATTGAGTTCTTTTATTGCAATTTGAATACACACAGTTTAATTACTACTTAAATTAAATTACACTTTAATTTAAGGATTATTTACTTATCGCGATTAGTACACAAAAATACGCGATGGTAACTTTATCACAAGATCTTCACTAGTTGACGTTTTCACTAAGAATGAATTCAGCCTGTTTGGCTGTTGCTTTTAAATACCCAATGTTAAGGCTCTTGAATATAGCAGAACTTCCTCCAACTGTTGGTTGAATATTCCTTTACTAAACATTTATTATTTGAGACACATGATATTTGTTATTTGATTCCAGATCCTTCCATTATTATTTTGAATTTATTTATACATGCTGTCTATTTTTATGAGTCGTTATGTAGGTGTTTGTGTAGTTGTGTGTTGCGTTTATTTTCATTGCTTTATGTAAGTTGTTTTTGTTTTGTGATTAAGAAATTTTGTAGAAACTTCTGGCGTTGTAGGGATACACAATAGGTCATTTCATTTT
This sequence comes from Cistogaster globosa, assembly GCA_937654795.1. Taxonomy (NCBI): domain Eukaryota; kingdom Metazoa; phylum Arthropoda; class Insecta; order Diptera; family Tachinidae; genus Cistogaster; species Cistogaster globosa. The sequence goes on from OW569407.1 coordinate 45,862,748, forward strand.
ACTTTGTTGGTGACAATTATTTTTATTTCTTTTTATGACCTTAATAAAGCATCTTCGCAACACTGCCGCCCGAATAGGCTCAATATTACCTTTGCCATATTTGGCTAGCCGTTCCAGGTGTACAAATTTCATTTTTGACCTCGGATTATGGTATCTACGTATCCGGTAAAGAACATCATTCAATTTCCTGATCACCTTGAATGGTCCCTTCCAGTAAGTTTGCTGCTTAGGAGACAGTCCTTTCTTGCGTTGTGGGTTATATAGTAGAACCATTTGTCCTTCAGTAAATATCTTCGTGTTTGCTACTCGATCATATCTGGCTTTCATTTTATCGCTAGACATTTTAATGCGGTTACGGACAAACTCATGAAGCTCATGCTGGTTTTCTTGTGCTTGAGGAACATTCCCATTGTCTTCGTCTGCAGGTCCCGGCTTAATACCAAATTCTAAGTCTGCTGGCAGTTTTAGTTCTGTCCCGAAAAAGATTTTTGCTGGACTTCGTGAGGTTGAATCATTTACAGCTAACCGATAAGCTTGTAAGAACTTTGGTATATGCTCATCCCAATCCTTCTGGTGAGTACGATTAAATCTTTTTACCATGCCATCAGACTGTGGATGAAGCGGTGTCTATCTCGTCTTTTTGATAGTATATACATCACACATCTCTTTAAATATGGCCGATTCAAAATTTCGTGCCTGGTCTGATTGCAGTTCTAATGGAACACCGTATAGACACACCCAATTGTTAACAAAAGCGTTCACCACTGTTTTGGACGCTTAGTTTGGAATGGCATACACTTCAGGCCATTTGATAAAATAATCTATAACCACTAATAAATATCGGTTTCCAGCATTACTAAAATGGAATGGGCCTGATATATCAATAGCTATTCCCTTAAAAGGGGGCGTTGTATTGCTGAAACTTGCCTTAACTCTTTCTTGTAGGACCCTTGGCCGCAATGTACGGTTCGCAATTTGCTATCCAATCAGCTACGAACTGTCGGTAGCCTACCCAGTAAAATCTGCTGGAACCATTTTGAAACTGCTTCATTACCTCACTTCTTTTAAGAGTTGGCACGAAAATTAAGTCTGTTGTGGCTTTGCCATCTATGCTTTCCAAAGATCGGTATAAACAGCCATCTACCACTTTCAGGCTTTCTCACTCAGCCCAGTACGATTTTGCTAGGCGGCTTTCTACCGATATTTTATTATGGTTCGGTCTTCTGTTATTTTGCTTAGCCAATATAATTTTTGCCAAAGTTGGGTCCTCATTCTGTGCCTTCGACCAGTCTTCGCTTAAACCAATTTAGGTAAGCCGCACGTCAATGATGCACTCCTTTTTTTTGACATTTGTGCAGTGCTTGCACTCTACATTGCATGGCCGTCTTGAAAGGGCATCAGCGTTGTTGTGTGTTCCGCCTTTTTTATGTACAATACTAAATTCATAGCTTTGCAAACGTTCAACCCAGCGTACGAGCTGCCCCTCGGGGTTCCTAAATTGCATCAAACAACGTAGTGCGGAGTGCTCCGTCCTTAAGTTGAAATGTTGACCATATAAGTACTTTTGGTAATGTTTCACACACTCCAGCACTGCCAAAAGCTCCCGTCATGTAACGCACTAATTTCTTTCGGGCTTCGAGAGTGCCCTGCTGTAGTAGCCAATTACCTTTTCTGTTCCGTTAATCTCCTGAGAAAGTACCCCTCCTATTCCATAGCCGCTTGCATTCGTGTCCAATATCAATTTCTGTCCAGCTATTAGATAGGCGAGGACTGGTGCCGTACACAAAAGTTTCTTGAGCTTCTGAAACGCTTCTTCTGCTGCTTCACTGTAGTAGTACGGTAGCAACTTTCTGGTAAACTCATGCAAGCTAGCAGCTACTTGAGCAAAGTTCGGCACAAATCTCCTGTTGTATGTGCAAAACCCCAGGAAACTATGCAGCTCATGAAGATTTTGTGGACGAGGCCAGGTCTTTAGTGCCAGTGCTTTATCTTCATCAGTTGATATGCCCTCGGCTGTTACACGATGTCCAAGGTATTTGACCTCCTTTTGAGACAAAGCACATTTTTTAACACTTAATTTTAACTCTGCAGCTGTTATACGCATAAATACTTCATTCAGGTTTTTGAGGTGTTCGTCAAAAGTTTTCCCCATTATGAATATGTTATCCAGAGACACTAAGCACGTTTTCCAATTGAGACCCTTAACGCTCAAAAGTAGCTGGAGCGCTGCAGAGCACAAATGGCATCACCATGAACTGCCATAAACCACCACTCGCGCTAAAGGCAATTTTCTCCTTGTTTTAATCGGCTATCTCTACTTGCCAATAGCCGCTCTGCAAGTCCAAGGTAGAGAGCCACTTTGTTCCAGCTAACGTGTCTAAGGTATCGTCAATTCTAGGCAACGGATAACTGTCTTTTTTGGTGACGTCATTGAGCTTCCTGTAGTCAACGCAAAACCTGGTACTGCCATTTTTCTTCTTAACTAAAACTACTGGCGAACTCCACGGAGTCGGATGGCTCAATGAGTCCAGTCCGTTCCATTTCGCTGACAAGGTCCTTGATCTCGTTTCGCCTTGCTAGGGGAACACTTTTCGGTGCTTGTTTTTTAGGTTTCGCTTCGCCAGTATTAATTTCATGTTTCACCTCTGCTGTTCGCCTTGGCTTTTATTACTTAGAGCGAAGATGGAGGCATGTTTTCTCAACAACTTCTTTTCTTTGTTTCTGTCAAAAAATGTCAGTTCTGCCACCAATTTTTGCACATGTTCTGCTAGTAAATCTCTTTCTCTGGCTGTTAATTTGAGGCATACTGTATTCACCGTGCGATTGGTTATGGCTTCAGCTGGTTCACATCGACCTATCTCGAAATTTCTGGTAATGGTCTTTTTGCTAATGGACAGATTAAGTTCTCTCACAGCAACTCTTCCATCGTCGCAGATTTTCAAACGGGCTTTAGCTGTTAAAATATTGTCTTTTACTTCTGTTGGTTCTACCACCCACAACCGGCTATCCACACAATATGCCTCCACACGTGCCCATACTATAGTTTACGCCTGAGGTGGTAATTTCTGGCGTTCAACGGCAAATAGCTTCCTTACTGCGGTCCTGCTCTCATAACCAACATCCAGGGGTATTTCCACATTACGCCAGATCATTATTTGCTCGCCCATGTGCAGATTAATACCATTGGCTATCATGAAGTCTGCACCAATGATAACTTCATCCACTATGTCGGCGACAACAAATACATGGTCAACGCTGATGTCTGCTATAGTCAGTCTTACCCTGGCTCTTCCATAGACAGTCGTACATCATTTAACGGTTCCACTGCGCCTTTTACTAAATCGGGCCTTATTATAGATTGAGATGCTCCTATGCCTATGATGAGGACTTGCTTTCTTCCGTTGATAAGACCGCAAGCAGTTAGGTTGCTACTCTTCTGTTGTACAACGGAAATCGAGATTGTGGAGCCGTCGGTTGTTGGAGCCAACACTTACCCCTTAGCGCTAGCTCGATTTAGTCTAACAAGGACTCGAGCGATTTGGTGTTATTAGCCCGCTTGTTGTCCCGCGTTGGCGAAGCGAATCTTGTTTTTTTCTTAATAGATCTACAGTTGCGCTAGAAATGGCCAACTTTTCCGCAGTTGAAGCATTAGGCGCGAGGCTTACCCCTTTCCTCCTCCATTATTTATTTGAAAATATCTTTTATCTCGCTCACTTTGTCGCCGTGGTTGTAATCATCAGTCTCAAGACATCGCACCTTGTACACCTGTGGCTTCGAGATGACTTTTGCGGTCTCCTGTGCTAGCGCGTACGAGATAGTTTCTGCAAAGGTTGATTTTAGCATAGCACAAACCGCATATTTAACATATGGATCTCGTGTACCATTCACAAATGCTTCCATTTTAAACTGATCGAGAAACGGATGATCTTCGCCTGGGTAAATTAGCTGCACCAAAAGTTCAATTTCCATAGCAAAGTCTTGAAGCAGCTCGTTCGCCTTTTGAACCCTGCCTTTTAACTCCATTCTATAAGGTTCTCTTTTATGCGAACTTTCGTACTTACATTGTAAGGCATCCATTATGTCCTCATAATTATTTCTACATCCGGCTGTTAAGCTTTCGAGTACACAAAAATACGCAATGGCAACTTCACCAGAAGATCTTCACTAGTTGACGTTTTTACTAAGAATGAATCCAGCCTGTATAGCCGGTGCTTTTAAATACCCAATGTTAAGGCTCTTGAATATACCAGAACTTCCTCCATCTGTTGTTGTTCTTTACTACGCATTTATTATTTGAGACACATGATGATTGTTATTTGATTCCAGAACCTTTTATTATTATTTTGAATTTATTTATACATGCTGTCTGTTTTTATTTGTCGTTATGTAGGTGTTTGTGTAGTTGTGTTGCGTTTATTTTTATTGCTTTATGTTAGTTGTTTTTGTTTTGTGAATAAGAAGTTTTGTAGAAACTTCTGGCGTTGTAAGCATACACAATAGTTCATTTCGTTTTACTTTGTTGGTGATAATTATTTTTATTTATCTTTATGACCTAAATAAAGCATCTTCTCAACAATATCATAAGCATTATAAATTAAACGTATTAAAAAATTTCTATTGTTTTTGCTTTACATTTTTGTGCATTTATATAACCGTAACAGAACAGAAGTACTTGTCACTGGGTAATTACTCAAAATGTTGCAACACAAATAGTATGTATAGTATGTATACAATAAAACAGTAACAGGATAATATCTGTACATGTGATATTTTTGGAAAATTTTGGTGAAGATAATCAAAGTGGAATAACAAATATCTATTTTTGGAATGTTTTCTGTCTGTGAACTGCTGTTTTTTTTTTTTTTTTTTAAAGAGAAGTAACACCTCAGGCAACAATGCCTATTTAGTTATTTTTGTAACCGTACTACATTCTTGAGGAAAGGGATAGATGAGAGATAAGACAGGTGGTGCTGGTTGTATTTCAGTAAAATTTCCTGAGAAGGTCCTTTAGAACCTTAGTTCAAATATAGAATATTGTTTTTTCATAAAAATATGTTATTTCGTAGAGAAAATAAAGACAAAAATCTAGTCACCAAATTTCATCGCTATAATGGTCCTAAAACAGTAGTCAGCACATTTATATTTCATAGATGAAAATTTTTAACACTGTTTACAGATCTTTAAAATGAATATTTAAAAACAAAATTTTCTAAGATAAAACTTTCCTAAAAATAATAAAACATGGAAAAAATTCAGTTACCGCTCCAAAAGAAAAAAATTTGCCTAGTCACCAAGATCGGTCCATATCTCTCGAGACAGTGACCTAAACACGCTTGCCTCTGTTTTTTCGATATCACTAGGAACAATGAACCAACTCCAATAAAAAAAAACAAATATATGGGGCGATAGAGCTTTAAAAAATAAAACAAAAATACCCAGTGAAAAAATTTGCGTTCGCTTATATTTTCCGAGTTATGGGCGTCGGAAATCATCATAAAAAAGTTTTTGATTGTCAATATGGGTATCATTAGTTGGAAGCTTTTGAATAAATCTTTCAGAAAATACAAAATTTTTTTTTTAAATGCTTCACTCATTAAGAACCGATTACTCCTTATACTAAATACATTATTGTACTTAATTTTTTTGTTATTTTTGTTCTCTGTCACCGTAATATTTTCTTCTTTGATAGGAGCTACTGCAATAAACTAGATTTTCATACATGGTGAAGGGTATATAAGATTCGTAACAGCCGAATATAGCACTCTTACAAACATACCTAAACAAAGGCGGAAATCGTTTTTTTTTTTTGCTGTCACAAGTTCTCAAGCACCTACATTTTATATGTAGGATACTGCAATATCGCGGCGGCAACGCAACGGCAACTCTGAAAATGGAAAATCTAATTTTTACAAGGCGTTTAATAATTTGAAATAGATATAAATTCAAATAAATAATTTTTGTTATATAAAATTTGAATTTATTTACACAACACATAAAATTTTTATTAAGTTAAAATTATCACGGAAGTTATATATATTTTTTAATAATCCAGTTTTTACCGCTTTTATTTAGCGTTACTGCTTTTGTTTGGGTATGTCACTTCAGTGTTAAACGTTCCGTTTTCCGCTTTTGTTTGGATATGCCTGTTATTACAGACATACCTTAACAAGCGTGGATACCGTTTTTTTTTTTTTTGTTGCTGCCACAAGTTCTCAAGCTCCTACATTTTGTATGTAGCATACCAAAATAACGCAATGGCAACCTTGCAATTGTAAAGTCCAATTTTGACAATTTAATAATCCGAAATAAACATAAATTCAAATAATTCATTTATTTTAATTTACATAACACAAGTTGAATTTTTATTAGTTTAAAATTATCAGGGAAGTTATAGATATTTTTAATAACCCAGTTTTTATCGTTTTGATATAGCGTTGCCGTGTTTGTTTAGGTATGTCATTTCAGAGTATAAGTTATGGGGAAGAAAACGTTCCGTTTTCCGCTTTTGTTTTTTTGTTATTACAGTCATATTTAAACAAGAGAGGAAAATGTTTTTTTTTTTTTTTTTTTGCTTTCAAAAATTCTCATGTTTGTATATTTTGTATGTAGCATATCGAAATAACTCAACGGCAATCTTACAATTTTAAGATCCAGTTTTGCCAAGGTGTTTAATAATAATTCAAAAAAAACATAAATTTAAATAATTCAATTCTGTTTTTTTACATAAAACTTTTATTTACATAACACAAATTGAATTTTTAATAATTTAAAATTATCAGGGAAGTTATATTTATTTTTTTAACAACCAAGCTTGTATCGTTTTGATATAGCGTTGCCGCTTTTGTTAAGGTATGGCATTTCTGCTTTGGTATAGGTATGCTTGTTACTTGTTTAATTCTCTACCATCCCATATAGTTTTTTTTATTGTTTTTTGTTATTGGAGTAATTCCACTACAAATGCAATTTTAAGCAAAAAATGTTACCTGAAAAATTTCGCAACAACCTTTAGTTTCAGAGCTATTGACCTCCAAAATGTTTATGTACATATGTATGTGTAATCATGAATATATCGAGATTTTGATGGCGGAATGAGACAACATACATGTACATAGGTATCATTAAAGAAGTAACTTAAGATGCTATTTAATGAGACAGGTCAAAAGTAAAAAAATCTAGTACGAAGGCATTTACACAAGGAAAGAAAGAGAGAGGGAGAAATAATGATAAGCAGTACAGACTTTGATGTACTCGCAAAGTTGCTTTGTTTTTCGTTCGTTGCTTGTACACAGTTGTATATATGTACATATGTGTTTGAGCACTGAATGCAAAACGTCCAAACGATCACACAGAAGAAAACAAAATTTGTGAAAGAAAACTTTGTGTGTCTTAACGCGAAACAAGGTTTTTTATCATGCAACTCTAATAAAAATTGGCTAAAACCAAGGTGAATCAAATACCAGGTGGCAACGTAGGCCAATTCAGTATTTTTTCCTTGTATGCACCACTTTCTAACTTTGTATATAAAAAATATGTGTATATGCGCTTTAAAATTATAGGTAAAGGTTGGGTCTTAGCTGATCCTTTTACGTTATGTGTACTGATATGCGAAACTTGTTGTGTAAGAGTTATTTTCACGAAAGATTTGATATTTTTAGAAATATACAATTATCTCTTTTAAGTTAATGTTTTTATAGTTCTCTTCAGTTTTCCTTTCCTTTATCAGGGATGGCAAAAGCAAAAAGAAAAATAAAGGATAATTGCCAAGGCAAATTGAATATTAGGTAAAAGTAATAGTGCATATAAACGAATTCGCTTTACAAAATGTAAACAAACAAAGTCTTTATTTAAATTTTGTTGACGCGGCATTAAAAACATGAACAAATTTTAAATTTTAAAATGAAAAAATGTGTAAGAAGTAAAGAGACTGTCTGTGCTCAATAAGTGCGGTAATCATATAAGATGAAACAATTAAAGGGCAACATTTATTAAAAAAAAAAACGTTTCTTTAAAAAAAATATACATTTATTTAAAATATTTGAATATATACATATTTAAAGAACGAGTGCGGGAGTGGGACTTTGTTTGATATGCCCAAAGACACTAGAAAAATTAAATAAATTAGCATTTGTTCAATAATTTCTCTTTTTTCTCTGTTTTTTATATTATTCGTTACTGTTTACTGACACGTACACGTAAATTTATATAAACAAAATACACGATTTCTTTGTTTTTGTCCTCATGTGACTACCTATTATTCAATTTTCCTTTATAACTGCTCTGAATCAAGGCGAATTCATAACAGATATACTCACGACAAACATGAACACAATACTGCAAAAGGAACAAAGCGCATTAAACAGGTGACTGCCTTAGATCATGCCGTCAACATTTGTTTTAGCTTTTACGTGTATTTTGTTTATGTAAAAACTTTTGAGCTGTCAAAAACGTCTGGCAATATGAAAGAAAGCCACTAAGAATACATTGAATTACATACACACATATTACCAGACGTTTTTGAAAGCTCAAAAGTTAGTAAGCGAACGTAGTAAAATACAAAAGCATTTTTAAATTTTCAAGTATAAACCAGGTAGGCAGTAAAATAAAAATACCTTGATTGATACCCAAATTAAAAACCTTGCGACTTACGGGGATGCTCCAACAGAGAAAGCAATAGTTAAGTTACCTATAATGCCGTTAATACTAACTGGTTTATACTGATATAATGTTAATATCATTTGAAGGTTGATGAAGGAAATGCCTTGTTTAATTTTATTAAATTTTTGAAAAGATATCATTTTTGTAACAAAACAAAAAGAAAAGTAGTTAAATGTTAATATTGTGCACTATTTTAATATTTTTAAAGACACATGTAAGTATATTAGTTGAATAAAATGTATACGTTAAATTAAAAGCTTCAACGTTTATGCTGCAGTTAATAAAAATTTGTTAAATAAAAGTTTGGCATTAAACACCCTTTAAATCAGTCCAAAAATCACTAAAAACTAAAATTACTATACACGATCAAAGTGCTGGCCGTGTACGTCTCTTCAACGCCTTGATCTACAGATGCTGGATGACCACTCTAGAATTAAATTTAAGTTATATTTTATGCTGTAATTTTGCTTTCAGTATTGCAAAAAATGGATGTAAGAAAAAACATTATACGTGCATACAAACAAATGTAGCTATTATTTACAAAACAAAGAGAAAAATATTAAATGACAGTCACTATACTCTGCACCACGTTCCAATATTCATGCAATGGTTTAAATAAATCAAATTTTTTTTCTGACATTTTTTACAACCGCGAAACTTTAAATCTCGTTTAAAATGCAAAATTTGCATGTGCTCAAATAAAACAAAAACTACACACATGATCTGTGTAATATGCTCGATGAGTCTTTTGATCGTGCAAAGACCGCTTAAGACTGCCTTATTCTGCCATGTCGATTCTTATTACTTCACCAAAGTAATTTTGTTACTAAATGTCATCAACATACATAAAGCTTTTTCAAAACATATTTTTGATATAATGAAAACGTTTTGGGTGATGTTTGATGCATGTCATGATTCCTTACACATATGTATAAATGCACCAAACAATTAATTAACTCCAATCAAAAAACTAAATATATGGGGCTATAGAGAATTAAAAAGTAAGAAAAAATCAACGCTTGCCCATATTTTTCAAGTTATGGGCCTCTATACTTTTCATGTAAAATAACGATTGTGCACCATATTTTTTAAAAATTAACATGGGTATCATTTTTGAAGAGCTCTTATCTTTTGAAGACATCTTTCTTTACTAAAATTTTTAATTTTTTTATGTAATAATCTATATTGTACTTATTTTTTTCTTATTTTTTAATTCTTTGCCACCGTAATATTTGTTTATTTTTTATTGGAGTTACTGCACTAAACTAGATTTTCGAACATGGTTAAAGGTATATATATAAGAATATAGCACTCTTATTTGTTTTATGTAAAAAGGGAACCACATTGCACCTATCTACTCCCAAAAAACAAAAACGTGCTCACATGCATTAGAAAATGTACTTTCAATCCAACTCTAAAAAAAGTTGACCAAAACAAAAAAAAAAAAAAACACACAAGACAAATTAATTACCAGCTGGCAGCGCAGGCAAATTCACATTATTTTTGCTGCAAATCGTTACTGTCAAACTCCATATTTAAAAAATATAGTGACAAAAAAGCATAAGAGTTTTAATCAAAGTAAATTCAATAAATTGTATCAGCCCAGCTGATTTATGTTATGTTATGTTATGTTATGTGAAAAAATTAAAAAATTTAATTTTATTAAATAAAATTTGGAAAGCAAAAATAATATATGTATAAGGTATTTCTAAAAGAAGCCGGCTGGTACAACTTTATTTAGAGTACCAAGTGGTGACAGATGGTAAATAGAATTCGGCTTGCTTTGTTTAGTCAGCTGTTTTTTTCAATAAAATGTTGCTTTGAACCAATAAAATTACATTAGCTTTTTGTTTTTATAACGGTAGCCACCACCTGTCAATAATTTGTATCTTTTAAATTAAGGTAAATTTTTTTAATATAGACAAATTTTAAAACATAAAATAAAAGAATAAGAATTTAGTTAAGTGTATGTGTTTAAGTCTCAGTTAAAAATAGATTTTTATTTTAATGAACTGGAGTGTGCAGAGAGAAATAAATTCTTTATCGACACTCGCCGCTCTCCACTAATTTTTTAAACCTTTGAAAAAGGACATATATTTATAATCACAATCACTTGCTATTACACAATTGAAGTGAAAGGTTGGTAGAAAATAATAAACACTTACAATTATTGAAGATTCACCCCCATTTCTATTTTATTTATTGCTAAAATATTTATACACCCCCCTTACTCCAACATTTTTGGTCCAATCGAACTGGATTGGAAGTGTAAATATTTATCCCCGGTTATATCACGAAACATATTTATTGGATTTTTGCCTGAGTAAGGATATCTAACCTGCAAAACAACATTATCGAAGACAACATCGTTGTTTTTTTCATCTCCAAAAATATATAGAATATCTCATAAAATTTCAAGTAAATGAGTTTTCTAGCTACTTATTTGCCCAAAATACTTTTAAAAGTACAAATGCAATCTATTATATTTGCATACGTCTAACTCTTCTGTGTTTTTTTGTCTTCTTGTATACACAACGTTTTCATAAAGTGATGAGTGGTAAAGTTTCGTCACCGAGTATACAAAGAGCTATAATTGTGTTTCTCTGCGCATCTCTTTCTTGACATCCTATCGACTTATGTTTTGATTTGTGTTTCTAGCGCATGAAAATATTAAAAGTTTTATTAAGGGCGGTTTACGTGGTCATAGAAGTCTTACAACATGTCAAATTTTTGTGCAGAATAGTACCAGTGGGATCGTCTAAACCAAATATGTAATGAATCTGCACAAATTGAGAGAAATTACGGATAAAAATTTCGCAGTCGTATGGCTCTTTATGTTTTTTGAAAATTTTCAAAAGACAATTACGAATCATTAGATCAGAGATACAAACCGTCTAAAAACCTCTGTATAACAATTGTGTTAACGCGAAAAAATCTGTCGTGAGATTTTTACTCTCATTTTTTTTAAATACGTATGGATTTTCATACTATTTTCTCTTGGATTTTACGAACGTAAAGTCTTACCGTCTAAACCGCCCTTTACAGGCAAAAATAAGGGTAGGTTTTTTCTAAATTAATAAAATGATCAAAATTAAGTGAAATTTATGTTTTTTTTTTTGTAGCAGAAAGCAAATGTGTTTATTGTTAACGTAAGTACATTTTGATATAACCATTTGAGTGTGTTTTTAATTCTACCTTTTTAATTGTGCAGGAAGGAAGCTAACTACAATTGGCAAACATCATGTATGTATGCAACATACAAAAATTGAAATTTTTCTGTTTAATTAAGTCAGCTTTTTCTTTTTAAATTTCAGGAGTTTAACATAAAAGAAAGTCCACCAGAAGAGATCTTTCTTATCTTCCCAAGGATTTAGTTTACAGACGCAGCTAAAAAATTAAAAAAAGTTGTCTACAGGGCGTAAATAATTTAAGGCAAAAATGTAAAATAGAAAATTTGGGGCAGACCCTTAGTTTCGACGTTTGTATGTACAGTATGGCATATATCGTGAGAAAATATGGGTATCATTGGAAGGGTAATTTTAATATCTATTTAATTGAAGAGGATTAAAGCGAATATTAAATAAATTAAAAAAACAGGTAACGAAAAAAAAGCTTTTCATACAAACATAATTCCTAATCAAATTATTAAGTCAAGTGACAATATTATACAAAAAAAGATTTAGTAAAAAATCTTTATTAAGGGCTTCCCTTAATGGTTTGGTCATACCAAAGAGGAGAAAACCCTTCCGCCCGGCGGAAGGCCGCCTGTTCAAAAAGTCTTTAGTAAGCGAACTCGGTATTGGTCATACTAAAGGGGAGAAAATCCTTGCGCCAGGCCGATCAAAATATATTTATATGAAAAAATAGTTTGTTTGGTCGTTACATGTTTCTTCTATTTTTTGTTATTTTCCTTTTCAATTGAATAGATATTAAATTCACCTTTTCAATGATACCCATATTACCTCATTTTATTACCAAATACTCGCCATTCTGTACGTACAAGCTTTGAAAGCCCGTAACTCCGGAACTAAGGGTCAGCCGCAAATTTTCCATTTAATATTTTCTGCTTAAAATTTAATTTTACACCCTAAAGATAATTTTTTTTAAATTTTTAAGCTACGTCCGTAAGCTAGATTTGGTCCCCATGGGATTCTTAAAGGTAAGTAAAGCTTTTCATTATAATTAATCGCTTTGATACGCATGTGTGTATTGGAATCAGATAAGGTTCCATAGGATAGTGATTATGGTCATCAATGGTTCCTAGAGAAAATGGAGATACAAGTGTGAAGTCACTGAATTTTATCGGCAAAATGGTACTAAAACAGTTGTCAGCACATTTTATTTTTATAGATGGAAGTTTTTTAACACTGTTTAAAGAACTCTACAATAAATGTTTAAAAACACATTTTTCTGCTGGCTGTAAATAAAATATGTAAATTGTAATGTTAAAAATTTAAAATAAAAAAACACAAATACTCTAAAACCTTAGTTTTTATTGTGAAAATACTGTATCATTGTTAAATAAAATATATAACTTTGTAACAAAAATGAAATTAACATTACAATAAAAACATTAACTCAAATGCTAAATTGTTTTTAATATAATTTTTGGCTGAATAATACAAGTATTCGGATAATATATTATATGTATTTCATTGGTTCAGAAGAAAACATTGTCAAGCTTAAAATGGATCGTGAAACAATTACATATATGCCTTTTAAAAACATTTTTAGCAACATGAAGACGTAGTCGATTGCGCACATATTACTTTGAAATCGCTTCGATTTATTCTTTCAATCTTTTTTCTTTGTTTTCGACATCTTTATAAAATTTTTTTAAATTCCTTAACACCTACATCATCGGATCAGTCGGGCCCTAAAGAATCACTTTTATCATCATCGCTCCTTCTTAAACCAAATAAGTCCTCATCATTATCAGTTTCTTCGTAGGGTTTATTCTCCTCTTCGTTCAGTTCATTAACTCTTGCTACTTCTATGCGCTTCTTTTTTTCTTTGTTTAGATTTTTCCAAATTTCAAAAATTTATATTCCTCAACATTTCTTTAACACTAAAGTCAGCATTTTCAAATAACACCCTTAAACGATTGTCTTCCAATATTTTAATATTTTCTTGCAGCTTGTTTAGCCGATTATCATTTTATTTTAGTTGCCAACTCCTGATTGACTTTGGGTTACTTAGTATTAGTTGTACACGAGGCCTACGTTCACTTTCACAATAGACTTGGCCTTGTAATACAAACGAGCATCAATGAAGAAACTGTTAAAGAAATCAGGAGATAGAATTATATTTGCCATTTGGTCATAAGAGAATTTTTACATACCCATGCATGTAAGCTTTTAATAAATTCCTTCCTATTAAATGCTCCAAGCGCACTTCTAATTCCTTATGTGTAACAAAATGATAATCGTCATATGTTTCTACTATCTCAGCCAACATCTTGAAAACTACGTTCATTTTTTTTTATCAAAATCTGTATGCAAATGGTGTAAATACATTGTTTCAAAATCAATTGATGTTTTTATAAATAAATTTTTTTCCAATTCTTAATTAATTTTGTATGTTAACACACCAACAATGATGGTGCATTTCTGCCACAAATCACAATTTCTGCGTTAAAAAACACTACAGATTTAAGGACGTTTTCACTTGCATATGCTGCAATTTTCTGTAAAACCACAGCGTATCACATTTTTATAATAATTTAACAATTTTTTTTTAGCTAAAACTTTTTGTGTTTTATGTTTTCTTGTAAAATACCTAGTTTTTGTTTTGTTTATTATAACTCGTTCATAATAAAATAGCACTATATTTGTCTCTTTCTTGAGAAGCTGCAGAAAACCTGATTATATTGTTTTTCAAGTGCCAAGGGTTTCACCTCTGTATACCCTGTGATTTCGTCGATCAGCACAACACATGCAAGAGCATCAAAGCAAATGAAAGAGCATCAAACATTACAAGCCAGTGTTGTTGTAAAAGTTGTCATCGTTTCACAGTTACGACTTGTCTATACTTATTGAAAAACCAATCAAACAACTGCAGCGATTGGGTTTGTTCGAACCATACCCAACTACGGCTTCAAATGTAAACACAACATTTAAATAATATTTCGGTTTTTTTCTAACACTTTTGTTTTGAAATACATTCTTGTATCTCAAAGAGGCTATTCGGGGTTGTCATCAAATCAAAGTCGGATTTGATAATTATCGCTTTTGAAATCCGATATTAGATTCATTTAGTGTCATGAAAACATGTCGGTTTTGTTATTTTCGATTGGAAATAAAACCAATATTCGAATAAGGTGTTTTCTTGTTTTGCTTTTTTGTTTACAATTTTAAGTGTATTTCTTTACAAAATTTTCCAAATTGTACTAAAATATTGGTAAAAGTTGTGTTTTTTTTCTGAACAAAAACAAAGAAAAAAAGTGAGTAAATTTCATTAATAAAAAAATAGCATCCGGCATTGCAGCATTTTTGTTATTGGAAGAACGACACTCTGAAAAGGTGGCAAGAAAAATTTTGAGGGACTGCAGCAATCCCTTTGAAGTGCCGGAGACAGCGTAAGTATGTTTTGATGGTAACTAGATCTTAATATGTACATATATATATATATATATATATATATATATATATATATATATATATATATATATATATATATATATATATATATATATATATATATATATATATATATATAAATGTTGTTCACGTTCATTGCCTCTGATCGTTTAAGCAAAGAGGCTTTTCGAGAACTTCTTAATACTGTTGAAGGACACTTGCAACGCTCAAAAATACCACCTGTGTTGCAGTTAGCAGCCACGTTACGCTTTTTAGCTGAAGGATCTTATCAGAGGTCTGTTGGCAAGGACTCCAGTATAAGTTTTGGTAGAAGCACTATATCAATAGTGTTGCACGATGTGCTTGTGACTATCGAGCGTTACGTTTGCCCTCAGTGGGTAAAAATTGCAATGGACTCAAATGAGAAATGCAGATCAAGAAATTATTTTTATAGCAAATACAAGATTCCATCAACAAGTGGTTGCATCGATGGTACCCATGTCAAGATTGTTAAGCCTAGTATTGACGAGCATTTGTATTACAATCGAAAAGGATATTTCAGTATGAATGCAATGATTGTAAGTAAATCATAATTTTAAATTTGCCATCGCATTTACATTTTTATTTACACAATATATGTATGAATAATTTTTTATTTAGATTTGCGATGGTGAAATGAAAATTCGGGCTGTAGATGCACGGTACCCCGGCTCCAGCCATGACTCTTTTGTATGGAGTATAAGTAGCGCAAGGCAACATTTCCTTCGAAATTATGAGGCAGGCGACCGAACATCAATATTATTAGGGGACTGTGGGTATCGCATAGAACCCTTTCTACTAACGCCGTATAGAGATCCATCTTATAATTCCGTGGAATACAAATTTAACATACCGCATTCTTCGGCTAGAGACATTGTAGAACGAACTATTGGAGTATTAAAAAGTCGGTTTCGCTGTTTACTTTGTACCGTGTATTATCGCCCAGAAAAAGTAGTCAAAATTATAAATGTTTATGGTGCATTACACAACATATGCAGACATTACAATGTGGAATATAATGAAGATAATTTGGCTATATCGTTTAGCTCAGATGAGGCTGAAGAAAACGTATCATCACACAATGCAACTTTGTTAAGTGAAGACCGGAGAATCAGGGATGAGATAGCTAATAGTGTGTAGAAATAATTCCGCATAAAATTACTAAAATATTGAAAAATAAAGTATATTTTAATTCATGAAAACAAAAACAAAATTTAACAACTCAGTCTTTTAAATCTAGAGATCACATGTATGTGTAACTAAAACTAAGTTATAAAACTAAATAAAAAAATTACTTTGAAGATTTGCTTTCATACTCAAAGCAAGTTTAATTCTTATTGTCTTTTTTTAATATCATTTTTCTCTTGCATTGCTTCCAACATCATCTTACTGGTACGGGCGAACTCTTTTTTTTTATTTCATATAGAGCACTTACAATATTGTCATTTTTTTCTCGATAGCCCTGTAAATCCGTCTCAAACTGCTACCGTTATCTTTTCCTGCTTTTACTAGCTCTTCCAAGTGCTCAGTTATTTAAGACTTCTTTTCACTGTCCTCGTCAAAGAATTTTTTCAGCCTTTCGTTAATGTTTTCCGTTCTTTGCCTTTTTGGAGTGTAGTGGGCTGAAATCGGTGACAATGGACGTTTTGAGGTAGTTGGCATTTTGTTGTCACTTGTATCGCCTAGTTCTTCTGTAACTCCAATGGCAATACCCGCCACGCCTTCAACAGATTGAGCAATACCACATAACCGCACTATGTTTTCCTCTGTCTGTGTCAGTTGGTATTTTGAAAAAGGTCCCCCACCATTGGCCCTTGACTCGGCTTTGTTTTGAGCAAGCTTTCTTTTTACATCACTCTTCCACTCAGTCCATGTCTAACAAACAGCAAATTTTACCAAAACAATACATTGTATCGCTGCAAAACAACGTTTACCTTTTATGGCCATTCATATCCTTTTGTGGCGGGCCAGCACTATTAAGTTGCTCAGACAGTTGTTGCCAGAGGGAATCCACAATTGGCTTATCACGTTTTGTGAACCCTTTTGCCAAATCAGGGTACTTCTCCATAAATTCCAGAAGAATGCCGTTTTGTGTTTTGTTTTTGTATTTTCCCCTTTTAAAAATTAATAAAGTAAAATTAACACTCGTATGTTACTTTTAACCTTTTTATTTACTTACATTATTGCAAATTATTTAACTATAATAAATAAAAACAATTAATTATTTAATTCCGTCAGCTGTTATCTTCTTGGTTTATTTACAATAAAAAAAACAATAATATTGGATTCTATGACACCTAGAACCGATAAAATTTCAAGTTCGAACACAAAACAGATAACTTCGATTTCATGACACCAAGTCGATTTTTGTCGGTTTTAAATCTAATTCCAATAAAATTGGATTCCATGACAACCCCGATTATATACTTTGCTTTTACATATCCCAACAAACAATTTTTAGTTTGATAGCTTACCAATTAATAACAAAATTAATATAACCTCATATAATAAAATTATATATTAAATAAAATAAAAAAAGCTTCAAAATATAATGAGCAAAAATTGTTTTTAAAAAAATAAACATTCACATAAAGAACAGAAAATTAAACCAAAACTTTTTGCTGTGATAAATTTAACCTAAAATATTTTTTTTGTGAAATTTTTTAAAATAAAAGCGAAAACAAAAAACATTTTTTGACACTCATAACTGTAATAAGTTTACACAAATTAATACGAAAAGTTTCGTAATTCTAAGGGTAACATCTATAAACCCTTTTAAATTAACGTTTTTTTTAAATAAACTTTTTTGAATATAAACTTTTTAAAATATATTAAAATAAATATGTTACCATTTGTTCGCTTATTATAATTAAGTTAGAAGTGTTTGTAGGAGGTTAATGACAAGTACCCCCTTTATTAAAATTAATCGTTTTTCTTCAACACGTTTTTTTCCTTATTTAAAAAAAATACTGTCTTAGTATATTGTGTATAATCTTTTCTGCTGGAATTATTTTTGTCAGTTTTTGAGTTTACCATGTCTCTTTTGGATTCATTTATTCGCGCTTCAGATCGTGTAGTGGAATTTCAGGCATATTTTGATTCGCTTCCCTCCAATATTCACTCTGTTCACACTCTAGAAGTTTAAGAGGATGAAATTCTCCGCCTCTGGTCGAATTTCCGATCCTGTTACGATGAAATTTTAAATCAATTCGAAATGGTAGAGGAAGAGATTCAGATCGAGACTTTAAAGCTCTATACGACTTTTGAGGCTCACGTTAAGGTTTTATCTAAATCAAATGAACTTTTGGACACCCTTGGTCAAGGAGCTGGCCCTAGTACTAGTACTGTCCTTAAGCCTTCAGTGCCACATCAAGTTGATTATGCAACAAATATGTCATTACCCCCTTGCGATACTGAAGTGTTTCACGGAGACTGCCAGTCATAGCCAACATTCCGTAATATGTTCACGGCCCTTTATAGAATCAGCAGTTGTCTGTCACCTGTAGAGAAAATGTGTCATCTCATCAAGAAGACACAAGAAGAAGCTCGTGAACTACTGAAAACCTAACGACGGATTTGAAATGGCTTGACAGAACCTCGTCGATCGATACGAGAATAAACAAATACTTATAAACGCGCAATTAAAAATACTTTTTACCCTTTCCCCTGTATTCAAAGAAACTGGTAGTAATGTTAGACGTATTCAGCGTACCATTAACGATTGCGTAACGAACCTAAGTTTGCCCACGGTTGATACTGCTAGCTGGGACATAATTTTCGTTTGTTTCTGTTCAACTTTTCTACCAGAAGCTACCCTTAATCTGTGGGAACAGTCGTTGCCTAACTGCACAGAATTGCCAATGTGGCTTTCAAACATTAGAATTTGTAGCTGATATACGAGCCACATATGTAAACCCCAACATATCACACCATAATAACAAAGTTTCAAATTCAAACAAACAAAAATCATTTGATCAAAAGAAGTTAAAATCTTTTAGCACCAATGTTTCGAATTAAAAACTGGAAAGTGCACACTTTGTCCTGACGTACATCCCTTACGACTTTGTCCTTTGTTTCTTACTATGAATGTAGAGGAACGTTTTTCGATCGTCAAGAAACAAAAACGATGCACAAATTGGCTTGGAACCTCTCACGAGTTTAGGAAATGTAAAAGCCAATTCGTTTGCCAGTTTTGTAAGCAGAAACATCATTCGCTCCCTTATCGAACGGAAATCTCATCAAATGCAGCACATTAAAACCCCCAAGCAAGATCTACTGCAGCTATATGTCAAAATTCAAATGTGAGTAATACTCATGTTAATCCCCCTAACTTGCTTATTTAAATTTAAACCCCAGCACTTCTGCTGAAACTGCAGCCCCCATGAGACGGTCGTTTTCAACTCATATACAGTCCACTTCGCATTCAACAGTTTTGCTCGGTACTGCCCTTGTGGATATTTATTCAATGGATCTAAAGTACACTGTTCGTGCTTTTATTGATTTCGCATCAGAAGCAAATTTTATTTCAAAGAAACTTCAAAATAAACCCTCATTGAAGAGTATAACCTCTCAAACTGAAATCGATGGCCTTAATGAAGCCTTGACAGTTACCTTCATTCAATTGTTTCATATTCGCCTAGGGTCCCCCATTGATAGCACTTTTGAAATTTCTGCTGAAGCTTTTGTCATTAGAAAATTAACCGGCCGATTCCCCTATTATGCCATGTCAGCTCTAAGTAACAGTGAATTCTCGGATCTAAAAATAGCACATACACATCAGTCTCAAAATTCAGAGATAGACTTACTTCTTGGTGGTGATATATATCCAAAAATTTTACAAAATCTCATAAGGTGGCACGAAAGTTACTCATTAGTGGCGCAAATGTACAGTTTTTAGTTGGATCGTTACGGGCAAAATGACGACAAGACCTTATTTACCTTCTGTCTCATCATTTTTTAATAGGATCGCCATAAATAATCAACTTCAAAGTTTTTGGGAATTAGAAGAAGTATCAAAAAAGCCCCGCCTTTCTGAAGAAGATCAAAATTTTGAAGAACTGTTTCAATCTACCACATGTCGAACTGACAATGGACGTTTTGTTGTTTCACTTCCTTTTCGTCGTGAGTACCCAGATGGCATTTACATTGGCTTTTCTCGTTCTATAGCGCTTACCCAATTTCTAAAGAATGAGTCGAGATTGAAACTTAAGGCTGAATATGATCGAGTAATTTCTGAATATGCATCTCTAAATTAGATGTCATTGGTTTCCCCTTCAAGTGCTAAATGCACGTTTAATTTACCCCATCATGCGGTCTTTAAACCTGATACTACTTCTACGAAACTGCGTTTAGTGTTTAACGCATCTAACCCCTTATCAAACGGAAAAAGTCTCAATGACCTACTCTACTCCGTTCCAATGTGGCAGGCGGACTTAACGATTCTAGTTTTGTGTTGGAGACTTTTTAGATACTTCTTCTATGCAGATATTGAGAACATGTATCGTCAGACTCTAGTTATTCCTGATCACACTCGCTTTCAGAGAATCATTTTCCGAAAATCCCCTCAAGATGAGCTTAAAGATTTTGAACTCTCTACAGTCACCTTTGGTGTTAACGGTGCCCCCTATTTGGAAATTCGTACATTGCATGAATTAGCTAAAATTAGTGAGCAAACAAACCCGGTTGCCTCAGAAATTGTAAAAAAGTAAAAAGTAAAAGCCAGAAAAGAACTAATACAAATTCTTAAGTCTTCTGGCCTATCTCTCCGAAAATGGACTGCGAACCATGAATATATCTTAAAGGACCTCTCTCCTGATCACCTCCTTGATGCAGAATTCCTGACATTATCAGATTCTAGCATCACAAAAACTTTGGGACTGCGCTGGAATGCGGGAAGTGATCATTTTTACTTTCGACTTAAAGATCACCCAGATCAAAACTCAACCACGAAAGGTAATTTTTGTCCCAAATTGCAAGGTTATTAGATCCCGCCGGTTGGCTTTCCCCCAAAATCATGAAAGATGAAACTAACTGTGATGAAGAACGAAAACCATCAAGTTAATTGGATTTATTCCGCCAGTAAATAAAATACTGTTGTCATACCTTTCGGTGAAGACCGTCGTCACTGGCTGTTTATTTAATACGATTAGCGAGCGCGTTCGATGTAAAGACATTATTTCAAGCCGCGTTTTGATTAGTACTGGTTAGATAGTGTAAGGCGTTTGTTGCATAGATAGTGGTGGGTTCAGGTAGTTTTGTCCGTTAGGATGGTGTCTATTTAGAAATGGTATTATGCAGGTAGATTGCCTGATATCTGTCATTTTTTTATTGAAGGTATATAATTTTAATCTTTCAGTCTTTTATTATTAGGTAGGTAAGTGTGACCATCTGTGGGTGTTTTGCGTTTGTAAGTTTGTTTTAATAGTTTAAGTGGTGTAAAAATTGTGTCCGAGGTTGAATTTACCTGTTCGTTAATAATATCTCCGTTAAACGTTCGTGTTTTGTATATTTTCATGTTTTCAAGAATGTCCAGTCTTCGTCCTTTTTTACTAGGATGTATTAACGTCATACATTCATCTATTTCCCTTGGCTCGTGTTCATGCGTGTTAAGGTGTATTGCGAAGTTAGAGTCTTCTCTTTTTCTTTTATATGATCGTATGTGTTCTGTGAACCTTGTTTTTAATGTTCGTCCAGTTTGTCCTATGTATGTATGGTTGCAGGTGCAAGTAAGTCTGTATACTCCACTGGTGTTAAATTTATCGGTTATTTCTGTTGATGTCTTGAAATTGTTTCGTAGAGTGTTGCTCGTCTTTAGTGCTGTCTGTAAACCTTCTTTTTGAAAAAGGTTAGTTAATCTATATATTTCTGGTCCTGTGTAAGTAAAAATGTGTCGTCGTGTTGTATCGATTGTCTCCTTGTTTTCTTTCTTCTTGTTTTTAGTGTTGTATTGTCTAAGTAGTTTGTCGATAGTAGTGTAGTTGTAACCGTTATTTTTAGCTATAGTCTAAATTGTGTTGAGTTCTTTGTTATATTTGTCTGGAGAGAGTGGTACTAATCAAAACGCGGCTTGAAAATGATGTCTTTACATCGAAACCGCTCTCTAATCGTATTAAATAAACAGCCAGTGACGACGGTCTTCACCGAAAGGTATGACAACAGTATTTTATTTACTGGCGGAATAAATCCAATTACTTAATACCAAACACAGCTAGTCAAGCTAAGGTACTTTTAACTAGACTTACTAACAAGACACTGCAACTGCACAAGACAATAGCTAACATACGGTACAACAAACAATGCCTTAACAACAACATTACACCACGGTACATAACAATTAACATTACAACCCAAACATACGCTTCCCAACACGCAAAGCGTGTAGCCCAATTGACATGGATAAAGACTGAGATACGCTCTTTTTACATTAAAAAAGACAAACTTAACAAAGAAATTTACCACATTCATCTAGAAGTAAAAGACCTATTAACAAAACAAAACCTTTATCATTTATTTCCCTCATTTTTACACTACTTAGATCAAAGGATACAAAATCAAATGACTGACAAATACAAGCGAATGGAAGAAAAGTTTACAAAACTTACAAAACAGACCGACAAGCGCAAAAACACAGAATTTTACCCACGTGTGAAAAACCTTACAACCGTACAATTCAGCGACAATGAAACAAAGCTAATATAGAAGGGACTACCTTTTGACAAAATACAAAGAACAATTGAAACCCAAATTGTAGACACCGAAGCTACTATAACACACTTACCAACTGATTGACAAGAACACTTAAGACACAAGATAGCCGATGTACTCGAAAAAACAATAAAAGAACACACTATATCCAAAACAAAACCTAGCGAACAGAAAATTACTAAACAGATAAAGACAAAACTACGAAATAATGATATATTACTGTAATATAATATAATGTAAAAAAAGATTATATAGACAAAACACAACAATTCATTCAACAGACAAAATGTACGAAATTTAAAAATGACTTAACCGATTAATTCCAAAAGGATATACGCAGCCTACTAAAACGCTGTAAAACGTTTACTGACGTTAAACTATACATATACATGAACATGAATCCAGGACCCCCTACACTTAGAGCACAACCCAAAATTCACAAGGAAAATATACCGATTAGACCTATAGTAAATTACAAACCTGCACCTGCATATAATTTGGCTAAGCACCTCACCATATTATTGAAGGAAAAAATAAACATATACATGTTGCAGAATACACAAGACCTGATCAATAAACTTAAGGACATCAAAATTACCGAAAATACGAGACTTGTTTCCTACGACATTAAGGATTTATATACATCAATACCCACGCAAGAAATATTAACAATTCTACGTAACATGCTTTTCACCTTATACGACAATCAATATATTAACGAAATAATGGATAATGCAAAAACAATACTAAAACAAAACTACTTTAGATTTAACAATAACTTTTATAAATTACCTGATGGACTCGGCATGGGAAACCCGACATCCGCAATATTTACAGTGATATTTTTGCAGTATTTAGAACAACTACACATCAAAACCCTAATGGAAAACATAAAATAACTCATTATTACAGATACGTAGACGACATAATATGCATCCTAGAAAGGGACAACGCAGAAGAAATTCTAACGGATTTAAACACAATACATAATAAAATCACATACACAATGGAAAAAGAGAAAGACGGAACTTTACATTATCATAACAATAACACGAGGGGTTGACTCATTAAACTTTGACATATACAGAAAACCAACCACAACAGACATAATTATCCACAGTTCCTCAAACCATCCCACCCAACATAAACTCGCAGCTTTTAGACATATGATTAACAGACTTAAGACAGTCCCACTTTCTCCAGACAAATATAACAAAGAACTCAACACAATTTACACTATAGCTAAAAATAACGGTTACAACTACACTACTATCGACAAACTACTTAGACAATACAAAACTAAAAACAAGAAGAAAGAAAACAAGAAGACAATCGATACAACACGACTACACATTTTTACTTACACAGGACCAGAAATATATAGATTAACTAACCTTTTTCAGAAAGAAGGTCTACAGACAGCACTAAAGACGAGCACCACTCTACGAAACAATCTCAAGACATCAACAGAAATAACCGATAAATTTAACACCAGCGGAGTATACAGACTTACTTGCACCTGCAACCATACATACATAGGACAAACTGGACAAACATTAAAAACAAGGTTCACAGAATACATACGTTCATATAAAAGGAAAAGAGAAGACTCTAACTTCGCAATACACCTTAACACGCATGAACACGAGCCGAGGGAAATAGATGACTGTATGACGTTAATACATCCTAGTAAAAAAGGACGACGACTATACATTCTTGAAAACATGGAAATATACTAAACACGAACGCTTAACGGAGATATTATTAACGAACAGGTAAATACAACCTCGGACACAATTTTTACACCACTTAAACTATTAAAACAAACTTACAAACGCAAAACACCCACAGATGGTCACACTTACCTACCTAATAATAAAAGACTGAAAGATTAAAATTATATACCTTCAATAAAAAAATAACAGATATCAGGCAATCTACCTGCATAGTACCATTTCTAAATAGACACAATCCTAACGGACAAAACTATCTGAACACACCACTATCTATGCAACAAACACTTTACACTATCTAACCAGTACTAATCAAAACGCGGCTTGAAAATTTTGTCTTAACATCGAAAGCGCTCGCCAATCGTATTAAATAAACAGCCAGTGACGACGGTCTTCACCGAAAGGTATGACAACAGTAAAACCATCAACCCTAACGCAATGGCAAGCATTTATAAATGACTATGTAAATATAGAACAAATAAAGATTCCCCGATTTGTTGACTTTGATCCAGCGTTCTCAATAGAACTACATGGTTTTTGTGACGCCTCAATACAGGCTTATGCAACAATTTTATATCTTCGCGCAGAATATCAGGGTTGTATATTATCTCATCTTCTATGCGCAAAAACAAAAGCTGCCCCGGTAAAATTTGTGTCGTTGCCCAGGAAAGAACTTTGCGGAGCCGAGTTGAAGGCTACCATGATTGATTCTATTTATTCGCAACTTAATATTAAAAATTACAAACTATTTCTGTGGACCGATTCAGCAATAGTCTTGGCATGGTTACAAAAACCCCCAATAGATGGAAAACCTTTGTAGAGAATAGAATTTCGTCGATTATAGATAAAGTAGGGAGCGACTCATGGTTTTATGTTGACTGCAAAAGTAACCCCGCCAATTTGGTATCACGTGGCTTGACAGTTTCTCAGCTTATTTCTAATGATCCTACATAGCTCAACCTGCACCAGAGTCAGTAGCCCAAACATTTAACAAACTTTACCACCGACGAAGAAGCCAGACCAGCCCTCGTGCATTTAAATCATCTCGAACGCAAAGATCTTTTAAAGGATTTTTCTGACTTGCACAGAACTATGCGTGTTATATGTCAAGTCTATCGTTTTTCTTTAGGTGCAATAAAAAATTGCGTCACCATCTTGAAAGTACAGGTGAATTCACACGAACAGAATTTAACTACGCTAAATCTAAAATGATCATTGCCTGCCAGAAATTGTACTTTAAAAATGAATACAAATCTTTATCTAAGTATTCGGGACAAGCCATATTCTAATCTTCAATCCCTTTTTGGATAAAAGTAAAATTAATTAATTAATCCCATACATTAAGATACGATGAAAGATTCCCGATATTATTACTTTATCACGCTTCTTATACAAAATTGTTCTTATCATACTTACACAAATATTCAATTCATGGCCACTTTTATTTACACTAGTGAGACTATATTATTATATCCCTAGGCTGAAGGTTATGATTAAATCTGTCATATCACAGTGTCGTATATGCGTTATACAAAAGCGTAAAAAGAGTCAACAAATAATGGCTGCATTACCTCTGAAAGGACCAAATTGTCTCGCCCATTTACCTCAACCGGTATCCATTACCGCCCATTTACCTCAACCAGGTTTTTTGACATCAAAACGTATGCAGGCTGTGGCTGTAAAGTCACTAAAGGTTATATCTTAGTATTTGTCTGCTTTGCAGAAGGGGCTCTCCGCAGGCCTTATACTCGGACAATGGTACAGCCTTTGTGGGTGCTGCGCACATATTAGATGCTGAAAAATCTCAGTTTATATCTCTGGTGCGTCAAAAATTGCTTGATAAAGACAGCTTCACAACTCCTGAATGGCACTGTATTCCACCAGGCGCGCCAAATATGGGAGGACTCTGGAAATTAGGAGTTAAAATTTCAAAATACACCTAAAAAGGGTATCTCATGGCCAGACTTATTCATATGAAGAGCTTTCTACAATGCTAGTACGAATCGAAGCTTGCCTTAACTCAAGGCCCCTAAGTTCACTAAGTTATAACCCAACAGATTTATGTGCGCTTTCCCCCAGCCACTTTTTAATCGGAAATGCATTATTATCGCCCCCTGAACCTAATTTAGCAGCTCATTCTCTAACTTATATTAATCGGTGGCAAAAATTAAAGGTTCTGCACCATCAACTCGCTCAAAGATGGAAGGACCAATATGTAAAAGAGCTCCACAAACGCTTTAAGTGGAAATACCCCCAACGTGATTACGCAATTATTGATCTCTTTGTAATAAGACAAGATTACCTACCCCCTAATCAATGGCGGCTTGGTCGCATTGAAAATGTTATACACGGTGGCGACAACAGAGTCAAAGTCGCTGAAGTACAAACTGCCAACGGCATTGTTACTAGGCCTATCGTTAAATTAATTTTACTCCACTTACCTGAACCACGCTAACAATTTCCCTTTATATTTATTTAAATCAACAAAATGTCACGCCAACACCGCAGAAGTCCTTCGCTGTTAGAGGACAGAGGACGTCGAAGTACCTATCGCCAATTCCAAACTTCTGATTGTCGTCCTTGTCAATAAGATCATCCCCAACGTCGGTGTATTAAGTGTAAACGAATTAACGTTTTAGAAAAGCTTAAGATAGTCAAGCGCCACCGGTACTGTAAAAACTGTTTGGCGCACTCGCACTTGACTAATAATGTCAAAACACGGATCGTTGCCGTCAATGTGGCAGCCGCCATCATACTTTATTGCATCGCGTGTCCAGTCTACGAAGCCTGCCCCAAAAACTGATGGTCCGTCTTGCTTTACCCCGCGATCGGTGACATTTGTGCCAACAATTGTCGTCAAGATTAAATTTGGGAATGATTGGGGTAGTGTGAGAGGTATATTAAACTCATGTGCTGAAACGAGTTCAATAGCTTGGTTACAATACACCAAAAGGGACGGGATGTTTAAGTTTAAGTTAAAAACATAATTTTATTTTAATGAACTGAAGTCTGCAGAGAGAAATAAATTCTTTAACGACACTCGCTGCTCTCCAATTATTTTTTAAACCTTTGACAAAGAACATATATTTATACTCACAATCACTTGTTATTACACAATTCAAGTGAAAGGTTGGTATAAAATAATAAATACATGTGCTGAAACGAGTTCAATAGCTTGGTTACAATACACCAAAAGGGACGGGATGTTTAAGTTTAAGTTAAAAACATAATTTTATTTTAATGAACTGAAGTCTGCAGAGAGAAATAAATTCTTTAACGACACTCGCTGCTCTCCACTTATTTTTTAAACCTTTGACAAAGAACATATATTTATACTCACAATCACTTGTTATTACACAATTGAAGTGAAAGGTTGCTAAAATATTTATACATCCCCCTTACTCCAACAGTATGCAAGGCAATTTTATTGTTTCTTGTTAAACTGTGTATGTTAAAAATAACAGAGCAAAATACAAGAACAAAAATTTTCTAAAGAAACAAATTTGTAATCTAATTGGTGAAATAAATTTTAGTAAAAATTTAACAATTTTCACGAAAGTTTAGTGTTCAGAATTAAAAATAAACTATTATTAAAAATTTACCCCCATTTCTCTTTTATTTATTGCTAAAATATTTATACATCCCCCTTACTCCAACAGTATGCAAGGCAATTTTATTGTTTCTTGTTAAACTGTGTATGTTAAAAATAACAGAGCAAAATACAAGAACAAAAATTTTCTAAAGAAACAAATTTGCAATCTAATTGGTGAAATAAATTTTAGTAAAAATTTAACAATTTTCACGAAAGTTTAGTGTTCAGAATTAAAAATAAACTAAACCACTGGGCTAATATAATTTCGCCGTGCTTTTTATCATTCTGTGCTCGGCAAAATAACAGGTGTAACTATTATCCCAGCCTTGATCCCTTTCTATATTGTTTCAAAACTTTGTTTACATTACTTCATGTATGTTTTTGTACATCCTCCACTGATAGCTGCTATTGACCATATGGTACTATTTAGTGAAGCTTCCCCTATCAAAAAACAAAAATTATATAGGATAATAGAGAGTCAGAAAATAATAGGAAAATGTAAAATAAAAAAATTGAGGGTCGCCCTTATTTTTCGAGTTATGGGCCGCTGAACTTTTCATTTAAAACTGTAATTTTACAGTAAATTGTTGAACAAATTGGGTTAATACGTTCAATATTATTAAGCTTTTGGGCCACAGACTTCGCTTTCTAAGGTTTTGCTGCATAGTTAGAATTCGCCCGGATGCAAGGATTTTCTCCTCTATTGTATGACAAACACCGACTACACATACAAAAGGTTTTTCTACACAGCCGTCTTTCGGCCGAGTGCAGGGTTTTTCTCTTCTATGGTAACACCAGTTTTGCTTTCCAAAATTTTCCTGCACAACGGGCATAAGACCGGACGAAGCGTGTCTCTTCTTTTTGCTTTATAAAAATTTTCTACGTACTATACACAAGTTTTCGGTTCCTTACAGGTTAAATAAAAAGAAAAAAATTTGAGAACCACGAGATAGATAATTCCAAAAGCTTTAAAATAGGTCATTGAACTAATTTTTTTCCTTCGTCAATACTTCTTCATAGTATATTCGCCGGCGAAGTAAAATAGCTAATAAAATGGCTATATCTATCTATCTCTTTTCGCCACCTATCTTATCTCGCATCTTTCCCTTTCCTAAAGAATGTAGCACGGTTACGAAAATGACTAAATAGGCATTATTGCCTGAAGTTCTACTTCTCTTAAAAAAAAGGAAAAATATAGTCACAATCACAATTTTATATCAAAAAGTTCAGATTTCCATAACTCGATAAATAAGGGCGGCAGCCAATTTTTTATTTAACATATTCTTATTACTTTTTGATTATCTACACCCTGTATAATTTTCTTTTTGATTGGTGAAGCTTCACTAAGCTAGAATTAAGCCTGATCGAGTTTAAAAATGCTGCTTTTGTCTCAGTTTGCCTACATTTTTTTAGTAAAAAAGGAAACCACACTGTACTCATACCTCCAAAAGAAAAGTACTTTCCATTCAACTCGAAAAAAAAACGTTTGACAAAACAAATATGGAAACATTGCAAAATCATGTACCAGGTGGCATTAATTTTTTCGTGCATATTCGTCGTTGCAGAAAATATCATACTCCATACATAAAATCTCAGCGAAAATTTTTTTATTTGAAGTTTGACATTTTCTGCAACGACGAAAATGAATGGTATCCGCCACTGCCTCCACCTGGTAAATGATTTCGCCATGTATGAAAATATATTTTAAATCAAGGCGAACTCAATAATAGGTAGATGAAGTACTCCAGATGATTTATATTTATGTTCAGCGTTGTCAAAATTTGAAATTACTTGTAAATGAAAAGATTTCCATTAATTTGAAAAATTAAACAGAAATCAATTTTACAAAAAACAAGTTTAAAAGCAAAAAAATTAAATATCAGATATTTCTAGTAAAACTTTATTTAAGATACAAAATGATAATAGAGGTATAAATTGAATTAGTTTTTTATCTGTGCGGCCGCTTGCTGTTAATTCGCCCTCTTTTTAGTTATGTTTTTTTTTTAATAAAGACAATTTTTGAAACATAGAATAAAGGCATACTTTTATAGGTACATAGATGTATGCAAGGCTTCTTGCTGGACTGCGTGTGTTAAAAATAACAAATCAAATATTTAAATATATTTTTTTAAATTATTTATTATTTTAGATATGGAGTTTGACAGAAATGTTGTGATCCAATTTTTAATTTAAAACTGAATTAAGAAGATCAAAGGCTGTAGCATCAAATTTTCAGGTTGTCACTTTCGAAATTTTTTTAATACCCTTAAGGTATCAATGGGTTATAACATCTAAACGAAAAGCCGTACCGTACACGGGCTTATGCCAATAGATAGAGTCACTAATAGATGCCTCAAAATTTGAAAATATCCATTACTAAAATACTTTCATTTAGAACCTAAATATGCCGTTACAAATATATATATATATATAAATTTTATCGATTTTATCTAATTTGCCAAAGTTTTCACTCTTATCAGAAAGTTTTTTAGAAAATAACTTATTATACGTACTTTTATTATCTATCTAGTGCATATAATATGATATAAACGTGTGAAATGATTTCGAAGTAATAAATGGAACAAGTAATTTAATATACACTAACTATTTTTGGATTTTCTGAAGTTCGCTACCCTGTAACCCTCCAAAAAAACGTTTTTTAGATTATAACAGGCATTCGTCTGTTGCCCTCTATCGATTGCAGATAGTGTTATATGTGCACGCAAAGCGAATTTAAAACTATTAAGAAAGTGTTTTAATTTGGTTATGTGACACTTAAATCATTAATGTTACTACCGTTCAATTTGATTTTGCCACCTTAAACGCTTTAAATTATTTTATTTTATACAATATTAGCAAATTGCCCTGAAAGTTAATTTATATTAATGTTCTTTTACTTTAATTGGTTTTTATGAGGACCAAGCCGGATCAATAACCAGGTGGCAGAGTACGCGGATTTATAGAGTTTGAGAGTAATGTCTACAGCGAAAAATAATGAATTCGCCGACGCTGCCTACTGGTATTTAAAGGATGATATTGTGCATAATTTTAATATTTTTAACGACATTGTGTACATAAGTTGCATAAAATTAAAATGGTGACGTTCAACATTTTAACGCTTGTGTTGCACTGAATAAAAATTTGTTCGTTAAATTAAAGCTCTAAAAAACAACATTATACGTGCATGCCAATAAAAATAGCTATTACTATTACAAAATAAAGAGAAGAAAATAAAAAGTTATGGAAAAAAGTTTATTAATGAAAAAGTTGAAAAAATTGTTTTTCCTTTTAACCTCTTAAAAATTGTGCGCAGCACATTTATTCTTTAAGGTAGAGTTTAAGTGTACTTAAAAGATTGCTACTTAATAAGTTTTGTAATACGGTCTTTCAAGAAATAAACTATACCATGATCGTTTCGTGTTTACATTCTCTATCGTTCGCCATTGTACGTGGAATAGTTTTTGAGACATAGGCGAAAACGAAGCCTATTTAATTTAATTTAAGCGATATTTTTACATTTTTAAGGTTTGGTGTTCAATATCTTTTTTCGTACAATGTTTCTAGCGATATAAATATGTGCACGCGTAACAGTTTTAAGGGTAATGTTAGCATTTTAAATAAAACTAGTTTCATGAAATTCTTGTTTGTAGAAAAGAAGTGTAGTGAAACAAGCGTGATAGGAAATGGCATGGCTTGAACTTTGGGTGGATTTTATTGCAACTACAATAACGAATATCAAATTAAAAAAGAAATGTACAAATTCTTATGAATTTGACTTATAAATTTGAGAGACTTTTTACACATGAAAAGTTTGCTGCTTAATAACTTTTTTTGCACTATCTTTTAAGAAATTACCTGGACCATGATCGATTTATACTTTAATTATCTATCATTCGTATGTAGCGCGATACATGCACGGAGAACAGTTTTCGAGAAAAAAGCGAAATACTAAACTAACAAATTTAAGTGTTCTTTACATTTGAAAAGTTTGCTGCTTAATAACTTTTTTCGCACAGGCTTTCAGAAAACGAACTACACCAGGATCGGTTCGTATTTATATTGCATATAAAGCTATATGTGCATGCGGAATAATTTTCAAAATATAAGCGAAAAGCTGAACTTATAAATTAAAGTGAAAAAAAGTTATCATGGTTAATACAAGGTGTTCGATACTGCGAAAGATATATGTACATTTAATTTTTCTAAAAATCGCCTTCGGCTGTCAAAAGAGAAACAGAAGTACAATAGGAGATTATGACATTTGACATTGGAAGAAGGAAAAATCACAGTCACCTGTGCTGTTAAGGCCAGGTAGTATTATTTCGCCATGAAAGTTATTATGCCTTACAGTTCAGTCACACGGTCAAAATTCACAAAAATTGAAAGCTGTGAAAGCATAGGCTGTACGCAATTTCAAAGCAAGTTTTTAAGCAAGATGTCAAAAAAACACCGACAGCAAAATTTTTAATCCAAATGTGGAGGGAAAAACTTCAATCAGCTTTGTTCTTAAATGTAATTTGAAAGACTCAATTGAACGAAAACCTGAGAGCAAATTCTCAGCAAGTTTTTAAAGTGTGAGTGTATTGGTTAAAAAATTAGAGAAATTTTAAAACTCTAATGAAAAGTTAATCGTCTGACACTCTAGTTAGCTTAAAGTGTCAAACATAAAAGGTTGAGGTTAGAGCTAGCTGATCGTTTAACGATATGTTTACTACGAGGGCTGCTCTATATATTTCTGGTCTAATAGTGAAAATGCGAATATTTATAATCAAAAATGGTTTTATTGTTTTTCAAAGTGTCCTCCAGCATGATTTATACACTTTTGCATGCGCTCAAACCAGTTGTCGCATTGTCATGGTGAACAATGATTCGTCTTCTCTTGTTGGTTTTTCGAATTTCTTCGATGACTTCAGGCAAACAAATTGTAGTGTACCACTCAGAAGTGACCGTCCTACGTTGCTCAAGCGGAACAATCGCCACATGACCAGTTTTGCCGAAGAAACAGGCGACCATTTGCTTCGAAGTGCTTCTTCCACGAACAACTTTCGTTGGATTTTGCTCGTCTTTGAAGACCCACGCGGTCGATTGTTGTTTCGCTTCGGGCTCATACGCATATATCCATGGTTCGTCACCTGTGACGATCTTATAAACGTTTTTTGAAGCACCGCAATCGTATTTTTGCAACATTTCTTTGCACCAATCGACACGAGCCTTTTTTTGTGCGACTTTCAAATTGTACGGGATCCAACGAGAACAAACCTTTTTTACGGCCAGGTGTTCATGCAGTATCGAATGTATGCTGATGGAAGAAACGTCCAAGGATGTCTCTATCTTTCGGTATGTCGCATGTCGATCTTGCATTATGAGTTTACGCACGGCATCAATGTTCTCTGGCACGACTTTCACGAAATTCGTCTTTGAGTGAGCTTCGGCCACGATTAAATTCATTATACCAATTTTTCGCAGTGCTATAGGATGGTGCTTCATCGCCATACAAAGATTTAAGTTATTCAATGCACTCTTGTCGTGATAATCCACGTTTAAAGTTGTGAAAAATGGTGGCACGAAAATGTTCACGAGTTAATTCCGTTTTTGTTCTATATTAATTTTTTCAAGTCACTGTAAACAACACAAATAATGTTCGTACGTCAAAGCGTTTTGAGTACGATTATGCTTAAAAATTACAAACTTTCCAATGGAAATCTCAGATTGCACTTAGCAGTACTGAGTGTTGCCAGGCCAGAAATATATATATAGCAGCCCTCGTAATAAGCGAAATTTGCTGTACAAAAGTTATTTTCACAAATGTTTTATTTTAAAATAAAAATATATTTTAAATAATTCATTTGTTAATAAAATAGTGAATGTGCAAATAGACCGTTGTGTGAAACGTCAAAAGACTGTCTTCGCCCAAGAAGTGCTGTTAATGAACCAAACGAAAAACAATATTTATTAAAAAAAAAACTTAATTAAAGAAACATTTTTAAAAATTGTTTACTTTTTTAACAAAATATACACTAAAAAATATTTCAATATTTATGGAGAAACATTCGTGCATTTGCAAAAAAATTGCGGGAGTGGAAATTTGTTTGAAATGCCCAAAGACCCTAAAGGAAAAATTAAATGAAATAGCATTTGTTCACTATATTTCTTTTCTTCTCTGTTTCCTTATATTATTCGTCACTGTTTATTGACACGTACACGTAAATTTATACAAACAAAAAACACGCGTTTTTTGTATTTGTCCTCAAGTATTCAATTTACGTTGAGAATTACTCTGATTCAAGGCGAATTCATAACAGCTTTACTCACGGCGAAAATGAGTACAAAACTGCAAAGGATAAATGTGCATTTAGTTTTTGTAAAAATTGTCTTTGGCTGCCAAAAACAAAGAAGTATATCAGAAAAATTATATGTTTTGATATTCGAAGAAGAAAAATAGTCACCTGGCTGTCAAGACCACCGGTCATGAATTTGCCTTGCTCCGAAAGCAAACTTACCTTGTTTTGCAAATGCTAGTTGCTGTTAATTTTGAAATTGGTAGGGAAACGTAGTAAAATACAAACACGTTTGACATTTTCAACTACAAATAAATTGGGCGGTTTGCCATTTTATGTATGAAAAAGAATAGATTGCTTCTTAAACATAAAATATTTCTATTGTTATGTATTTTTATTGTTATTGTGTTAAAATATTTCTCCCACTCTTACAACACAAGAGTTACACTGTAAAACCGTTATATTTATTTTACTTATTTTGCTCTATAGCAGTTCTCAGAAAAAGAATTATTTATTAAAATAAATGTTCATAATTCAGTGTATTGTGACCTACATATAAACACACTAATGTCCACTAACAATCTTTCTTCATCTACTTCTCCCAGGATGGTCTCCATTATTTAAAACCATTAATAACTTAGTTTATTCTTTTGAAGTCACAATTAGTCTAATTATTAATGTGTCCTCGATATAAATTATTTTAAGTTTTATTTTTTAACTGCTAAAAATTATGCGTCATTTAATTATATGTATTTGACAGATGAGTTTATGGTAGATGTTGTCAATGTAAACGAATATGTCACTTTTTCTACATCTTCCATGCGTTTCGCCGAGATGTAAGTCAGTGTAAAAAGCCTATTACGACTTATGGAGATGCTCTAACTGTGAAAACAATAGTTAAGTCAGCTATAATGTAAACTGGCTCATACTAATATGTTGTCAGTATTATCACATTTGAAGGTTGATGGAAATGCCTTATTTAACTTTGAGTTAACTTAAAGTTTTCTATCCCAAAACAAAAAGAAAAGTATTTTAATGTTGATATTGTGCAACATTTTAATATTTTTAAAGACAATTTATTTAAAATATTGATTTATGTACATTAGTTGCGTAAAATGTATATGGTAAATTAAAAGCTTCAAAACTTGTGCTGCACTTAATAAAAATTTGCTTGTGTAATTAAAGTTATGCATGAAACACTCTTATATCAGTCCAAAAATTACTAAATACAGGTCTATACACGACCAAAGTGCTGGACGTCAAAGTCGTGTGCATGTGCTCTACTCATTGATATACATACATATGCTGGATAACCAGTGAAGAGATAATTTTTAGTTTAATTTTGTGTTATTATTATGCTTTCAGTATTGCAAAAATGGATCTTAGAAAAAACATGCGTGCATACATACATACTCTGCACCACGTTCCAACTTGCATGCAATAGCTTCGACAAATTTCATTTCTGTTTTTTTTTTAGATTTTATTCAACCGCGAAACTTAAAATCTCACTTGAAATTAAAAATTCTGACGTGCTTGAATAACAAAAAAAATACACACATCAAAGTGTCGCATCCAATATGTCAAAAATCAATTTTTTTTTAATTTTTATCCACACCGCCTGTGTAATATGCTGAATGAGTTTTTTCATGGCTTCAACCTTAACTTGTAAAATTTAAATATATAAAAGTGTATCATTTACTTGAATCAATAGTTTTTAATATTTTGTGCATTTTCAGTTTTAATAAATTTTCGATTGCAAAAGCTTTTTTTGAAAAAAATTTAATTTACTTGTTTTGTAAAATTTTGGTGAAAATAAATATTAATAAATGAAAATATTAAAAAACTTGTTCAAGTTTTTTAAAAATATTTAAATTTATTATATCCAATAAATATTAATGTAATATTTTGGTCGTTTGTAAAATTCTGTTTTTTTATCATCCAGATCTTTTTTCTGAAATTTCAAATTGTAAGGAAATTATACATTTTTTCTGCAAAATCAGTATTATAATATTATGATGAACCTTTAATATTTAAGCGAAATTTTTATTGCTTAGCAATCTAGTTTTTTTCAAATTTCGGTTTTTAATAAAGCAAAACAAAAAAAAAAATCTAAATTGATCCATGTAAATAAAAAACAATTCTTTATTACATATTTCCCCAACGTTTCGTGAATTTTTTGTTTGTTTGTTTTTATTACGTTTTAATGCTAAACAACCAAAATCCCAAATAATAAACACGGCCAAAAACCTTATACAACGAGTACTGGACATCAGCGACAATACCTACCATCAACAAAATATTCAAAAAATTACCGACATATTGATCAATAACAGCTTTCCCATAAAATTAATAAAGTCTCTAACTAGGGTGTCAGACGATCAAGTTTTCATTCAAGTTTCATTCAAGTTTTAAAATTTCTCTCATTTTTTAACCAATACACTCACACTTTAAAAACTTGCTGAGAATTTGCTTTCAAGTTTTCGTTCAATTGAGTCTTTCAAATTACATTCAAGAAAACAGCTAATTGACGTTTTTCCCTCCAAATTTGTATTAAAAATTCTGCTATCAGTGTTTTCTTGACATCTTGCTTAAAAACCTGCTTTGAAATTGCCTGCAGCCTACGTCACAGCTTTCAATTTTTGTGAATTTTGACAAGCAGTATGTGTAAATTTCTTGAAAGAGAATTGAACAAAAACTTGACCGTGTGACTGCACCGTAATAACAGCATACAAAACAGCAACAATGGTAACACCAATATAGAAAAACAATTTTACAGTGTAAAATACATACCTGGCCTAACCGACAACAACAGTATAAAAAAAAAACAATAAACAAAATTGACATGAGCTTTACATACAAGCCAAACAAAACATTAAATGCAATTTTTACAAAAATAAAAACACCAATAACAAAACTACAGCAAAACAATGTAGTTTACGAAATTCAATGAAAAGGGGATGAAAATAATAATTGCAATCTTATTAACATTAGAACAACTAAGAGAAGTTTAGAGACAAGAGTAAATGAGTACAAAGCTGATGTCAACGAAAACAGAAAATACAGCATTGTCCCAGCATATAACACAAACATAATTTTGACAATATAAAAATACTAAACAAAGCAAACAACGAGAAAAAGAGATACACCATAGAAAGCGTAAGAATACAACAAAAAATAAACAAAAGAATGAACATTAAAAAGGACACAGACAATTTAAGCGCCAGTTACAAACTTGCATTAATTTAAGCAACAGTTTAAATAAAAAAATTTTGTGCTTATTAATTCATGTTTAATATTGTGTTTTATTGTAAATTTTATTAAAAATCTTTAATTTATTAATGTGAACTGTACTGTCATACTGTATGTTAACATATTTTTGTACATTTTCGCGATAATTGTTTTTTAATTGTAACTGTGTTAAATTTTCTTCTTTTTAATTAAATAGACGACCCCTTGAGGAAATGAACAAAAAATTCACGAAACGTTGGGGAAATAGGTAATAAAGAATAGTTTTTTATTTACAATGATCAATTTAGGCCTTATTAGCTTAAAATGTAAGATCACACATACAAAAATCAAGATTTGGTGGCCAAAAATAACAACAATAATAAAAAAAAATCAATAAGCAATAACCTACAAAAATTCTGACAAGCGTAAGGAGCTCGCCTTAACAGATCTCCACATGTTGTGTTAATTATTTAGTGAAAATGTGATACTAAGGCTAATTTGCGATTGTTAGAAACATAGTGGCATAGGAGAAATGAATATTGTGGAAATTACAAACTTGTATGTACTCTTTTGCTTTTGGTGATGAGTATACACAACATTTTTACTTTAAATGCACCCAAAAATAACAAAAAAATTTTATTGAAAACAATTTTATGTAAAAAGTAATTTTAATTGCATACGCCAAATGTATATATATAAAAAAGTTGTTGAAAAAAGAATCAATAGAAATTATCCATATATCAAAAAAACATTGTTTTCAAAGTGAATTTTTAAGTAAGCTGTATAAATAATTGGTCTTTCTCCTGCATAAGCAGCAATATCTCATATTTAATTTTTTGGTCTTGAAACTTAATATAAAAAATTCACTTTTTAACTTTTGCGAATTACTTGCATACTTTTTATTTATAAAATTATTTTAAAATTTTAACATTGAACAAAAGCACAAATCAGCTGTGCTGTTCAGACCACC
The DNA here is from genome assembly GCA_937654795.1 of Cistogaster globosa. Taxonomy (NCBI): domain Eukaryota; kingdom Metazoa; phylum Arthropoda; class Insecta; order Diptera; family Tachinidae; genus Cistogaster; species Cistogaster globosa. The sequence continues at coordinate 45,901,525 of OW569407.1, forward strand.
TGTAAATTAATTCGCCTTGGTTTTTATTAATGCATCCTCATTTTTTAAGCAAACAGTGATGACATATAATATATTTTTTTGGGTCGGAATTAGCGATGTTAATTATTACATGAATGTACTACTTTATCTTATGATATATTTTCTATACATTTTCTGTATATTGTTATCCTGTATTATTTTTCTTTCTCTTTTAATGAGACAACTTTTTTTTAAGCAGCTTACTAATTTTACCCATTATGTTTTGTTTTAATTTTATTGATAACGAAAAAAAACTTTTTAAAAATTATTGTATTGTATTTCTTGTTTACAAATAAGTAAATAAAGGAGAGTCAGCAATTATAAATTGAAAAATAAATCCTTAAGAAAAGGCATGTTATTAAGAAAGTTTTTTTGAATTTTATTTTATTATTATTTTAATTTTAAGTATATTCGACAACACTAAAAACTAGACTTGAGCCAAATAGTTCAATTTAGTGATCGCTCTTTTTAGTTTAAAGTTTGAAAATCAACTAGTTCAAAATTTAGTTCAAAGGCTCTCTTTAGTTCAAAATTTCTCTTAGTTCAAATGTTCTGTTGACATATTGTTCGCACTTTCAACTTTTAGTTCAAACGCTTTCTTTAGTTCAAAAGCACTTTTAGTTCAAAAGTTCTTTTCAAAATATAATGGCAACAATACCATAGCATTGCCGTAATGAATGTTAAATAAAACGCGTAGTAGCACTAATTTCATGTCGCAAATAGTCAACAGGGAAACACAGTTACGTATTCTAGCTTATCTTGTCTGGTAGCTTAATTACATATTATAGTTCAAAAATGAACTAGGTGTACTTAAAAGACGAACTAGTTAACTTAGTTCAATCGTTGGAATCGTTTAAATAAACTAGTTCGTTTATTAACTCACAAGTCTACTAAAAACTATAAATTAAGGCAGAATTAGTTTTTACTTTCCGTTCCGTGACGAATCAGCTGATCAATTTCTGTTAAATGGAAAATATGTATTTGTGGTTTGTTATTACTTTGACGTTCTGTTCTGTTCCGTTCGAATCAGTAGAAAATAGAATTCAACGTTAAGTTACTTGGAAGTTGTTTGGTAGTGTGAGTGCAAAATTATAAACAAACCATTTTTGTCATTGTAATTGTAGTTGTTTTTGTTGTGTTTTGTATTGTGTTCTCTTTGTTTATTATAAACAGCTGGTGTGTTGTTACAGAAAAACTAATTACAATAATTTGAAAAGCAGAACGGCACGGCACAGAACAGCAACAGAAAGTAAAGACTAATGAGGCCTTTATACTGAACGTTGACTTATAAGAATATTTGGGCAGCCATATACATATTTCAAATCATTACATTAGTTTTGTATGTATGTATAATACATAAAAGGATTGGCCTGGTTTGGTTCGTTGCGTTTTTAGAATAGGAATTTCGTAATGAATAACATAAAATAATATTTATCCAAGCATCATAATTTAACTTTTTTGTTTTATAGATTTCTTTTCCACATTATAGTTATGATATAACGATTACACAAACTATGTATTACCCTTTCTTATCATATAAAGGAGGAGTATGAAAAATATAATAATAATAAAATCTTTTGCATAATTTGCACGCGGATACGTCTAATAATTAAGACAGTTTATTTTAATTGATATACATATTAATCTAACAAAAGCTGCTTTTTAACTTTATCAAAAATATCAGTTAAAATATATATCTGTGTCAATAGATTAGAATATCTGAAGTCTAGGTAAAAAACCATTTAATTTAAAGTTGTAGATATTTTCAAATAAAAAGATACATTTATATGTTTATTGATAGGTTCAAATAAATAGTAGTGGAAATGTTTTAGAAATTCTTAAATAGGAAAAGAAGCAATACATTTTAAAAACTAATAACGTACTTCTTTTCACTTAGTGTTCTTATAAACTGCAAATAATATAGGGGACCAAAATAACTTATGTTTTTATTTTTGAGCAATATGCGCTTTATCTGCATTTGGAAATTTTTAAACATTATCTTGAATTTATATTGGTAACCGTAACTTATTAATTAAGAAAGTAAAAATGTTGGCTAAAAATAACCATTATATTCACCAAAAAGATATTTTGGTTAAAAATAACCATTAAATAAACCATAAAAACTCTTGCTTGAAAATAACGATTATTGAAAAAAAACTGATTTTTTGGTTATCATATATGAAAAATTCCAAAAATTTCAAAGGTTTTTATATGTAGTAGTAACCTGAAATATTTATTTTTTAGAAATAAATTTTATTTTTTGCCAAAAAAATTTTTGATTTATAAAACGATTATTTATAATAAAAGCATCTTATAATAACAAAAAAAAAAAAAAACATATTAATTGTTAATGGTTGATTTTAACCATTACGTATATATATTGGTAATAATTTTTAAATCTGATTTTTTATCATTTATCTTATAATTGGTATATCTCTGATATATATTAATAGTTTTTCAATTTATAGCGATTTTAGTTAAAAAATATTTTAGCAAAACTGACCCACACTGCTTCACCAATTAGCATTTAAGACGGCCTCATAAAAAGAAAAACGCCAAAATGCTGAACATCTGGTAATATTAATTTTCATATATTTTCGCAACACATTGGGGACATGTCCCTAATGTAAACGCAACGTATATTAAAGTCCTCAAAGTATGTGCAGCATAGTATAAACTTTATTATTCCGATTTTATTTGGAGTTATGAAGAAATATCCGTATATACGTTTATATTGTTATATATTTTAAGTAATTTCATAAATATATATATATATATATATATATATATATATATATATATATATATTATGATACTGTCATACCTTTACGTGAAAACCGTCGCCACTGGCTGTTTGTGTATTACGTTTGACGAAAAAACCGTGGTTTTTCATTGTTATTGTATGTGTTGAATATTTACCCACATGAAAATAGTTTTGAATGCGTAGTTTTACAAATAAAACAAATATTTCATGCATCTTTCATCAACAAGTAGTCGTTGATTAAAAATGCAGTATGCAAAATCGTTGTTCGAACACCACTATATTCTTTATTTATATTATATTAAAATTCTCAGAATTTTGCTAGCTGTTCTTGGCTTTAAGCAATTTTAAAAGTTGAGAATACAGCAGTAATTGTAAAATTTCATTTTTTCAGCTAATTAAAAATATTAATCCCTTTAAATTCAAAGAATAGATTTTCCCAGAAATTTCACAATTTTATGGCCCATAAAATGTAAAAAATGCAATATACTTTAACAGATATATAACCCGTTCGCTTTGAAATTAACATAAAAAGCATGTTTATTATTCCACTTCAATAGTGTACATAAGTACATATATTTGTGTATATCGTGTTCACTAATACGGTTTTCGTGTAAGGCAAACCGTTACCTGTATATCCTCAGTAAACAAGAAGAATATTTCTATATGTATTTCTTTTTTAGGACCTTTTTGCTGTTACTGATGGCATTTGCTACTTATAATGTGATCGGCATTCGCGCAAATAAGTTCTTTTATTCTTTCCTAAAATGAGTTACGAAAATAAATTTTTTAGAGTTATTAAAGATATTAATAAAATTGTTTGCCTTGAATATGAAAAAACTTTAAGTGGCATCAATGTTTTTAATATTAAAAGACATTAGAAGCTTATCCATAAAAAATATATAGCTGAAGAACAAAACAGTGAAAGTGGCGATAAATGTGTACCCGCTAAAAAACGAAAAACTGATGAAGACATAAGAATTAATAAGAACCAATTTTTGAAATGTTGCGTTGGCTTAGTTGCAGTAAAAAACTTACCACTCAGAATTTTTGATGATTATGAGTTTTTAAAGTATTAATTTCACCATATGAGAAAAAGCTCAATACAGGCTTTAATTGTAAAAATATTATGAATGTTTTTGAAAACTCCTGTGCAAAAATTCAACAAATAGTGGCAAACCGAGTGAGAAATAAAATGGTATCCCTCAAATTTGATATTGCTAGCAAAATGGAAAAAAGCATTCTTGGAATAAATTTTTAATATATAAAAGATTTCAAGATATGTATCAATACAAATGGTAAAAATACTTTATTTTTATTTCAAATCTTATTGTGTGTTCACTGAATTATTTTGTTAGGCATGATACGATTACAAAAACGATATAGAGCCAGTTAAAGATTTCTCTTTTTAGATTAAAAAAAAAAAATTAGTTTATTAAGCGGCTATGCGCTTTCTTTATTTATTCCTTAAAAAACGAATCTAAACTACACTTATGTTTAATACTTATGTACGATTTCCTCGTGTTAAATTTAGACTACTTTTATGTCTAAAAATAATCTTTTTATATAATGTTGAGTTTTAGTACCTGTTTGCTTAAACTAGGGTTAGTTATGAAAATGTACATTCTTTATCTTATTTTTATTAACATACCCTTTTCTTGGGTTGTTTGTTTGTAAATTGTGTTTTTGCGAAAAATTTGTTTGATATTTTCTTATCTCTAGAATATGTTTACATTTGATATTTCCCTGAAATGAATGTCTTTGTCCTAAAGTGTTTGCACCTTTATTTCGATTACAATTTAGCATGTTATTACAAATAGCCTTGGTTTTGTTTTATTACAAATAATCTTTGTTTTATTACAGCTAATGTTTGTGTCTTAAAGTATGTTTTGTATCTTTGTTTTAGTTTAACATGCTTGATCTTGCTTTAGCTTAAATTATGTTTGTATCTTTGTTTTAACAACCTTGAGGTTGTAGTGTTCCTTAACTCTCCCCTTCCTAAATTAAATCGTCCCGATTTAAACTGTATTAGCCTGTAGCTTTACTAGCTCATTTCTATAAAGAACTTTAAAATTTTCGTCTGCTTTGCGTTGTCTGTATATTATACAATATTTGGATATTTTTATAGCTGTGTATAGACAACTAATAATTACAGTTGTAATTATTATTAAGTAAATAAATGACCTAAAGGGGTGATTTTCAACAGGTATATAAAATTTCTTTAATGAGTCTAAGTTATTATATGCATATTCTGTCTGTATATAAAATTTTCATTATCTCAAAACTTTCACTATGTTTAGTGTGTATTGCTTCTAGCAATCCGGCATGTATGTTTTTATAAGTTATGTTATCTATATGTACTTCGTCCGTGAATTCTACTAATGTTATTTCTGTTGTCGTACGGTTATTTACAGTGTGAGTTCTGTCTAACAATATAAATCCTTCGTCAATTTGTAATAGCGGTTGATTGTACTCTTAAATAATTGAACATTTAGCGCTCTGATTTTCAAGTAATGGTATGATACAGTTGTCGTCCGTGTTATTGTTTCGTTTGCAAATATATTTTCCCAAATTATTTTTACACTTTGTGATCCTAACATAGTCCTTCCCGCATCTTGCTATTTCCTGGTCAGTAACAATTTTTCCGTGTCTAAAATTAATTGGAGTTACCTTAAAATAGTCACATTGGTTAGTTAGTACCGGGTATTTGTATATGGTGATTGTGAGTTCATAATTTCTAGCGATGTGTATGGCTGCGTATTCCATTATGTTAATTATTGGGGTTCTTGTTAATTGAAGCGTAATCACTTCCCTCAAATCCTCCATGTCCAAAGCTTTCGATAAGAATTCGTGTTATTAATAAAAGTTGGTCATGCACTTGTTCTAAGATTATATGGTTTTTTATATTTTTCCGATTGATGGTATTAAGAATTTTTTTGAATCTAGAGTTTATTAATTTTTGTTTTGTATTATTTTCAATTAGTGTGTTAATGGCTTTCTCTATTTTTATAACATCATCGTGATCCGGGATACCCGTAATAAATTTCAAGGCGGAACCTAAAAGATTTATTCCTCTTCTCTGAATATTATGCTCTGTTAGCTGTTTTGTAAGAATTTCAATTTTTTCAATTCAAATTTTTTCTTCTACATTAGGCTTGTAATTACCACTAAGCACTTGCCTGTACGGCGAGAATATTTTTGTTAAGTAGCTTACATGAAATAAATAAGAATAATTGTCGAATAACAATGCGTCGTCACCTCTTGTCAATACGTATTTTTTTCCTGTTAGATTTTGTAGTTTAACGTCTGCTTGAATTATTGTTGCGGTTGTGATGACCATGATTAGTGATGTTAGGAATGTTATCCTCATTTTTTGTAAGTACATAATTTTTTATATTATTTTTAAGTTTGATCTGCCCTCCTTGAGTTAAGATAGTGTCCTCACGATCTTCCTGAACTATGTGTTTTTTGTATCTGCTATCGCTCTTACTTCTGATGTTAGTTCTAGCTACCAACACTTGATCTCCTTGTTGAAATGTCCTATGCTTTGATCCTTGATTTAACTTTTGTAGTGTCTTCTGCGAAGCATTTCTTAATTTATTTTGTATTTCCTCAGAGAATTTTATTAAATTAAAATGAATATCTTTGGGTTTATTGTATTTCCTCAGAGAATTTTATTAAATTAAAATGAATATCTTTGGGTTTATATACTGTAACTGAATGTGTAGAGTTGTTTATTTCTTTTACCGCTAGGAATCTCCTCCGTTGCTGATGTTTCTTTATGTATCTTAAAAATTCGGGATAGTTCCGATATTGAATTGTGTGCTCGTTCGACTTGTCCGTTTGCTTTAGACCTGTGTACTGGGGTTTGTATCTTTTTAGTGTTATGTTTTATACACATTTGGTTCACCGTGATCGTATTCAAACATTTTTCATTGTCATTAATCGTTTGCAGTTCGAAAAATTATTAATGAGAATTTCTTCTAGTTTTCTGTCCATATCAGCCTTTGAGTCGATGTCTCTGATAACTATGTATTTAGAGAAATTATCTATACCTACAAAATAGTGTTTATGCTCGTTGAAATAAATGTCTATATGTATGTATTCCCCTGGAGGTTCGGGAATATCCGAGTGTTGTAATGGTTCTTTTGCTGGGTTGCGTTCGTATTTACCATACAAACATGCAGTGCATTTCTTATTAAATGCCTTACAGTGTTTTCTCATGTCCGGCCAGTAATATTGTTCTAATAGTTCGTGTATATTATTTTTATAGCCTCTATGTGCTCTCTCGTGTGTTTCTTGTACTAATCGAATTTGTTCCTCTATTTTCGTTATATCTCTTAATCCTTCTGGTGTGTACGAATTTGGTGGTATTGAATATATTCTTTATGATTCTACCGTATTTAAATAAATCTTCAGCTGTAGCATATATGGCGGTGATTTTTTGGGGTTGAATGCACTTTTTTAGTTCGGTAATTAAATTTTTCTCGTTAGTAACTCTGATAATATGACGTAATTTACTCTGAAATATTATTTGTGTATGTATTTCATCAAATACTTCATTTAATATGAGTTCAATTTGTATTCCATACGCATTAAATGGTTGTGATACAGTTTTTATTATTTGTTCACTTGAGCTATCACTTGAATGAACCGTGCCTACTGATGAAGTATTTATAGCTTGTCGTGGTAATGCGTCCGCCACAACATTTTGTGTACCAGGTTTATAGGTTAATTTAGCACCAGAGTCTTCGATGATGGCTTTCCATCGTTTTAGCTTGGGGTTAGGATTTTTGTCTGAGATTACGTATGTCAATGACTGATGGTCAGTAAAGATGGTCAAGTCAGCTATGCGGTATATGTAGTTACGTAATTTCTTTAATGCCCAAATTATAGCCAGTAATGACCGGACATGGCAATTTTGGAAGTGATTAAGGTGAGAGCTTTATTAATTTCATCATAAAATACTGATAAGTTGCTTCTGCCTTGTGTTAATTTCTTTATTTCATCCTGAAGTACATATAATGGTCTCTGATCGGCATAAGTATAATCTAGTCTGTTTCGTATAGCATCGAAATTGGATATTGTGTTGTGATTTGTTAATACGTTTGCGGCTGCGCCTTGTATCTTCGTTTTTATTATTGACAAGGCTTCCACGTATCTATTTGAGTTTTGGTGAATTCTGATATCTTCCATAAGCCTCGATACGTCTTCCCTCCAAATTCGGTATCTTGCAATATTGCCGTCGAATACTGGCAATGCTTTGAATACGTCCAGATTAATTTCCTTGCGTGTGTTGTATGAGACGTTTCCTGGTTGTAATCTAGCCGTTGCTGGTGGTGCTATGCCTGGGTTGATTGGTATTTGATCGAGTCTTTCTTTCAGCGTTCTATTCTGTTCCTGAATATTTTGTAGCATGATCTGCAAACTAGCCATTTGTTGGATCATTGTACTTAGGTCAGCTTGTGTCATTTCTTCCTCAGTAACTAGATTTCTCTGTTCGTCAAAGATGTTAAATTTTTTAATTCTTTTCATAAATTTCTTCACCACACTTCTTCACTATGTGCAATAATTTTACTTATGTGGAAAAGTTTTATATATATATTTTTTCTTTTAATGATCCTTTTCTTATGAAGGATTCTTCCTTGCTGCGACAAGGATGCTTTGGTCCGCTCGTTAGAAGGATAAAAATATATTATCCTCCTGGCAGGATCGCCAGTTAAAGATTTCTCTTTTTAGATTTAAAAAAAAATTAATTTATTAAGCGGCTATGCGCTTTCTTAAATATCCAGCCGGTTCGTTTACACATACTAAATCAAGCAGCTTATCATGGGAATTGCGAATTCCATTTATTTGATATAAACATAAATCAGATAAATTATTTATAAAATTTTCAATCCAGTCGCTTGCTTTAGTTTGTATAAAATAAAAACCATCAGTTAAGTATGCCCACTCTATTGATGGGAGGTTAAAATCGCCAAACACAAGAATGTGGTCATTTGGGTACGCCTTAGAAATAACTTTTTGAATTGATTTTATATGTTCAGTATAGATCAATTGATCAGAACATGGAGGAATGTAGGAACATGTAATAGAAATATTTTTATGACCAACCTTCATCACACGCAAACAAATTCAATTCCATGTTGATTTTCAAATTTAATTTCTTCCGATGAAAAAAGCGAAGAGATAGCTATGATAACACCTCCACCAATCGTTTCAGTTTTTCTATCAAGTCTAAAGATATTATAATCATTACAGAGTAATTCAGCATTTAAAACTTTTTTGCTCAACCAGGTTTCAGTTAAAATTATTGCATGTTGTGTAAAACCAAATTTTTCTACATACAGTTTGGATAATTTAGAGTTTAATCCTCGAACATTTTGATATAAAACAGATATTTGTAAATCGAAAACAAGGTCTAGTTTTTTGAATTGCTATTTTGATTTGTCGAAATGCGAACCATGTTATCTATTCTCCGGTTTTCTCTGTATACATATTCTCGAACTAGAGTATTTGCCAGCCAAAAATGAGGGTCGACGATTTGATCATATATACCAAGCGGAACTGTAATTTTAAATGGCGTAATACTTCTAGGCTGGGAATAAGTAAACTTTCTAGTTAAAATATCGGCTTCAAAGTTAAGTTTAGATTTGATGTAATATTCAATATCATCATCATAGAAATATTGTTTGTATTGTTTACAACGGATAATGATGGCACAACTAAGGGAGGAGTCATTGTGCTTTCGTTAACGGAAGACAAAGTATTCTGTTCTGATTTATTGTTTTTGGATCCAGTCGGTATCGGGATTTGCGGTTGATTTAACTTAGTAATATTTCTAGCGGACTTCCTACGTTTTGGTGATGATTGAGTCGGGGAATTAGCAGAACATAACTTGTCGATCAACTTAAAGTCTTCAAACATATCTTCATATTTCTCTAGTTTTTTCGACAGTGAAATAAATTCTTTTTGAATTTCATCGAACTTATCGCGATTTGATTTAAAAAATTTATAAAAATCAACATCAATTTTCTTGCAATTTGAATAGCACCATCGTAAACCTTTATTTTCAGCTAAAACTTCAGCAACACGAATGGGGATATCAGTACATTTGGCGTGATATGAATTTTCACACAACCAACAGACAATAATGGTTGCATTACTATCCAAAATTTTACAGTTTAATGCTAAACAGCTCATGTTTCTTATTTTGTTATTTGGTGTTTAGATTATTTACTTGTCAACAGATGTCACTAATAACAATTTACCAAATACACAAACCAGTACAGTTGTAATGTACAGTATAAATTGAGAAAAACTTAATCAGCTGATCACACTTGAGACAAAGATGTTTATAATATTCTCTTATTCTCAGTACAAAATTATACAAAAATGTTTAAATATTTAAGCACACTCAAACTAAATACAAATCAATTTACTGACACAGTTCGATTAAAACAGATTCTGAATACTTTAAAACAGTTTAAAGTTTATAAAACGGTTTAAAAACACTTTGAATAATAACTTTTAACAGAGCAACAAACAACACGTCTTATCGCAACGATGATTCAATAAGTTAAAAGCCAAATATGAATCATTCCTTTACAGCTCTGGGCTAACTATTCAGCACATACAATAACAACAAAATACCACGATTTTTTGTTGTTATCATTGTACTTTTTCGTCTTCGACATATATTAAAATGAAAGATCTTGCGCCTTCATGAACCATTCATTTTAAGAGCGGCACTTTAGATGTGCCATTCGTTTTGATAGTGGCACATGAAACAGTTTTGAAAACTAGTAAAAAGGATGAAAACAACATTAGTAAAAAAATCGTTAGTCGACATGTTTTATTAAAACTTTTGTAGACGTTTTAAATATTTATATTGAAGTGTACGGATAGTTTTTCTAGCAAGTATATATATATATATATATATATATATATATATATATATATATATATATATATATATATATATATATATATATATATATATATATATTATGATACTGTCATACCTTTACGTGAAGACCGTCGCCACTGGCTGTTTGTGTTATACGTTTTGTTATTATTGTATGTGTTGAATATTTACCCACATGAAAATAGCTTTGAATGCGTAGTTTTACAAATAAAAAAAATATTTCATGCGTCTTTCATCAACAAGTAGTTGATTAAAAATGCAGTATGCAAAATCGTTATTCGAACACCACTGTATTCTTTATTTATATTATATTAAAATTCCCAGAATTTTGCTAGCTGTTCTTGGCTTTAAGGAATTTTAAAAGTTGAGAATACAGCAGTAGATGTAAAATTTCATTTTTTCAGCTAATTAAAAATATTAATCCCTTTAAATTCAAAGAATAGATTTTCCCAGAAATTTCACAATTTTATGGCCCATAAAATGTAAAAAATGCAATATACTTTAACAGATATATAACCCGTTCGCTTTGAAATTTACATAAAAAGCATGTTTATTATTCCACTTCAATAGTGTACATAAGTACATATATTTGTGTGTATCGTGTTCACTAATACGGTTTTCATGTAAGGCAAACCGTTACCTGTATATCCTCAGTAAACAAGAAGAATATATCTATATGTATTTCTTTTTTAGGACGTTTTTGCTGTTACTGCCGGCATTTGCTACTTATAATGTGATCGGCATTCGCGCAAATAAGTTCTTTTATTCTTTCCTAAAATGAGTTACGAAAATAAATTTTTTAAAGTTATTAAAGATATTAATAAAATTGTTTGCCTTGAATGTGAAAAAACTTTAAGTGGCATCAATGTTTTTAACATTAAAAGACATTAGAAGCTTGTCCATAAAAAATATATAGCTGAAGAACAAAACAGTAAAAGTGGCGATTAATGAGTACCCGCTAAAAAACGAAAAAACTGATGAAGTCATAAGAATTAATAAGAACCAATTTTTGAAATGTTGTGTTGGCTTAGTTGCAGTAAAAAACTTACCATTTAGAATTTTTGATGATTCTGAGTTTTTAAAGTATTAATTTCACCATATGAGAAAAAGCTCAATACAGGCTTTTATTGTAAAAATGTTATGAATGTTTTTGAAAACTCCTGTGCAAAAATTCAACAAATAGTGGCAAGCCGAGTGAGAAATAAAATGGTATCCCTCAAATTTGATATTGCTAGCAAAATGGAAAAAAGCATTCTTAGAATAAATATTTAATATATAAAAGATTTCAAGATATATATCAATACAAATGGTAAAAATACTTTATTTTTATTTCAAATCTTATTGTGTGTTCACTAAATTATTTTGTTAGGCATGATACGATTACAAAAGCGACATAGAGCCTCATATCTGAAAAAAGAAATATTGGGTTGCCAAAAGACTTACCAGATCGAGATTGGGCAAATTTATTCCAGTACGACCGACAATGGGGCAAACATGCTTAAAGTAAGCCAAATACTCCAAGAAATGCAAGAAGAGCAAATGGGTGAAGAAAAAAGTTATAAAGAAAATAGTATTATTCAGTACTAATAATAGTATTATTCAGACAGTATTCACAAAGTACTCAATTCGGTGTTATCTGTTGTGAGGTGTGCTGCGCACACAATACAACTTTCTGCGATTTATGTAAAAGCCGACTTAGTAACATACATTTCGTGAATTTCAAGTTTCTGTCTCTTATATTTGAAAATATAATACCATAATTGTAAAAATCACGGCAATTTTATAACACCCTTTTACTTTTCTATAGCGTTTACCATAGGCGATGTAGTAGCACACACTGTAAAATTTTTGACTAAAGGCGAATTATGTATTGTAAATAAAATGAATGCCTTCAATATTCTTTCCTCCCAATAATTGCATTCAAATTCTAATTCATTTAATTGGATTGCTATTGAATGCACTCACGACGTTTATATTCATAAGAAATCCATTCATATTTTAATGCATTTACTTGCTGGTGAAGTGAGTGCATTCACACAAATTTTCTTCATAATAAATTCATTCAAATTTATTTACTTTGTTTGGTCAAGTGAATGGCATTCAAGAATTCTTATTTATTGTGAATGCATTCATGTGTTAATTCCATTGATTTTTTTGAACAGATGAATGCATTCAAACATTTTAATCACGGTGAGTTAAAAGCCAAATATGAATAGCTCTGGGCTAACTATTCAGCACATACAATAACAACTAAATACCACGATTTTTTGTTGTTATCATTGTACTTTTACGACTTCGACATATATTAAAATGTAAGATCTTGCGCCTTCATGAACCATTCATTTTAAGAGCAGCACTTTAAATGTGCCATTCGTTTTGATAGTGGCACATGAAGTGTGCCTAAGCAAGTTAAACTTGCACATGTGCCTTTAGTAGGCACCCAAAAAAATTAGCTCTTATTCAAGTTCATGTGCCTATTTGTTTTCCATGCACATTCCTCTTTATGTACATGTGCCGTACATGAGTGTGCAAATCCGTACCCTGATGTTCAGAGCGTGGAGAAATTTTTTTACAACCTTTGTTCTATCTATTTTAAACCAATTTCATTGATTTTTGCAACGAAATCAAAGATAAACTTCGTAGTTCAATTAATAAAGGAGTCTTGGAATTAGGAACAAACTTAGATAGTGACATAAAAAGATAGCTTGATATTTTTAAAGCTAATTTTACTGAACCTACGAAAATTATATAAGTGTAAAAAAATCCAAAAAGCCTAGAAGATGCAATGAACATTACTTTAACATCTAGATATGGGAAAATCAGAATAATTAAAATTAAAAATTAATTAAAAGTTTTCATCAATCTCTGATAGAAAAATTTAAATAGATTTGAAACAGTAATGGATAATGCGACACCTTAAACGAATATGATTTGAATAGTTTCGATCAATAATACATATAAAACACACTGGAAGAAATTTTGAAACAAAAATACACTTCTATTAACCTAATCAAAATTCTTTTATATATTTCAAAGCTTAAGGTTCATAACAGATACAGGAGAGAACATTCAATAGTAATACAGGCTTACGTAATCCGAAATAAAAAATTATTTCTATAAAATTAGTGTAAAAAACTGGGCATTGATATATACTGTTTATAAAATTTCCTCTATTCCGCTCCAATATGAATAGTCCCAAAGAATACGGTAGATGATCGATTTCCTCTGCCAAATATTGCTGAAATTCCCGATACCAAGTAGAAATTGACGAAAAGAATATTCATAAGACAGCATTCTCTGAACTCATGTCTTGTTTTATATAAATACAGGGCAGCACATTTTAAGATTTATGTAGACAAGTGCGAATCGGAATACGTGTTATAACATAAAGGGTAAAAATCCAATTAAAAAAAGCCTCGTGTATTACTGATTATCCATTACCAAAAATTCAGAATGAATTGAAGCCATTCTATAACCCTTGATTGATTGTACCCCTCTATTTTGTTTTTCTAGATTTTCCAGGAAGACTCGAAATTGACGTCATAGCGTATTTTAACAAAGGCAAGATGGAAAACAACAGAGAACAACAAAAATTTGAGGCCTCCCGTCGTAAATTCAGGCAGAACATGGAAAAAGAACGGGCCAAGATACACAAAACCATATTTCTGCAGGATGACGACATCCCAACCACAAGTGGCCCAAGACCTCAAAGCTCAGCCAGACGTTCACGTGGACGCGGTCCCAGATGTCGCAAACCAAAACACGCAGCATCCACCACGATTCCCAAAGGCCCCGTATATCACTACCGAATGACCGTCCAACCGTCACCGCCCCAAAAGCACCCGGTTCCTGGGCTCCATCATACCACCATATGTATCCCCGATAGTGACGAAGAGGATGAGGCAGTTATCCCTAGCCCTCCACCTCTGAGCCAGGCCATCCACACTTCGAATCTCGACGACATCGCACCCTCCCCACCGCCGTTGGGAAATAAACCGTTAGATGAGCCTGAGCAACCAGCCGAAGAAGTTGCACCACACCCGCCACCGTTGTCAGGGGAAGAGGAAGCTTTCCTTAGGTTAGACGAATTGAGTTTTCTTGCCGCAGATAGTGATGGGCAGATGCTAGAGGAAATATACCGCTCATGTTTCGGTGACACCGACACGACTGTTGATCGTCGACCCACCTGTGTGGAGTCCCCACAGCGATCGCGCACACCATCGTTCATCGACTGGGAGAATGAGAATTTTCGTCCACCAACACCTCCACAACGGGTCAGGTATGGTTCGTTTGACACCCAGGACAGGCAGTACCGGTACCATGGTATGCGGTGTTACGAGAGGACCTGGCGAGCTCGAATCATCGTGCCCGACACTCGAGGTAGACAGCGCTGGCGAAGTCCACCTGCGATTATGCCGGCTCCACCACCACCAGACGCTGAGAACGAACCCATTTTTCAAGTGGAACCCCCCTTCGACCATGGGGCATCAGGAATAAATTTGCCAAGAACGCCGGGAAGAGGTTGGGTGGAGGTATCCAACACAGACCCAGAAGTGACACCACCATGCTTGTCACCATCTACTACTTCGGCCTTGTGTGTAGCCGACCTTCCTGAAACCCCCCAACCATCCGCCAAATCTTGTTCCGACCTTCCCTGCGAACAGCTGTCCGCAGAACTACAGGCAACTATAGACGCAGCGCTAGCAACTCAGAATCATAAAGGTCGCTTACGGTTCGTCATCCAACATGATGGCCATGATTATCGCATCACCCGTTCGAAGGCCGGTATTGTTACGACCACCCGCCTAAACTAGAAAAGTTTGGGAAAATGGGAGGGGGTAGTGTGACGACCAAAAGTCGCTAGACTCGTTTTTGGAGCACACCTAATAATTGAACAACGGTTGTGCATTCTGTAGCAAACAAACAAATGCCTTTGTTGTTGTTTTTTTTACATAAGAATGTTATTATTTATACGAAGTATTTTGTATTTTTTTTTTTTTTGTATATGCTGGTTTGAGCCACACGAAGAGAATTTCATAAATTATACTCTTTATTTTTTTTTTGATATAATATACATTGTACTCATTTTGTTGTTCGCTTTTGTTTATTTTGCTCTTATTTATGATTGAAATAAAGAATATTGATTTGTGTTATTGTTTTTATAATAACTTGTTAATATGAACAATGTATGCATGTAAGTTCATGAACAAATTCTGTAAGAATTACGTATGCATTCGCTCACTTCACGTTTGAGTGGATCACACTTCGTGTCATTATACACTCAAGAATGGAACATCGGATGCAATAAGACTCGTATTTTCTCAGCTACACGAGAGACAGAGTAATTGAATGATTTATGCGTGTGCGCAAATTAGTCTGTTGTAACTTAAGTAGAGGGTAAGTTGATTTTAAGAAGTCAGTGAGTTGGCAGCTATAGAGCTGAACAGTCGAACCATTTGATCGTGCGTATGCCATCGAATGCTAAGGCCTGATCAGTGGAGAAAAGATCTGTTATCGAAGTTGTGCGTATACCACTCCAATAAAAGATCAACTTCTCCTTATAGTTTCCAACCAAGAAATCAATCCGGGTATTTCGGGTGGCTTGAAGTTCGGTGTTTCCGTCTCCCAGCTAGACCGTTGTACACGCTTTGACGACTCCTTTTTTTTTAAATTAATTTTGTGGACAACTCGGTCAGCAATCACTGAAACTTGGGCTGCCGGAACGTAGATTGTGCGTATGCCATCAAAGTTCCCGCTGCCCAGTGGAATAGGTCAACCCTTGTTGGTCGTGCGTATGCCACCGCAATGGTAGATCGCTTCCTGCATTAGCTTCTACTGTCCGATTTGCCACTTAGTTAATGTACTCACGTGTGGCTGGGCTAACTAATTTTCTTTTCATTTGTAAACCAATATACATATATTTCAAACTATTTTATTTAAATATTTTAAAAGTTAAATTTAAGTAAAGAAGTAAAAGAAAAAAAGAATAATAAAATTAATTTTATAACGTTAAACAAAACAAAGGTGTTTGTTTTCATTGATTTTTCTGTACGACACTGGACATCCGCTGACCTACCCCGGCTAGAGCGAAAACGTGTCGTTACAGCATATACAATAACAACTAAATACCACGATTTTTTGTTGTTATCATTGTACTTTTACGACTTCGACATATATTAAAATGTAAGATCTTGCGCCTTCATGAACCATTCATTTTAAGAGCAGCACTTTAAATGTGCCATTCGTTTTGATAGTGGCACATGAAGTGTGCCTAAGCAAGTTAAACTTGCACATGTGCCTTTAGTAGGCACCCAAAAAAATTAGCTCTTATTCAAGTTCATGTGCCTATTTGTTTTCCATGCACATTCCTCTTTATGTACATGTGCCGTACATGAGTGTGCAAATCCGTACCCTGATGTTCAGAGCGTGGAGAAATTTTTTTACAACCTTTGTTCTATCTATTTTAAACCAATTTCATTGATTTTTGCAACGAAATCAAAGATAAACTTCGTAGTTCAATTAATAAAGGAGTCTTGGAATTAGGAACAAACTTAGATAGTGACATAAAAAGATAGCTTGATATTTTTAAAGCTAATTTTACTGAACCTACGAAAATTATATAAGTGTAAAAAAATCCAAAAAGCCTAGAAGATGCAATGAACATTACTTTAACATCTAGATATGGGAAAATCAGAATAATTAAAATTAAAAATTAATTAAAAGTTTTCATCAATCTCTGATAGAAAAATTTAAATAGATTTGAAACAGTAATGGATAATGCGACACCTTAAACGAATATGATTTGAATAGTTTCGATCAATAATACATATAAAACACACTGGAAGAAATTTTGAAACAAAAATACACTTCTATTAACCTAATCAAAATTCTTTTATATATTTCAAAGCTTAAGGTTCATAACAGATACAGGAGAGAACATTCAATAGTAATACAGGCTTACGTAATCCGAAATGAAAAATTATTTCTATAAAATTAGTGTAAAAAACTGGGCATTGATATATACTGTTTATAAAATTTCCTCTATTCCGCTCCAATATGAATAGTCCCAAAGAATACGGTAGATGATCGATTTCCTCTGCCAAATATTGCTGAAATTCCCGATACCAAGTAGAAATTGACGAAAAGAATATTCATAAGACAGCATTCTCTGAACTCATGTCTTGTTTTATATAAATACAGGGCAGCACATTTTAAGATTTATGTAGACAAGTGCGAATCGGAATACGTGTTATAACATAAAGGGTAAAAATCCAATTAAAAAAAGCCTCGTGTATTACTGATTATCCATTACCAAAAATTCAGAATGAAATAATTTTATTCATTAAACTCAGTGGCTACTATCATAAATTTATAAAAGAATACTCAAAAATAGCAAAACCCATAAACAAATATTTAAAAGCAGATACGGGTAACTCTGAACACTTAGAAAGTTTTAAAACGTTGAAATTGACTTTACCTTACGATCTACTTATCCCGATTTTAAAAAAAATACTGATGCAATTAATTTCGCTCATTAAAAATCATTTCCTTCTAAAAACAGTTATACCGCATTTAGACTATGCAATTTTTCATGAAACTTGCATGAAATTTTTCTTTGTTGGTGAAGCAAGAAGAGTAAGCAATATGGTATTGCTGAAATTTTGAGGAGATGTTACTGTTGCTTATGTTCATTTTTAAATAACGCATATTGCTGCAACCTAAATAAGGAATTGAGAAAAAAAATGCCTCAAAAAATTTCATAGTGTAAATCTGGACTTAATGTAATTGTTAGCGAGGATGACTTGATATACGAAATTTTTAGGGAATCCGTTTTCAAAATTTTTTTTTTTTTTTTTTACAAAATTCAGTTGTAAAATGGCAAAACGTTGTATTTGTCGTGATCATATTTTAGAGAAAAATGTTCTTAGTGAATTTATTAAACATGGGCGTCAACGAAATTATTATAAAAAAAAATTTTTAATTTTTTAAAACCTTAAAAAAGAATATATCACCCAGAACTTTCATGGCGTCCACACTTATGTTTTTAAGCAAGTTTTAAGTTCAAGTTGTTTTTGGGATGTTTTCCCACTTGAAATTGACGTGTTTTTCAAATTCAGGGCTCAGATATACTCGTAAAGTGTGTTCAGTTGTTTTTTGGGTTTTGGTATTTTACTGTGAATGATTTTTAATGGCGGTAAATCAAAAATTAGGCCTCGTTCAAAAAGTGTAAACAAATGAAATAAAGACATTAACTTGCAATAAGAAAAACGAATTTAATGGAAAATGATTTAAATATTGTAGGCTTAATAATTTCCAATCTGTTTTGCGAAATTCTAGCAAACGTGCACAAGCTGTGGGTATTCTTTAGGATCCTCTGCGAAGAAGGATTCTCTGTTGTTTAGTATAATTGTCCTTAGAAATTGCATTGGTTATTTTTGCAAACATCTTAATTTGTTGCAAATTAAGAGAAATGTTTGTCTATTTATTTGAAAAATGATTTTAATCCCTTTTTCATTTAGCATTTGGCAATTAAATTAAAAAAGTGAGTTTGTGCGGTCCTAAGAATTACAAAGTTAATTTTTCTGATAATATTTACTATCATAGATATAACCAAATTTAATTGCTCATTCAATTAAAGTTTTATTTAAGGCTCAACATCTACAATTATAGAATTTTTTTATTTAAATATTTCTTTAATCACTAAATTATTTAATAATCTCCAATTTAAAGCTTTTATCACTTTTCTGGAAACTAGATGCTTTAATTAATTATTTACTATCTATTTAAACAGCTCACCAAATGCCAAACTAGATAAATATAATTCAAGTGTGAATGCTTGTGCTTAGTTTATTAAACATCTCGATTAAACATTTAAACATATAGGTGTAAATGACATATTTATGTAAGGTACAGCAATTTATAAACAGTTGTCATTTTCGTTATACAGAAATATATTAACGCAATCCAATGAAAGGAAAACTCGAAATTACTAAAACACTTGACCCTGATAACCTTAGTCTAATCGTGCAAAATCATTGACAAGTTTTCTAAATTTGCTTAAGCCATAAAGATTCAAAATAGCTCGTGTGTAGAATTCAAGGGAGCATTAATTGAGTAAATGAATATTGTAGGCAGTATTGGGAAAATAGTAACTAAGAATGAGCTGGTATTCAAAGCTATTGACTGAATTTCTAAGGCCAAGTAACATTGAATTTCACAGATGATTAACACCTTGGTCTACTTAGACATAACAACAATACGATTCATTTAATAACAGGTTACAAAAATCAACCATAAAATCTGAGGATTATCCAGAAGCAAAACATAAAAATATTGCATTATAAGAAAAGTTAATTTTCAATCTAAACTGCACTTACAAAATTCAAAGAGGTCAAATTTTTAAAGAGCGATAGAGGGGAAAAAAGCAATCAAAATTTATGAAGATTAATTTGGGCATTTTTGATAATGATTAAAAAAAAGTGTTGCCAGTGTATTTTTTCGATCATTCTCGCCAAATGGCTTGTCGGAAATCGTCAAATATGGCCAATATATAATAATATATAATATTAGGTATAAAAATATTTAATTTAAGTTAATAAAAGACGTTATCACAAACCATAACAATTGCGTTCCTTTTAAAAATCTAAAAAAAGTTTTCATTTAAAAAATACAAAATTGTAATTATTTGTAAAAAAAAATGTCATTCTCATTTTGTTAAATGTCATTATTGTCTTTTGTATCCTTGCTGCGATGAGTTTCATTTATATTAAGTCTCTACATTTCTCTTAACAACTTATTAGAAATAGAAAACACATTTCTTGTCAGTTGCATTTAAAACAGTTTTTTTTTCGTGCCAAAATCAGTGTTATCCAAATTAAAAAAATGCATTTCCTTTAAAAAATTTTTTTTTTATTAATTCATCGCTGTTATCTGCATTAACTTAAATATTAGATTTAAAAATGCTTCTTGAAAATGTGAGAAGTGTGGTTTAAAATTTGTAATGCAAAGTTCCTGCATACATATGGCTATGTCAATCCATATTTATTTATTCATTTTAGTGCTTTATCACTTGCCATTAAATTCAAACGTTACTGTTAAGACAGATTTAATATATAGAAGTCAAAGCGAACTTGGTTGATTCACCAATGCACCTAAATTTTAAGTCGACCTTAAACATATAAAAAAAGCTGGAATGTTTTTTATTTCTTTAATGTAACGTTATCCTAAAGAAAATCATAAAAAAAGTATTTTAAATATCGCCAGAAATCTCGCCTCTCGCCATTCTTAAATGTTTACCACCAAAAAGAATTTTTTATCGCGACGTTTGGCAAAAAAACGCCATAACTGACAACAATGATCTAAAATTAATCAAACAGGCCATAAATATTAAAAATCATATGTATTTAAAAAAAGAAATATTTTCCTTGTGCGGAATAAATTTAAAATGTAAAACAATATTAACACTTAACAAAAAGAAACTTTGCTGAGCTGGAGAAAAAATGGATGAAAGCTGGATGGAAACCTGGAAAAGTAATAAGACCTCTGAGCTAATGATGAGTGTTCAAAATAACCCTCATGAAAAAGAAAACCCAAGTATAAAGAAATCTTGAGAAAAGAAAGAATAAATAAAATACAAGGAAGTAGAGCTTTCTTGGACAATTAGGTTGACAGGCTTTTATCGTTATCTCTTTTGGAGACCGCTGCAAGAACAAGAAGAAGTCAATTTTTTGTAAGAAAAGAAAAAAAAAGTTTTTAGACATGGCTGACTCCTTTGGCCGATTATTAAGGAAAAGGAATGATTTTTTTTCATTACAGTTATTAATGTCAAAGCCTGTAATGTATTTGCAACTAACATTACCGCTCGCCTTGCAGAATATATGCAACAGTAGGACAGAATAACCCTAGGGCACGTATACAAAATTTCTTTACAGTAAAGACAATATATATTATTAAAATGCTGAAATTTGTAGATAGTAAAGTAGGAAGTAAGTGTAGTCGATTTTTGTCAAGTCATTCCAGCAGTCGCAGTTTTCAATAAAAAAGTTGAAAGTTGTTAAAACAAAAAAGTAAAAAGTAGAAAGTCTTTTAAAAGCAAAGTGTTGAAATAGAAAGATTTAAAACCAAAATATTAATACAAAAACTAAATTTGTTAATTTATTTTTAACAAACTAAGACTCAATAAAAAAAAAAATTCTTGAATTCTCTTTTTTTAAAGAATGTTAAAACCAAAACAAAAGTTAAATAAACAAAAATAATATAATATAATAAATATTTGATCATTAGAAAAACATTCTTACAATTGGGGGCTCAACCGTCCAAACTTGTATTAAAGAAAGATAAAAAGTTGTGACAAAAAGTGTTGTGTTTGTACTAGAAAGATATAAGAAAAGTTGTTAAAAATTAATAGTTTTGGTGTTCTGTCAAACAAAAAAAAAAAAAAAAAAAATTATAATTAATAATAAAAAGAATATTGCGTTAAGCTGTTATAAATTGTGAACATTTTGGTTACTAAGTGAAATTAAAACATTAACAAGCAAACGTTCTAAAATAACGGTAAACTGAAAAAAATAAGCAGAACATTCAGACAAGCAAAAATGTAAAATTAATAGGTTTTATTTATATAATTCAGGTCATATTAGCTTATTCAGTAAATTTAAGAAAAAAACAACTTTGGTCAAATAACCCAATATAAAAAATGATATTCAATTCGAATATAGTGATGGGAGAAACAAAAATAAGTTTAATGTCTACAATATTAATACACTCGAAATCGACGTAAACCCTAACTATAAGAAAGAAATAAATACTTGTGTTTTTAATTATAAGCCAACAGACAATCATAAAAAATCACCGGTAGTAATGAGAATTATTGCAAATGACTAAGTTAAGCCGTTTCGACATTTTCCAACTAGATCATCGTTACAAGAAGAAGTGTTGTGAATTTGCAGGTAACAGAATGGCTAAATAATATCAGAATTTGCAAGCCGAGTTGTCGTTGTTAAAAAGACATGTGGGAATTGCCGTCGGTGTAGATTTTCGGCGGTTAATATGTTAACGAAACTACAAAGTGCAAAGTATTTTTTTAAAACGGACTCGGAAAACGGCTTTTTCCATGTGCCAATAGTAGAAAAAAACAAGAAATATACGGCGTTCGTAACCAAACAAGGTCCCTCGGAATTTATCCGAATACCTTTTGGATTCCGCAATTCACCAGCAAACTTTATAAGGCATGTTCATTTCATATTTTAAGATCTTATTAATGCTGATATGATGGAGATGTATGTTGATGACATCGTAATATACGGTTCTACGGCTGAAGAATGCATATAGAAGCTAAAAAAGGTTTTAGAAACAGCAGAACAATATAATTTAAAGTTTGAGTGGTCAAAGTGTCACTTTATGAAGACCAGGATTAATCTTTTGGATCATACAGTTGAAAATGGTTCAATTTCACTGAGTGAGGCAAAAACTAAGGCGATTACGAATTTTCCAGTACTAAAAAATATCAAAGATAGGCAAGCATTCTTGGGTTTGACCGGTTTTTTTTTGAAAATTCGAAATCTGCTTAAAAAAGATGTCAAATTCGAAATTAAAGAAGAGGAATGCAGTAGTTCAAAAAAACACTTTCAAAAATACAGATTCTTAGAATTTTTTGTCAAAGTTTGGTTTCGGTGCAACGTTATTTCGGAATTCGAAGGCAAACTACATCCTGGAGTAAAAAGTCGTCACAGAATGAAAGTCGTCTTCATAGTAATATTTTAGAACTTCTTGGCTTATTAACGGAAGGTAAAATAGTAGAAAGAAGTGGTAAAGTAGGAAGAAGAAAAATAAAAAAGTGGTCCTTTTTGCCAAGCCAGTAAAACAGTCGCAACTTGCAATTAAAAAGTTGAAATTGTAAAAACAAAAAAGTAAAAAGTAGAAAGTACAAAGCCTTTTAAAATTAAAGGGTTGAAAATAGAAAGATTTAAGATTAAAATTTTAATACAACAACTAAATTTGTTAATTTATTTTAAACAAACTAAAATTCAATTTAAAAAAAATTCTTTTTTAAAAGCAAAAGAAAATTATAACAAACGAAAATACCATAAAAAATAAAATATAAAAATCTAAGTGAATTTAAATGTTTTTTTGACCTTTATTCTTTTCTTTATTCTTTTTAATAAAGCACTAGGTCAGGTTTAAAATAATAAAAATATTGTTTTTTATTTATTTTTTCAATATTTCGCCACACCGTTGGGTGGCATCTTCAGGAAACAGGAAACAAATTTATTAAAATTATGTTATTTCAAATATAAATTATTAATTCATATGAAAAAATTTGTCAAACGAACTCAAAAATTTTTTTCAAAAAACAAAGACAAAAAATTCAAACATGTTATACATAAACATACATACAAGGTACATTTATTTTACTAGGTAGTGTCGTCCGCCCAGCTGGTTTGCAGTTGGACATGTCAAAAGTTGTTTACATTTTCCTACTTTTGTTTACGAATTTCAAAAAACACTAACAACAAGCATATGTAGAACAAAGAGAGCGTTTGTTTTTAGACCAATTCTCTTTTATTTTCTGTTTCTATTTTTGACATTTCCACTCACAAAGCAACAATAAAATGCCATGTTGTTTTTACAAATGTTGTATTTGTTGTAGAACCGCTTTTACCTAGTAAAATAAATGTACCTTGCATACATATAAAAAATTTTCAATACTCAAAATACATTGAAACTTTTAAAAATTTTCAAAACATTTAAATTATACAAAAAACAATATACATATACAAACACAAAAATTTTTTTTGATAAAAATGTTACAAATAATTAAGTTAGTTACATTGTAACGTTTACTATTTTTTATGAACCAAATGTCTATAACACTGTGCAACATTATCAGTATCAGCTTTAAAGTTTATTCTTTTTGTTGTTGGAAGTTTATTTATTTGTAACATCTCTAACATATACCGACGTTTATAATTATTTTCAATATTTAAAACTGATGCATCTTTAAAGTTAGGATGATGATTTAGACTCGCACAATGGGAAGATAATGCAGTTTTTTGAGTATTATTTACGTCTCTATATCTTTGATCAGATTTATGTCCAGCTATTCTAGTTTTAAGTTTATTCTTTGTTGTACCTATATATACTTTATTACAATTTTCACTATCATTACCATTACAAGGTATTTTATATACTACATTAGACAAGTTCCATTTTTGTATTTTATCTTTTGTTTTACTAAATAATCTGTTTAAAGTATTAAAAGTTTTGTAAGCCATTTTATATTTTTCGAATCGAAAATTTTTGCTTTTTCTATTCTTTCTGCTAATTCTGGTACATAAATTAAAGACTTGTAAACTTTTGTTTCTGTCACACTTCTTGTGTTACATGCTCTTCCGTACCTAATAACTCTTTATTAATTGTATTGGAAAATTATTATCGGTTAGTATCTTTATAACTTTATCTTTATTTATCTTGTGAAATTCCTTATCACTTATCTTAAATACTTTTTCTATCAAATTTTTGCCTGTATTAATAATTATTCTTTTGTTGTGTTTGGAATAAAAATTAATAATTCTTCCGGAAGCTGTCGGCTTTTGATACCAATCCATTTTTAGTTTATTACCTCTCCTTATTACTAACGTATCTAAATATGGAAGTTTAAAATCGCGTTCTATTTCTATTGTGAATTTTATGCAACTATTAAATTTATTAAATGTTTCCAGCATATTTTCGATTCCAGTTTCCGAAACAATACAAAACAAATCATCTACATATTTAGTCATTAATCTTGGTTTAATACTAAGTCCTTCAATGCAGATGTCTAATAATTTCTCCATAACAATGTCTGCCACAATTGGAAAGGCTGGGGATCCCATTGGAAGTCCTTTTTGTTGCAAATATATGTTATTATTATATTGAAAATATCTATTTCCAGAGATATCAGCGTTCATGTTGGAAAGTTATCATATAACTGATTTTGGTAAAAATGGCATAAAAATGGCATAAGACTGGCTTTTACTCGGAAACTAAAAATTATGTCTAAACAAGTATGACACATTTTGAAAGAGGAATATTAAAAGAACAAAATGCACTAGTTTTTATGAAAATCGATGCAGTGGTTCCAGAGATATCAGCGTTCATGTTGAAAAGTTATCATATAACTGGTTTTGGTAAAAATGGCATAAAAATGGCATAAGACTGGCTTTTACTCGGAAACTAAAAATTATTTCTAAACAAGTATGACACATTTTGAAAGAGGAATATTAGACGAACAAAATGCACTAGTTTTTATGAAAATCGATGCAGTGGTTCCAGAGATATCAGCGTTCATGTTGAAAAGTTATCATATAACTGGTTTTGGTAAAAATGGCATAAAAATGGCATAAGACTGGCTTTTACTCGGAAACTAAAAATTATTTCTAAACAAGTATGACACATTTTGAAAGAGGAATATTAGACGAACAAAATGCACTAGTTTTTATGAAAATCGATGCATTGGTTTCAGAGATATCAGCGTTCATGTTGAAAAGTTATCATATAACTGGTTTTGGTAAAAATGGCATAAAAATGGGATAAGACTGGCTTTTACTCGGAAACTAAAAATTAATTCTAAACAAGTATGACACATTTTGAAAGAGGAATATTAGACGAACAAAATGCACTAGTTTTTATAAAAATCGATGCAGTGGTTCCAGAGATATCAGCGTTCATGTTGAAAAGTTATCATATAACTGGTTTTGGTAAAAATGGCATAAAAATGGCATAAGACTGGCTTTTACTCGGAAACTAAAAATTATGTCTAAACAAGTATGACACATTTTGAAAGAGGAATATTAGACGAACAAAATGCACTAGTTTTTATGAAAATCGATGCAGTGGTTCCAGAGATATCAGCGTTCATGTTGAAAAGTTATCATATAACTGGTTTTGGTAAAAATGGCATAAAAATGGCATAAGACTGGCTTTTACTCGGAAACTAAAAATTATTTCTAAACAAGTATGACACATTTTGAAAGAGGAATATTAGACGAACAAAATGCACTAGTTTTTATGAAAATCGATGCAGTGGTTCCAGAGATATCAGCGTTCATGTTGAAAAGTTATCATATAACTGGTTTTGGTAAAAATGGCATAAAAATGGCTTTTACTCGGAAACTAAAAATTATTTCTAAACAAGTATGACACATTTTGAAAGAGGAATATAAGACGAACAAAATGCACTAGTTTTTATGAAAATCGATGCAGTGGTTCCAGAGATATCAGCGTTCATGTTGAAAAGTTATCATATAACTGGTTTTGGTAAAAATGGCATAAAAATGGCATAAGACTGGCTTTTACTCGGAAACTAAAAATTATTTCTAAACAAGTATGACACATTTTGAAAGAGGAATATTAGACGAACAAAATGCACTAGTTTTTATGAAAATCGATGCAGTGGTTCCAGAGATATCAGCGTTAATGTTGAAAAGTTATCATATAACTGGTTTTGGTAAAAATGGCATAAAAATGGCATAAGACTGGCTTTTACTCGGAAACTAAAAATTATTTCTAAACAAGTATGACACATTTTGAAAGAGGAATATTAGACGAACAAAATGCACTAGTTTTTATGAAAATCGATGCAGTGGTTCCAGAGATATCAGCGTTCATGTTGAAAAGTTATCATATAACTGATTTTGGTAAAAATGGCATAAAAAGTGCATAAGACTGGCTTTTACTCGGAAACTAAAAATTATTTCTAAACAAGTATGACACATTTTGAAAGAGGAATATTATACGAACAAAATGCACTAGTTTTTATGAAAATCGATGCAGTGGTTCCAGAGATATCAGCGTTCATGTTGAAAAGTTATCATATAACTGGTTTTGGTAAAAATGGCATAAGACTGGCTTTTACTCGGAAACTAAAAATTATTTCTAAACAAGTATGACACATTTTGAAAGAGGAATAATAGACGAACAAAATGCACTAGTTTTTATGAAAATCGATGCAGTGGTTCCAGAGGTATCAGCGTTCATGCTAAAAAGTTATCATATAACTGGTTTTGGTAAAAATGGCATAAAAATGGCATAAGACTGGCTTTTACTCGGAAACTAAAAATTATTTCTAAACAAGTATGACTCATTTTGAAAGAGGAATATTAGACGAACAAAATGCACTAGTTTTTATGAAAATCGATGCAGTGGTTCCAGAGATATCAGCGTTCATGTTGAAAAGTTATCATATAACTGGTTTTGGTGAAAATGGCATAAAAATGGCATAAGACTGGCTTTTACTCGGAAACTAAAAATTATTTCTAAACAAGTATGACACATTTTGAAAGAGGAATATTAGACGAACAAAATGCACTAGTTTTTATGAAAATCGATGCAGTGGTTCCAGATATTAGCGTTCATGTTGAAAAGTTATCATATAACTGGTTTTGGTAAAAATGGCATAAAAATGATATAAGACTGGCTTTTACTCGGAAACTAAAAATTATATCTAAACAAGTATGACACATTTTGAAAGAGGAATATTAGACGAACAAAATGCACTAGTTTTTATGAAAATCGATGCAGTGGTTCCAGAGATATCTGCGTTCATGTTGAAAAGTTATCATATAACTGGTTTTGGTAAAAATGGCATAAGACTGGCTTTTACTCGGAAACTAAAAATTATTTCTAAACAAGTATGACACATTTTGAAAGAGGAATATTAGACGAACAAAATGCACTAGTTTTTATGAAAATCGATGCAGTGATTCCAGAGATATCAGCGTTCATGTTGAAAAGTTATCATATAACTGGTTTTGATAAAAATGGCATAAAAATGACATAAAAATGGCTTTTACTCGGAAACTAAAAATTATTTCTAAACAAGTATGACACATTTTGAAAGAGGAATATTAGACGAACAAAATGCACTAGTTTTTATGAAAATCGATGCAGTGGCTCCAGAGATATCAGCGTTCACGTTGAAAAGTTATCATATAACTGGTTTTGGTAAAAATGGCATAAAAATGGCATAAGACTGGCTCTTACTCTAAAACTAAAAATTATTTCTAAACAAGTGTAACACATTTTGAAAGAGGAATATTAGACGAACAAAATGCACTAGTTTTTATGAAAATCGATGCAGTGGTTCCAGAGATATCAGCGTTCATGTTGAAAAGTTATCATATAACTGGTTTTGGTAAAAATGGCATAAAAATGGCATAAGACTGGCTTTTACTCTAAAACTAAAAATTATTTCTAAACAAGTATGACACATTTTGAAAGAGGAATATTAGACGAATAAAATGCACTAGTTTTTATGAAAATCAATGCAGTGGTTCCAGAGATATGAGCGTTCATGTTGAAAAGTTATCATATAACTGGTTTTGGTAAAAATGGCATAAAAATGGCATGAGACTGGCTTTTACTCTAAAACTAAAAATTATTTCTAAACAAGTATGACACATTTTGAAAGAGGAATATTAGACGAATAAAATGCACTAGTTTTTATGAAAATCAATGCAGTGGTTCCAGAGATATGAGCGTTCATGTTGAAAAGTTATCATACAACTGGTTTTGGTAAAAATGGCATAAAAATGGCATAAGACTGGCTTTTACTCGGAAACTAAAAATTATTTCTAAACAAGTATGACACATTTTGAAAGAGGAATATTAGACGAACAAAATGCACTAGTTTTTATGAAAATCGATGCAGTGGTTCCAGTGATATCAGCGTTCATGTTGAAAAGTTATCATATAACTGGTTTTGGTAAAAATGGCATTAGACTGGCTTTTACTCGGAAACTAAAAATTATTTCTAAACAAGTATGACACATTTTGAAAGAGGAATATTAGACGAACAAAATGCACTAGTTTTTATGAAAATCGATGCAGTGGTTTAGAGATGTCAGCGTTCATGTTGAAAAGTTATCATATAACTGATTTTGGTAAAAATGGCATAAGACTGGCATAAGACTGGCTTTTACTCGGAAACTAAAAATTATTTCTAAACAAGTATAACACATTTTGAAAGAGGAATATTAGACGAACAAAATACACTAGTTTTTATGAAAATCGATGCAGTGGTTCCAGAGATATCAGCGTTCATGTTGAAAAGTTATCATAAAACTGGTTTTGGTAAAAATGGCATAAAAATGGCATAAGACTGGCTTTTACTCGGAAACTAAAAATTATTTCTAAACAAGTATGACACATTTTGAAAGAGGAATATTAGACGAACAAAATGCACTAGTTTTTATGAAAATCGATGCATTGGTTTCAGAGATATCAGCGTTCATGTTGAAAAGTTATCATATAACTGGTTTTGGTAAAAATGGCATAAAAATGGGATAAGACTG
>OW569407.1:45931761-45986761 GCA_937654795.1 Cistogaster globosa
TTCATGTTGAAAAGTTATCATATAACTGGTTTTGGTAAAAATGGCATAAGACTGGCTTTTACTCGGAAACTAAAAATTATTTCTAAACAAGTATGACACATTTTAAAAGAGGAATATTAGACGAACAAAATGCATTAGTTTTTATGAAAATCGATGCAGTGGTTCCAGAGATATCAGCGTTCATGTTGAAAAGTTATCATATAACTGGTTTTGGTAAAAATGGCATAAAAATGGCATAAGACTGGCTTTTACTCGGAAACTAAAAATTATTTATAAACAAGTATGACACATTTTGAAAGAGGAATATTAGACGAACAAAATGCATTAGTTTTTATGAAAATCGATGCAGTGGCTCCAGAGATATAAGCGTTCATGTTGAAATGTTATGATATAACAGGTTTTGGTAAAAATGGCATAAGACTGGCTTTTCCTCGGAAACTAAAAATTATTTCTAAACAAGTATGACACATTTTGAAAGAGGAATATTAGACGAACAAAATGCACTAGTTTTTATGAAAATCGATGGAGTGGTTCAAGAGATATCAGCGTTCATGTTGAAAAGTTATCATATAACCGGTTTTGGTAAAAATGGCATAAAAATGGCATAAGACTGGATTTTACTCGGAAACTAAAAATTATTTCTAAACAAGTATGACACATTTTGAAAGAGGAATATTAGACGAACAAAATGCACTAGTTCTTATGAAAATCGATGCAGTGGTTCCAGAGATATCAGCGTTCATGTTGAAAAGTTATCATATAACTGGTTTTGGTAAAAATGGCATAAAAATGGCTTTTACTCGGAAACTAAAAATTATTTCTAAACAAGTATGACACATTTTGAAAGAGGAATATTAGACGAACAAAATGCACTAGTTTTTATGAAAATCGATGCAGTGGTTCCAGAGATATCAGCGTTCATGTTGAAAAGTAATCATATAACTGGTTTTGGTAAAAATGGCATAAGACTGGCTTTTACTCGGAAACTAAAAATTATTTCTTAACAAGTATGACACATTTTGAAAGAGGAATATTAGACGAACAAAATGCACTAGTTTTTATGAAAATCGATGCAGTGGTTCCAAAGATATCAGCGTTCATGTCGAAAAGTTATCATATAACTGGTTTTGGTAAAAATGGCATAAAAATGTCATAAGATTGGCTTTTACTCGGAGACTAAAAATTATTTCTAAACAAGTATGACACATTTTGAAAGAGGGATATTAGACGAACAAATGCACTAGTTTTTATGAAAATCGATGCAGTGGTTCCAGAGCTATCAGCGTTCATGTTGAAAAGTTATCATATAACTGGTTTTGGTAAAAATGGCATAAGTCTGGCTTTTACTCGGAAACTAAAAATTATTTCTAAACAAGTATGACACATTTTGAAAGAGGAATATTAGACGAACAAAATGCACTAGTTTTTATGACAATCGATGCAGTGGTTCCAGAGATATCAGCGTTGATGTTGAAAAGTTATCATATAACTGGTTTTGGTAAAAATGGCATAAGACTGGCTTTTACTCGGAAACTATAAATTATTTCTAAACAAGTATGACACATTTTGAAAGAGGAATATTAGACGAACAAAATGCACTAGTTTTTATGAAAATCGATGCAGTGGTTCCAGAGATATCAGCGTTCATGTTGAAAAGTTATCAAATAACTGGTTTTGGTAAAAATGGCATAAAAATGGCATAAGATGGCTTTTACACGGAAACTAAAAATATTTCTAAACAAGTATGATGACACATTTTGAAAGAGGAATATTAGACGAACAAAAC
Source organism: Cistogaster globosa (assembly GCA_937654795.1). Taxonomy (NCBI): domain Eukaryota; kingdom Metazoa; phylum Arthropoda; class Insecta; order Diptera; family Tachinidae; genus Cistogaster; species Cistogaster globosa. The sequence goes on from OW569407.1 coordinate 45,933,548, forward strand.
GCACTAGTTTTAATGAAAATCGATGCAGTGGTTCCAGAGATATCAGCGTTCATGTTGAAAAGTTATCATATAACTGGTTTTGGTAAAAATGGCATAAAAATGGCATAAGACTGGCTTTTACTCGGAAACTAAAAATTATTTCTAAACAAGTATGACACATTTTGAAAGAGAACAAAATGCACTAGTTTTTATGAAAATCGATGCAGTGGTTCCAGAGATATCAGCGTTCATGTTGAAAAGTTATAATATAACTGGTTTTGGTAAAAATGGCATAAAAATGGCTTTTACTCGGAAACTAAAAATTATTTCTAAACAAGTATGACACATTTTCAAAGAGGAATATTAGACGAACAAAATGCACTAGTTTTTATGAAAATCGATGCAGTGATTCCAGAGATATCAGCGTTCATGTTGAAAAGTTATCATATAACTGGTTTTGGTAAAAATGGCATGAGACTGGCTTTTACTCGGAAACTAAAAATTATTTCTAAACAAGTATGACACATTTTGAAAGAGGAATATTAGACGAACAAAATGCAGTAGTTTTTATGAAAATCGATGCAGTGTTTCCAGAGATATCAGCGTTCATGTTGAAAAGTTATCATATAACTGGTTTTGGTAAAAATGGCATAAAAATGGCATAAGACTGGCTTTTTACTCGGAAACTAAAAATTATTTCTAAACAAGTATGACACATTTTGAAAGAGGAATATTAGACGAACAAAATGCACTAGTCTTTAGGAAAATCGATGCAGTGGTTCCAGAGATATCAGCGTTCATGTTGAAAAGTTATCATATAACTGGTTTTGGTAAAAATGGCATAAGACTGGCTTTTACTCGGAAACTAAAAATTATTTCTAAACAAGTTTGACACATTTTGAAAGAGGACTATTAGACGAACAAAATGCACTAGTTTTTATGAAAATCGATGCAGTTGTTCCAGAGATATCAGCATTCATGTTGAAAAGTTATCATATAACTGGTTTTGGTAAAAATGGCATAAGACTAGCTTTTACTCGGAAACTAAAAATTATTTCTAAACAAGTATGACACATTTTGAAAGAGGAATATTAGACGAACAAAATGCACTAGTTTTTATGAAAATCGATGCAGTGGTTCCAGAGATATCAGCGTTCATGTTGAAAAGTTATCAAATAACTGGTTTTGGTAAAAATGGCATAAAAATGGCATAAGACTGGCTTTTACTCGGAAACTAAAAATTATTTCTAAACAAGTATGACACATTTTGAAAGAGGAATAGTAGACGAACAAAATGCACTAGTTTTTATGAAAATCGATGCAGTGGTTCCAGAGATATCAGCGTTCATGTTGAAAAGTTATTATATAACTTGTTTTGGTAAAAATGGCATAAAAATGGCATAAGACTGGCTTTTACTCGGAAACTAAAAATTATTTCTAAAAAAGTATGACACGTTTTGAAAGAGGAATATTAGACGAACAAAATGTACTAGTTTTTATAAAAATCGATGCAGTGGTTCCAGAGATATCAGCGTTCATGTTGAAAAGTTATCATATAACTGGTTTTGGTAAAAATGGCATAAAAATGGCATAGACTGGCTTTTACTCGGAAACTAAAAATTATTTCTAAACAAGTATGACACATTTTGAAAGAGGAATATTAGACGAACAAAATGCACTAGTTTTTATGAAAATCGATGCAGTGGTTCCAGAGATATCAGCGTTCATGTTGAAAAGTTATCATATAACTGGTTTTGGTAAAAATGGCATAAAAATGGCATAAGACTGGCTTTTACTCGGAAACTAAAAATTATTTCGTATGACACATTTTGACAGAGGAATATTAGACGAACAAAATGCACTAGTTTTTATGAAAATCGATGCAGTGGTTCCAGAGATATCAGCGTTCATGTTGAAAAGTTATCATATAACTGGTTTTGGTAAAAATGGCATAAAAATGGCATAAGACTGGCTTTTACTCGGAAACTAAAAATTATTTCTAAACAAGTATGACACATTTTGAAAGAGGAATATTAGACGAACAAAAAGCACTAGTTTTTTATGAAAATCGATGCAAGTGGTTCCAGAGATATCAGCGTTCATGTTGAAAAGTTATCATATAACTGGTTTTGGTAAAAACGGCATAAGACTGGCTTTTACTCGGAAACTAAAAATTATTTCTAAACAAGTATGACACATTTTGAAGAGGAATATTAGACGAACAAAATGCAATAGTTTTTATGAAAATCGATGCAGTGGTTCCAGAGATATCAGCGTTCATGTTGAAAAGTTATCATATAACTGATTTTGTTAAAAATGGCATATGACTGGCTTTTACTCGGAAACTAAAATTATTTCTAAACAAGTATGACACATTTTTAAAGAGGAATATTGGACGAACAAAATGCACTAGTTTTTATGAAAATCGATGCAGTGGTTCCAAAAATATCAGCGTTCGTGTTGAAAAGTTATCATATAACTGGTTTTGGTAAAAATGGCATAAGACTGGCTTTTACTCGGAAACTAAAAATTATTTCTAAACAAGTATGGCACATTGTGAAAAGGAATATTAGACGAACAAAATGCATTAGTTTTTATGAAAATCGATGCAGAACAAACAAACAAAATACACACATCAAAGTGTGGCATCCAACATGTCAAAAATCTATTTTTTTTTAATTTTTTAATCCACACCGCATGTGTAATATGCTGAATGAGTTTTTTCATGGCTTCAACCTTAACTTGTAAAATTTAAATATATAAAAGTGTATCATTTACTTGAATCAATAGTTTTTTAATATTTTGTGCATTTTCAGTTTTAATAAATTTTCGATTGCAAAAGCTTTTTTTGAAAAAAATTTAATTTACTTGTTTTGTAAAATTTTGGTGAAAATAAATATTAATAAATGAAAATATTAAAAAAACTTGTTCAAGTTTTTTAAAAATATTTAAATTTATTATATCCAATAAATATTAATGTAATATTTTGGTCGTTTGTAAAATTCTGTTTTTTTATCATCTAGATCTTTTTTCTGAAATTTCAAATTGTAAGGAAATTATACATTTTTTCTGCAAAATCAGTATATATAATATTATGATTGAACCTTTAATATTTAAGCGAAATTTTTATTGCTTAGCAATCTAGTTTTTTTCAAATTTCGGTTTTTAATAAAGCAAAACAAAAAAAAAAAATCTAAATTGATCCATGTAAATAAAAAACAATTCTTTATTACATATTTCCCCAACGTTTCGTGAATTTTTTGTTTGTTTGTTTTTATTAAGTATTAATGCTACACAACCAAAATCCCACAAATAATAAACACGGCCAAAAACCTTATACAACGAGTACTGGACATCAGCGACAATACCTACCATCAACAAAATATTCAAAAAATTACCGACATATTGATCAATAACAGCTTTCCCATAAAATTAATAAAGTCTCTAACTAGGGTGTCAGACGATCAAGTTTTCCTTCAAGTTTCATTCAAGTTTTAAAATTTCTCTCATTTTTTAACCAATACACTCACACTTTAAAAACTTGCTGAGAATTTGCTTTCAAGTTTTCGTTCAATTGAGTCTTTCAAATTACATTCAAGAAAACAGCTAATTGACGTTTTTCCCTCCAAATTTGTATTAAAAATTCTGCTATCAGTGTTTTCTTGACATCTTGCTTAAAAACCTGCTTTGAAATTGCCTGCAGCCTACGTCACAGCTTTCAATTTTTGTGAATTTTGACAAGCAGTATGTGTAAATTTCTTGAAAGAGAATTGAACAAAAACTTGACCGTGTGACTGCACCGTAATAACAGCATACAAAACAGCTACAATGGTAACACCAATATAGAAAAACAATTTTACAGTGTAAAATACATACCTGGCCTAACCGACAACAACAGTATAAAAAAAAACAATAAACAAAATTGACATGAGCTTTGCATACAAGCCAAACAAAACATTAAATGCAATTTTTACAAAAATAAAAACACCAATAACAAAACTACAGCAAAACAATGTAGTTTACGAAATTCAATGAAAAGGGGATGAAAATAATAATTGCAATCTTATTAACATTAGAACAACTAAGAGAAGTTTAGAGACAAGAGTAAATGAGTACAAAGCTGATGTCAACGAAAACAGAAAATACAGCATTGTCCCAGCATATAACACAAACAAAACATAAGCCTGATTTTGACAATATAAAAATACTAAACAAAGCAAACAACGAGAAAAAGAGATACACCATAGAGTCGTTGATTAAAAATGCAGTATGCAAAATCGTTGTTCGAACACTACTATATTCTTTATTTATATTATATTAAAATTCTCAGAATTTTGCTAGCTGTTCTTGGCTTTAAGCAATTTTAAAAGTTGAGAATACAGCAGTAGATGTAAAATTTCATTTTTTCAGCTAATTAAAAATATTAATCCCTTTAAATTCAAAGAATAGATTTTCCCAGAAATTTCACAATTTTATGGCCCATAAAATGTAAAAAATTCAATATACTTTAACAGATATATAACCCGTTCGCTTTGAAATTAACATAAAAAGCATGTTTATTATCCCACTTCAATAGTGTACATAAGTACATATATTTGTGTATATCGTGTTCACTAATACGGTTTTCGTGTAAGGCAAACCGTTACCTGTATATCCTCAGTAAACAAGAAGAATATTTCTATATGTATTTCTTTTTTAGGACCTTTTTGCTGTTACTGACGGCATTTGCTACTTATAATGTGATCGGCATTCGCGCAAATAAGTTCTTTTATTCTTTCCTAAAATGAGTTACGAAAATAAATTTTTTAGAGTTATTAAAGATATTAATAAAATTGTTTGCCTTGAATATGAAAAAAACTTTAAGTGGCATCAATGTTTTTAATATTAAAAGACATTAGAAGCTTATCCATAAAAAATATATAGCTGAAGAACAAAACAGTGAAAGTGGCGATAAATGTGTACCCGCTAAAAAACGAAAAACTGATGAAGACATAAGAATTAATAAGAACCAATTTTTGAAATGTTGCGTTGGCTTAGTTGCAGTAAAAAAACTTACCATTCAGAATTTTTGATGATTATGAGTTTTTAAAGTATTAATTTCACCATATGAGAAAAAGCTCAATACAGGCTTTAATTGTAAAAATATTATGAATGTTTTTGAAAACTCCTGTGCAAAAATTCAACAAATAGTGGCAAACCGAGTGAGAAATAAAATGGTATCCCTCAAATTTGATATTGCTAGCAAAATAGAAAAAAGCATTCTTGGAATAAATTTTTAATATATAAAAGATTTCAAGATATGTATCAATACAAATGGTAAAAATACTTTATTTTTATTTCAAATCTTATTGTGTGTTCACTGAATTATTTTGTTAGGCATGATACGATTACAAAAACGATATAGAGCCAGTTAAAGATTTCTTTTTAGATTTAAAAAAAATTAATTTATTAAGCGGCTATGCGCTTTCTTTATTTATTCCTTAAAAAACGAATCTAAACTACACTTATGTTTAATACTGATGTACGATTTCCTCGTGTTAAATTTAGACTGCTTTTATGTCTAAAAATAATCTCTTTATATAATGTTGAGTTTTAGTACCTGTTTGCTTAAACTAGGGTTAGTTATGAAAATGTACATTCTTTATCTTATTTTTATTAACATACCCTTTTCTTGGGTTGTTTGTTTGTAAATTGTGTTTTTACGAAAAATTTGTTTGAATATGTTTACATTTGATATTTCCCTGAAATGAATGTCTTTGTCCTAAAGTGTTTGTACCTTTATTTCGATTACAATTTAGCATGTTATTACAAATAGCCTTGGTTTTGTTTTATTACAAATAATCTTTGTTTTATTACAGCTAATGTTTGTGTCTTAAAGTATGTTTTGTATCTTTGTTTTAGTTTAACATGCTTGATCTTGCTTTAGCTTAAATTATGTTTGTATCTTTGTTTTAACAACCTTGAGGTTGTAGTGTTCCTTAACTCTCCCCTTCCTAAATTAAATCGTCCCGATTTAAACTGTATTAGCCTGTAGCTTTACTAGCTCATTTCTATAAAGAACTTTAAAATTTTCGTCTGCTTTGCGTTGTCTGTATATTATACAATATTTGGATATTTTTATAGCTGTGTATAGACAACTAATAATTACAGTTGTAATTATTATTAAGTAAATAAATGACCTAAAGGGGTGATTTTCTACAGGTATATAAAATTTCTTTAACGAGTCTAAGTTATTATATGCATATTCTGTCTGTATATAAAATTTTCATTATCTCAAAACTTTCACTATGTTTAGTGTGTATTGCTTCTAGCAATCCGGCATGTATGTTTTTATAAGTTATGTTATCTATATGTACTTCGTCCGTGAATTCTACTAATGTTATTTCTGTTGTCGTATGGTTATTTACAGTGTGAGTTCTGTCTAACAATATCAATCCTTCGTCAATTTGTAATAGCGGTTGATTGTACTCTTAAATAATTGAACATTTAGCGCTCTGATTTTCAAGTAATGGTATGATACAGTTGTCGTCCGTGTTATTGTTTCGTTTGCAAATATATTTTCCCAAATTATTTTTACACTTTGTGATCCTAACATAGTCCTTCCTGCATCTTGCTATGTCCTGGTCAGTAACAATTTTTCCGTGTCTAAAACTAATTGGAGTTACCTTAAAATAGTCACATTGGTTAGTTAGTACCGGATATTTGTATATGGTGATTATGAGTTCATAAGTTCTAGCGATGTGTATGGCTGCGTATTCCATTATGTTAATTATTGGGGTTCCTGTTAATTCATGCGTAATCACTTCCCTCAAATCCTCCATGTCCAAAGCTTCCGATAAGAATTTATTGTTTTTGCTGCATTAATAGTTCGTGTTATTAATAAAAGTTGGTCATGCACTTGTTCTAAGATTATATGGTTTTTTATATTTTTCCGATTGATGGTATTAAGAATTTTTTCGAATCTAGAGTTTATTAATTTTTGTTTTGTATTATTTTCAATTAGTGTGTTAATGGCTTTCTCTACTTTTATAACATCATCGTGATCCGGGATACCCGTAATAAATTTCAAGCCGGAACCTAAAAAATGTATTCCTCTTCTCTGAATATTATGCTCTGTTAGCTGTTTTGTAAGAATTTCAATTTTTTCAATCCAAATTTGTTCTTCTACATTAGGCTTGTAATTACCACTAAGCACTTGCCTGTACGGCGAGAATATTTTTGTTAAGTTGCTTACATGTAATAAATAAGAATAATTGTCGAATAACAATGCGTCATCACCTCTTGTCAATACGTATTTTTTTCCTGTTAGATTTTGTAGTTTAACGTCTGCTTGAATTATTGTTGCGGTTGTAATGACCATGATTAGTGATGTTAGGAATGTTATCCTCATTTTTTGTAAGTACATAATTTTTTATATTATTTTTATGTTTGATCTGCCCTCCTTGAGTTAAGGTAGTGTCCTCACGATCTTCCTGAACTATGTGTTTTTTGTATCTGCTATCGCTCTTACTTCTGATGTTAGTTCTAGCTACCAAGACTTGATCTCCTTGTTGAAATGTCATATGCTTTGATCCTTGATTTAACCTTTGTAGTATCTTCTGCGAAGCATTTCTTAATTTATTTTGTATATCCTCCTTAGAGAATTTTATTAAATTAAAATGAATATCTTTGGGTTTATATCCTGTAACTGAATGTGTAGAGTAGTTTATTTCTTTTACCGCTAGGAATAACTCCTCCGTTGCTTATGTTTCTTTATGAATCTTAAAAATTCGGGATAGTCCCGATATTGAATTGTGTGCTCGTTCGACTTGTCCGTTTGCTTAAGACCTGTGTACTGGGGCTTGTATCTTTTTAATGTTATGTTTTATACACATTTGGTTCACCGTGATCGTATTCAAACATTTTTCATTATCTGTCATTAACCGTTTGCAGTTCGAAAAATTATTAATGAGAGTTTCTTCTAGTTTTCTGTCCATATCAGCCTCTGAGTCGATGTCTCTGATAACTATGTATTTAGAGAATTTATCTATACCTACAAAATACTGTTTATGCTCGTTGAAATAAATGTCTAAATGTATGTATTCCCCTGGATGTTCGGGAATATCCGAGTGTTGTAAAGGTTCTTTTGCTGGGTTGCGTTCGTATTTACCATACAAACATGCAGTGCATTTCGCATTAAATGCCTTACAGTGTTTTCTCATGTCCGGCCAGTAGTTTTGTTCTAATAGTTCGTGTATATTATTTTTATAGCCTCTATGTGCTCTCTCGTGTGTTTCTTTTACTAATCGAATTTGTTCGTTATATCTCTTATGATTCTACCGTATTTAAATAAATCTTCAGCTGTAGCATATATGGCGGTGATTTTTTGGGGTTGAATGCACTTTTTTAGTTCGGTAATTAAATTTTTCTCGTTAGTAACTCTGATAATATGACGTAATTTACTCTGAAATATTATTTGTGTATGTATTTCATCAAATACTTCATTTGGTATGAGTTCAATTTGTGTTCCATACGCATTAAATGGTTGTGATACAGTTTTTATTATTTGCTCACTTGATCTATCACTTGAATGCACCATGCCTACTGATGATGTATTTATAGCTTGTCGTGATAATGCGTCCGCTACAACATTTTGTGTACCAGGTTTATAGGTTAATTTAGCAGCATAGTCTTCGATGATGGCTTTCCATCGTTTTAGCTTGGGGTTAGGATTTTTGTCTGAGATTGCGTATGTCAATGACTGATGGTCAGTAAAGATGGTCAAGTCAGCTATGCCGTATATGTAGTTACGTAATTTCTTTAATGCCCAAATTATGGCCAGTAATTCTTTTTCGTTAGTACTATAATTTTGTTCGGTGGTGCTCAGTGTACGAGATAAAATTTAAATTGGGTTCCTATTTTGACTTAGAATAGCCCAATAGCTATGTTGGAAGCATCTGTTGTAAGTTCAAATGGTTTATTAAAGTCGGGTTGGTATAATTCCACTTGCTCTTTTAGACTATTTTTTAATTTGTTTACAGCTTCTATTTTTACTTTTATTTTTACCAATGTGAGCATTTTCTCCTTTTAGGTGCAAAGTTAAGGGTTTTGAAATTTGAGCACAATCTTTTACAAATCTCCTATAGTAACCAGTAAGCCCCAAAAAACCTGTAAGGTCTTTTAATGTTTTCGGTTTTGGAAAATTTTCTACTGCCTTAATTTTTTCCGGGTCAGTGGTTATTTTATTATATTTTACAATATGTCCGAGATATTCTACTTCTTCCATGAAGAATTTTGATTTCTCATTTGACACTTTTAAGTTCGCCTTATTTAGGGCATTAAAAATAGTATGGATATGTTGTATGTGTTCCTCTGGCGAAGAAGAATATATAATTACGTCGTCTATGTATACGTAAGCAAATTTTCCTATAAATTCTCGTAAAATATCATCCACACATCTTTGAAAAATGGAAGGAGCGTTCTTTAAGCCGAAAGGCATATGTAAAAGCTCATATTTTCCGCCATTTACACAGAAAGCAGTCTTCTTTCTATCCTTTTCCGTTATCCTAATTTGATGGAGTTCTGATTCCAAGTCGAGTGTGGTAAAGTATCTAGCTTTTCCTAGATTCTGTAAAGTTATATTTATATCTGGAATTATATATCTGTCAGTAACTGTATGTTCGTTTAGTTTTCTGAAGTCTATCACCATCCTACGTTTCGGTTTATCATTCTCATCAGTTCCTTTTTTGTGAACTGTTAACATAGGTGAATTATAAAGACTTAAGCTTTTTTGAATAATACCATCTTCTAGTAATTTCTTTACTAACGAATTCTTCGTCATTCATTTTGCCCGGGTACCGTCCAAATTGAGTCATCTGTAGTTGTTTTAATGCTTGCCTCAATAGTTGTAGTAAAAGGTAGGGGACCTATTCTATTATTACCTATCATTAATTCTTCAATCTCTTTTCTATATTCTTCACTTCCTATGGTGAAATTTATGTATGCATTATCCTTTCTTTCCTGCAATTCAAATCTTATTTCGTTACTGTTTATTATTGCGCCTAGATTTCTTATTCCGTCCCATCCTAATATTAAGTCAAAATTATCTATCGAATCTATTTCGAAGAAATCTATGTCTTTTCCCATAAATTTAATAGTTTGTTTGGTATTGACTTTTGATTTACCATGCATACTTATAATTTGTAAAGGCTTAATTTTTTCTGAATGGTTAAACTTTAAAGATTTTTTTATATAATTGTGGGTTGCGCCTGTATCTATTAACACTTCAAAATTTTTTTCTCCATCATTCATTATAATAAAGGGCAACCCATTTTTTAGTTTAAAGACTTAGTAATCATTTTATTTACGGTACCTGTTTCTACAATAATACTTTGGTTATCATCTTCCGCTGCAAGGTTATTGCTTCTCAGAAATTTAGATTGGTGAAATTGTGTGCTGGGTTCTCGGTGTCTATTCTAAGGATGATGTTGTTGATTATGAAATTTCGTTCTGCGAGGTTAATTGGTATTACCTGATGATGTGTCCATTGTTTCTGGACGTGGTTGACACTGATGTTGGGTAGGCTCTTCTCTTTGTTGATGGATATACGATGGACGTCTGTGATGATGATGATGGTTGTTATTGGGTCTTTGTATTGGCTGTACATAATTCCTCTGTTCATTTCTGGAGTATGATAATCGTAATTTTCGATGCTCGTCATCATGTTCTATGGTGCGTGCTACCGCAAAAGCATGTTCGAAATCGTTTATTGGATATCCATATCGTGTGGAACGTATGTACGAGTTACTAATTCCGTCTTTGAAGACTCGTACAGCTTCTTGATTGTCTTCATTTATCATTACATCTATTACCTCTTGTGAATGACCGGACATGGCAATTTTGGAAGTGATTAAGGTGAGAGCTTTATTAATTTCATCATGAAATTCTGATAAGTTGCTTCTGCCTTGTGTTAATTTCTTCATTTCAACCTGAAGTACATATAATGGTCTCTGATCGGCATAAGTATAATCTGGTCTATTTCGTGTAGCATTGAAATTGAATATTGTGTTGTGATTTGTTAATACGTCTGCGGCTGCGCCTTGTATCTTCGTTTTTATTATTGACAAGGCTTCCACGTATCTATTTGAGTTTTGGTGAATTCCGATACCTTCCATAAGCCTCGATACGTCTTCCCTCCAAATTCGGTATCTTGCGATATTGCCGTCGAATACTGGCAATGCTTTGAATACGTCCAGATTAATTTCTTCGGGTGTGGTGTATGAGATGTTCACTGGTTGTAATCTAGCCGTTGCTGGTGGTGCTATGCCTGGGTTGATTGGTATTTGATCGAGTCTTTCTTTCTGAGTTCTATTCTCTTCCTGAATATTTTGTAGTAGATCTGCAAACTAGCCATTTGTTGGATCATTGTACTTAGGTCGGGTTGTGTCATTTCTTCCTCAGTAACTAGATTTCTTTGTTCGTCAAAGATGTTAAATTTTTTAATTCTTTTCATAAATATCTTCATCACACTTCTTCACTATGTGCAATAATTTTACTTATGTGGAAAAGTTTTATTTACATATTTTTTCTTTTAATTATCCTTCTCTTATGAAGGATTCTTCCTTGCTGCGACAAGGATGCTTTGGTCCGCTCGTTAGAAGGATAAAAATATATTATCCTCCTGGCAGGATCGCCAGTTAAAGATTTCTTTTTTTAGATTAAAAAAAAAATTAGTTTATTAAGCGGCTATGCGCTTTCTTTATTTATTCCTTAAAAAACGAATCTAAACTACACTTATGTTTAATACTGATGTACGATTTCCTCGTGTTAAATTTAGACTGCTTTTATGTCTAAAAATAATCTTTTTATATAATGTTTGCTTAAACTAGGGTTAGTTATGAAAATGTACATTCTTTATCTTATTTTTATTAACATATCCTTTTCTTGGGTTGTTTGTTTGTAAATTGTGTTTTTGCGAAAAATTTGTTTGATATTTTCTTATCTCTAGAATATGTTTACATTTGATATTTCCTTGAAATGAATGTCTTTGTCCTGAAGTGTTTGTACCTTTATTTCGATTACAATTTAGCATGTTATTACAAATAGCCTTGGTTTAGTTTTATTACAAATAATCTTTGTTTTATTACAGCTAATGTTTGTGTCTTAAAGTATGTTTTGTATCTTTGTTTTAGTTTAACATGCTTGATCTTGCTTTAGCTTAAATTATGTTTGTATCTTTGTTTTAACAACCTTGAGGTTGTAGTGTTCCTTAACTCTCCCCTTCCTAAATTAAATCGTCCCGATTTAAACTGTATTAGCCTGTAGCTTTACTAGCTCATTTCTATAAAGAACTTTAAAATTTTCGTCTGCTTTGCGTTGTCTGTATATTATACAATATTTGGATATTTTTATAGCTGTGTATAGACAACTAATAATTACAGTTGTAATTATTATTAAGTAAATAAATGACCTAAAGGGGTGATTTTCTACAGGTATATAAAATTTCTTTAATGAGTCTAAGTTATTATATGCATATTCTGTCTGTATATAAAATTTTCATTATCTCAAAACTTTCACTATGTTTAGTGTGTATTGCTTCTAGCAATCCGGCATGTATGTTTTTATAAGTTATGTTATCTATATGTACTTCGTCCGTGAATTCTACTAATGTTATTTCTGTTGTCGTACGGTTATTTACAGTGTGAGTTCTGTCTAACAATATAAATCCTTCGTCAATTTGTAATAGCGGTTGATTGTACTCTTAAATAATTGAACATTTAGCGCTCTGATTTTCAAGTAATGGTATGATACAGTTGTCGTCCGTGTTATTGTTTCGTTTGCAAATATATTTTCCCAAATTATTTTTACACTTTGTGATCCTAACATAGTCCTTCCCGCATCTTGCTATTTCCTGGTCAGTAACAATTTTTCCGTGTCTAAAATTAATTGGAGTTACCTTAAAATAGTCACATTGGTTAGTTAGTACCGGGTATTTGTATATGGTGATTGTGAGTTCATAATTTCTAGCGATGTGTATGGCTGCGTATTCCATTATGTTAATTATTGGGGTTCTTGTTAATTGAAGCGTAATCACTTCCCTCAAATCCTCCATGTCCAAAGCTTCCGATAAGAATTCGTGTTATTAATAAAAGTTGGTCATGCACTTGTTCTAAGATTATATGGTTTTTTATATTTTTCCGATTGATGGTATTAAGAATTTTTTTGAATCTAGAGTTAATTAATTTTTGTTTTGTATTATTTTCAATTAGTGTGTTAATGGCTTTCTCTATTTTTATAACATCATCGTGATCCGGGATACCCGTAATAAATTTCAAGGCGGAACCTAAAAGATTTATTCCTCTTCTCTGAATATTATGCTCTGTTAGCTGTTTTGTAAGAATTTCAATTTTTTCAATTCAAATTTTTTCTTCTACATTAGGCTTGTAATTACCACTAAGCACTTGCCTGTACGGCGAGAATATTTTTGTTAAGTAGCTTACATGAAATAAATAAGAATAATTGTCGAATAACAATGCGTCGTCACCTCTTGTCAATACGTATTTTTTTCCTGTTAGATTTTGTAGTTTAACGTCTGCTTGAATTATTGTTGCGGTTGTGATGACCATGATTAGTGATGTTAGGAATGTTATCCTCATTTTTTGTAAGTACATAATTTTTCATATTATTTTTAAGTTTGATCTGCCCTCCTTGAGTTAAGATAGTGTCCTCACGATCTTCCTGAACTATGTGTTTTTTGTATCTGCTATCGCTCTTACTTCTGATGTTAGTTCTAGCTACCAACACTTGATCTCCTTGTTGAAATGTCCTATGCTTTGATCCTTGATTTAACTTTTGTAGTGTCTTCTGCGAAGCATTTCTTAATTTATTTTGTATTTCCTCAGAGAATTTTATTAAATTAAAATGAATATCTTTGGGTTTATATACTGTAACTGAATGTGTAGAGTTGTTTATTTCTTTTACCGCTAGGAATCTCCTCCGTTGCTGATGTTTCTTTATGTATCTTAAAAATTCGGGATAGTTCCGATATTGAATTGTGTGCTCGTTCGACTTGTCCGTTTGCTTTAGACCTGTGTACTGGGGTTTGTATCTTTTTAATGTTATGTTTAATACACATTTGGTTCACCGTGATCGTATTCAAACATTTTTCATTGTCATTAATCGTTTGCAGTTCGAAAAATTATTAATGAGAATTTCTTCTAGTTTTCTGTCCATATCAGCCTTTGAGTCGATGTCTCTGATAACTATGTATTTAGAGAAATTATCTATACCTACAAAATAGTGTTTATGCTCGTTGAAATAAATGTCTATATGTATGTATTCCCCTGGATGTTCGGGAATATCCGAGTGTTGTAATGGTTCTTTTGCTGGGTTGCGTTCGTATTTACCATACAAACATGCAGTGCATTTCTTATTAAATGCCTTACAGTGTTTTCTCATGTCCGGCCAGTAATATTGTTCTAATAGTTCGTGTATATTATTTTTATAGCCTCTATGTGCTCTCTCGTGTGTTTCTTGTACTAATCGAATTTGTTCCTCTATTTTCGTTATATCTCTTAATCTTTTTGGTGTGTACGAATTTGGTGGTATTGAATGTATTCTTTATGATTCTACCGTATTTAAATAAATCTTCAGCTGTAGCATATATGGCGGTGATTTTTTGGGGTTGAATGCACTTTTTTAGTTCGGTAATTAAATTTTTCTCGTTAGTAACTCTGATAATATGACGTAATTTACTCTGAAATATTATTTGTGTATGTATTTCATCAAATACTTCATTTAATATGAGTTCAATTTGTATTCCATACGCATTAAATGGTTGTGATACAGTTTTTATTATTTGTTCACTTGAGCTATCACTTGAATGAACCGTGCCTACTGATGAAGTATTTATAGCTTGTCGTGGTAATGCGTCCGCCACAACATTTTGTGTACCAGGTTTATAGGTTAATTTAGCACCAGAGTCTTCGATGATGGCTTTCCATCGTTTTAGCTTGGGGTTAGGATTTTTGTCTGAGATTACGTATGTCAATGACTGATGGTCAGTAAAGATGGTCAAGTCAGCTATGCGGTATATGTAGTTACGTAATTTCTTTAATGCCCAAATTATAGCCAGTAATGACCGGACATGGCAATTTTGGAAGTGATTAAGGTGAGAGCTTTATTAATTTCATCATAAAATACTGATAAGTTGCTTCTGCCTTGTGTTAATTTCTTTATTTCATCCTGAAGTACATATAATGGTCTCTGATCGGCATAAGTATAATCTAGTCTGTTTCGTATAGCATCGAAATTGGATATTGTGTTGTGATTTGTTAATACGTTTGCGGCTGCGCCTTGTATCTTCGTTTTTATTATTGACAAGGCTTCCACGTATCTATTTGAGTTTTGGTGAATTCTGATATCTTCCATAAGCCTCGATACGTCTTCCCTCCAAATTCGGTATCTTGCAATATTGCCGTCGAATACTGGCAATGCTTTGAATACGTCCAGATTAATTTCCTTGCGTGTGGTGTATGAGACGTTTCCTGGTTGTAATCTAGCCGTTGCTGGTGGTGCTATGCCTGGGTTGATTGGTATTTGATCGAGTCTTTCTTTCAGCGTTCTATTCTGTTCCTGAATATTTTGTAGCATGATCTGCAAACTAGCCATTTGTTGGATCATTGTACTTAGGTCAGCTTGTGTCATTTCTTCCTCAGTAACTAGATTTCTCTGTTCGTCAAAGATGTTAAATTTCTTAATTCTTTTCATAAATTTCTTCACCACACTTCTTCACTATGTGCAATAATTTTACTTATGTGGAAAAGTTTTATATATATATTTTTTCTTTTAATGATCCTTTTCTTATGAAGGATTCTTCCTTGCTGCGACAAGGATGCTTTGGTCCGCTCGTTAGAAGGATAAAAATATATTATCCTCCTGGCAGGATCGCCAGTTAAAGATTTCTCTTTTTAGATTTAAAAAAAAATTAATTTATTAAGCGGCTATGCGCTTTCTTAAATATCCAGCCGGTTCGTTTACACATACTAAATCAAGCAGCTTATCATGGGAATTGCGAATTCCATTTATTTGATATAAACATAAATCAGATAAATTATTTATAAAATTTTCAATCCAGTCGCTTGCTTTAGTTTGTATAAAATAAAAACCATCAGTTAAGTATGCCCACTCTATTGATGGGAGGTTAAAATCGCCAAACACAAGAATGTGGTCATTTGGGTACGCCTTAGAAATAACTTTTTGAATTGATTTTATATGTTCAGTATAGATCAATTGATCAGAACATGGAGGAATGTAGGAACATGTAATAGAAATATTTTTATGACCAACCTTCATCACACGCAAACAAATTCAATTCCATGTTGATTTTCAAATTTAATTTCTTCCGATGAAAAAAGCGAAGAGATAGCTATGATAACACCTCCACCAATCGTTTCAGTTTTTCTATCAAGTCTAAAGATATTATAATCATTACAGAGTAATTCAGCATTTAAACCTTTTTTGCTCAACCAGGTTTCAGTTAAAATTATTGCATGTTGTGTAAAACCAAATTTTTCTACATACAGTTTGGATAATTTAGAGTTTAATCCTCGAACATTTTGATATAAAACAGATATTTGTAAATCGAAAACAAGGTCTAGTTTTTTGAATTGCTATTTTGATTTGTCGAAATGCGAACCATGTTATCTATTCTCCGGTTTTCTCTGTATACATATTCTCGAACTAGAGTATTTGCCGGCCAAAAATGAGGGTCGACGATTTGATCATATATACCAAGCGGAACTGTAATTTTAAATGGCGTAATACTTCTAGGCTGGGAATAAGTAAACTTTCTAGTTAAAATATCGGCTTCAAAGTTAAGTTTAGATTTGATGTAATATTCAATATCATCATCATAGAAATATTGTTTGTATTGTTTACAACGGATAATGATGGCACAACTAAGGGAGGAGTCATTGTGCTTTCGTTAACGGAAGACAAAGTATTCTGTTCTGATTTATTGTTTTTGGATCCAGTCGGTATCGGGATTTGCGGTTGATTTAACTTAGTAATATTTCTAGCGGACTTCCTACGTTTTGGTGATGATTGAGTCGGGGAATTAGCAGAACATAACTTGTCGATCAACTTAAAGTCTTCAAACATATCTTCATATTTCTCTAGTTTTTTCGACAGTGAAATAAATTCTTTTTGAATTTCATCGAACTTATCGCGATTTGATTTAAAAAATTTATAAAAATCAACATCAATTTTCTTGCAATTTGAATAGCACCATCGTAAACCTTTATTTTCAGCTAAAACTTCAGCAACACGAATGGGGATATCAGTACATTTGGCGTGATATGAATTTTCACACAACCAACAGACAATAATGGTTGCATTACTATCCAAAATTTTACAGTTTAATGCTGAACAGCTCATGTTTCTTATTTTGTTATTTGGTGTTTAGATTATTTACTTGTCAACAGATGTCACTAATAACAATTTACCAAATACACAAACCAGTACAGTTGTAATGTACAGTATAAATTGAGAAAAACTTAATCAGCTGATCACACTTGAGACAAAGATGTTTATAATATTCTCTTATTCTCAGTACAAAATTATACAAAAATGTTTAAATATTTAAGCACACTCAAACTAAATACAAATCAATTTACTGACACAGTTCGATTAAAACAGATTCTGAATACTTCAAAACAGTTTAAAGTTTATAAAACGGTTTAAAAACACTTCGAATAATAACTTTTAACAGAGCAACAAACAACACGTCTTATCGCAACGATGATTCAATGAGTTAAAAGCCAAATATGAATCATTCCTTTACAGCTCTGGGCTAACTATTCAGCACATACAATAACAACAAAATACCACGATTTTTTGTTGTTATCATTGTACTTTTTCGTCTTCGACATATATTAAAATGAAAGATCTTGCGCCTTCATGAACCATTCATTTTAAGAGCGGCACTTTAAATGTGCCATTCGTTTTGATAGTGGCACATGAAACAGTTTTGAAAACTAGTAAAAAGGATGAAAACAACATTAGTAAAAAAATCGTTAGTCGACATGTTTTATTAAAACTTTTGTAGACGTTTTAAATATTTATATTGAAGTGTACGGATAGTTTTTCTAGCAAGTGTATATATATATATATATATATATATATATATATATATATATATATATATATATATATATATATATATATATATATATATTATGATACTGTCATGCCTTTACGTGAAGACCGTCGCCACTGGCTGTTTGTGTTATACGTTTTGTTATTATTGTATGTGTTGAATATTTACCCACATGAAAATAGCTTTGAATGCATAGTTTTACAAATAAAAAAATATTTCATGCGTCTTTCATCAACAAGTAGTTGATTAAAAATGCAGTATGCAAAATCGTTATTCGAACACCACTGTATTCTTTATTTATATTATATTAAAATTCCCAGAATTTTGCTAGCTGTTCTTGGCTTTAAGGAATTTTAAAAGTTGAGAATACAGCAGTAGATGTAAAATTTCATTTTTTCAGCTAAATAAAAATATTAATCCCTTTAAATTCAAAGAATAGATTTTCCCAGAAATTTCACAATTTTATGGCCCATAAAATGTAAAAAATGCAATATACTTTAACAGATATATAACCCGTTCGCTTTGAAATTTACATAAAAAGCATGTTTATTATTCCACTTCAATAGTGTACATAAGTACATATATTTGTGTATATCGTGTTCACTAATACGGTTTTCATGTAAGGCAAACCGTTACCTGTATATCCTCAGTAAACAAGAAGAATATATCTATATGTATTTCTTTTTTAGGACGTTTTTGCTGTTACTGCCGGCATTTGCTACTTATAATGTGATCGGCATTCGCGCAAATAAGTTTTTTTATTCTTTCCTAAAATGAGTTACGAAAATAAATTTTTTAGAGTTATTAAAGATATTAATAAAATTGTTTGCCTTGAATGTGAAAAAACTTTAAGTGGCATCAATGTTTTTAACATTAAAAGACATTAGAAGCTTGTCCATAAAAAATATATAGCTGAAGAACAAAACAGTAAAAGTGGCGATTAATGAGTACCCGCTAAAAAACGAAAAAACTGATGAAGTCATAAGAATTAATAAGAACCAATTTTTGAAATGTTGTGTTGGCTTAGTTGCAGTAAAAAACTTACCATTTAGAATTTTTGATGATTCTGAGTTTTTAAAGTATTAATTTCACCATATGAGAAAAAGCTCAATACAGGCTTTTATTGTAAAAATGTTATGAATGTTTTTGAAAACTCCTGTGCAAAAATTCAACAAATAGTGGCAAGCCGAGTGAGAAATAAAATGGTATCCCTCAAATTTGATATTGCTAGCAAAATGGAAAAAAGCATTCTTAGAATAAATATTTAATATATAAAAGATTTCAAGATATATATCAATACAAATGGTAAAAATACTTTATTTTTATTTCAAATCTTATTGTGTGTTCACTAAATTATTTTGTTAGGCATGATACGATTACAAAAGCGACATAGAGCCTCATATCTGAAAAAAGAAATATTGGGTTGCCAAAAGACTTACCAGATCGAGATTGGGCAAATTTATTCCAGTACGACCGACAATGGGGCAAACATGCTTAAAGTAAGCCAAATACTCCAAGAAATGCAAGAAGAGCAAATGGGTGAAGAAAAAAGTTATAAAGAAAATAGTATTATTCAGTATTAATAATAGTATTATTCAGACAGTATTCACAAAGTACTCAATTCGGTGTTATCTGTTGTGAGGTGTGCTGCGCACACAATACAACTTTCTGCGATTTATGTAAAAGCCGACTTAGTAACATACATTTCGTAAATTTCAAGTTTCTGTCTCTTATATTTCAAAATATAATACCATAATTGTAAAAATCACGGCAATTTTATAACATCCTTTTACTTTTCTATAGCGTTTACCATAGGCGATGTAGTAGCACACACTGTAAAATTTTTGACTAAAGGCGAATTATGTATTGTAAATAAAATGAATGCCTTCAATATTCTTTCCTCCCAATAATTGCATTCAAATTCTAATTCATTTAATTGGATTGCTATTGAATGCACTCACGACGTTTATATTCATAAGAAATCCATTCATATTTTAATGCATTTACTTGCTGGTGAAGTGAGTGCATTCACACAAATTTTCTCCATAATAAATTCATTCAAATTTATTTACTTTGTTTGGTCAAGTGAATGGCATTCAAGAATTCTTATTTATTGTGAATGCATTCATGTGTTAATTCCATTGATTTTTTTGAACAGATGAATGCATTCAAACATTTTAATCACGGTGAGTTAAAAGCTAAATATGAATAGCTCTGGGCTAACTATTCAGCACTGTGACGACCAAAAGTCGCTAGACTCGTTTTTGGAGCACACCTAATAATTGAACAACGGTTGTGCATTCTGTAGCAAACAAACAAATGCCTTTGTTGTTGTTTTTTTTACATAAGAATGTTATTATTTATACGAAGTATTTTGTATTTTTTTTTTTTGTATATGCTGGTTTGAGCCACACGAAGAGAATTTCATAAATTATACTCTTTATTTTTTTTTTTGATATAATATACATTGTACTCATTTTGTTGTTCGCTTTTGTTTATTTTGCTCTTATTTATGATTGAAATAAAGAATATTGATTTGTGTTATTGTTTTTATAATAACTTGTTAATATGAACAATGTATGCATGTAAGTTCATGAACAAATTCTGTAAGAATTACGTATGCATTCGCTCACTTCACGTTTGAGTGGATCACACTTCGTGTCATTATACACTCAAGAGTGGAACATCGGATGCAATAAGACTCGTATTTTCTCAGCTACACGAGAGACAGAGTAATTGAATGATTTATGCGTGTGCGCAAATTAGTCTGTTGTAACTTAAGTAGAGGGTAAGTTGATTTTAAGAAGTCAGTGAGTTGGCAGCTATAGAGCTGAACAGTCGAACCATTTGATCGTGCGTATGCCATCGAATGCTAAGGCCTGATCAGTGGAGAAAAGATCTGTTATCGAAGTTGTGCGTATGCCACTCCAATAAAAGATCAACTTCTCCTTATAGTTTCCAACCAAGAAATCAATCCGGGTATTTCGGGTGGCTTGAAGTTCGGTGTTTCCGTCTCCCAGCTAGACCGTTGTACACGCTTTGACGACTCCTTTTTTTTTTTTAATAAATTTTGTGGACAACTCGGTCAGCAATCACTGAAACTTGGACTGCCGGAACGTAGATTGTGCGTATGCCATCAAAGTTCCCGCTGCCCAGTGGAATAGGTCAACCCTTGTTGGTCGTGCGTATGCCACCGCAATGGTAGATCGCTTCCTGCATTAGCTTCTACTGTCCGATTTGCCACTTAGTTAATGTACTCACGTGTGGCTGGGCTAACTAATTTTCAAACTATTTTATTTAAATATTTTAAAAGTTAAATTTAAGTAAAGAAGTAAAAGAAAAAAAGAATAATAAAATTAATTTTATAACGTTAAACAAAACAAAGGTGTTTGTTTTCATTGATTTTTCTGTACGACACTGGACATCCGCTGACCTACCCCGGCTAGAGCGAAAACGTGTCGTTACATTGGCGCCCGAGCAGGGACTCTTTTTTTAAAAAAAAAAAAAAAAGTGCCTACAAAATAAAAAGAAATTTTAATTTAAAAAAAAAATAAATAACAGGGAAAAAAAAGAATAGAGGAACGCTTGAATATTTTTATCGAGCCAAGACATTTAAAAATTCGAGTTGTGCTTTGGTTTATTTTACATAATGGTGAAGACAGGTTGGATCTATACCCTAAGAAAGGAAGAATTGGTGCAATACCTGTCCCAGTGCAGTTTGCACACCGACGGCACGGTCGAGGAAATGCGTAAGAGGCTGGCGAAGTACGTCCTGGCCGAACATGACGAGAGGGAAGCCATTGTCATTCAAGAATGGCAGAACAAACACGAGGCGAACAACCTTCCTGCAACACCAGTTACGAATTTGGCCGTACCGAGCGCAACGTTTCCGACCTCCGGTGAACCGTCGAGCCCAAAGACTTCAGTCGATTTGCAACCCACGACACGTCCGTCGAGTGTAGGGGACACTCTAGCTGCGATGGAGATAATTCGTAAATGGGGTCTTAAGTTTGATGGTGGTAGGGATCTACTAGGATTCCTTGAACGCGTCGAGGAGTTAGCGGCGCTGTATGAGCTTGACCTCAAATGCGTTTTGAAGGTAATGCCGGAACTTCTTCGCGACAAGGCGCTAATCTGGTTGCGCAACAATAATAAGAGATGGAAGAGATGGGCCACATTCAAGAGCGATTTTTGTACTTTCTTTTTGCCGCCAAGATTTTTCGAGAAGTTGGATGATGATATCCGTCGTCGCGTCCAACGACCAAGAGAAAATTTTCGCGACTATGTGCTTGCTTTGCAAGATCTTATGCGCCATTCGCAACTAAATGAGGAACAAAAGATGGAAAGGATATTTCGAAATTCGCTTCCAGACTACCAATGGTTCATACGAAGGAGAGATTTTAAGACGCTCGATGAGCTGATTACGCTTGCGGTCGAAATGGAGAGTATCCCTTCTACGAACCCCCCAGGTAGAGGCGAACATCACCGGATGATCAGGAGAATGACCCCCTCAAATCACAACCGTCAACAGCACCTCGCAACCCGACGTACGCCAAAAACCTCAAAAACGTCCACCCAATTGGTATGGGAGGAGGACAAACTGCGAGCAACCATTTTAGTAGAAAACGAGCCTATAAACGCAATCGTAGACACGGGGGCTACATGCAGTTTCATCATGCCCGACTTTGTAAACCAGGTGTCAAAGAAACCACACTTAGTGCCTGTAGCCATGGACGTGATCCTTGCTGACGGTTCACGAAAGCAGATCTCCACCGCCTGTCGCTGCCACATCACGCTAGGAAACACCACCACCACTCATGACTTACTAATCATGGATGAAGCCACAGAACCAATGATACTGGGAATTGATCTGCTTCGCAAACTGGGAGCGACTATCACTTGCGCCGGGTTGGTCGCCCGACCACCAAACCATGGGAACCAGAATGTCAATCAGGTAAGATTCAGTGTCAAGCCGGTGACAAAACCACAAAAATGTAGCCTACAACATTGTCACGAGCACTCCACCCAACAACGTATTCGGGCCTTCCTGAATTCAGAACTCCCGCTGTTTCAACAGCTCACTGGAGTGTCAACCGTCGCTACGCACCGAATAGTGATGAAGGATGACCGGCCCATAAAAATACGCTACGCCCCTAGAAATCCTGCTATGCAAGCCATCATAGACGAAGAAGTAAATAAGTTGCTTGAACGTGGATGCATTGAGCCATCACATAGCCCCTACAGCTTCCCGATTACTCTGGTCAAGAAAAAGAATGGGACCTGGTGCACTTGCATGGATTTCCGGCAGCTGAATGCCCGGTCGGTGCCCGACGCTTATCCGCTCCCCAGGATTGACAACATTTTGAATCGACTACGTAATGCCAAATTTATCAGCAGCCTGGACCTGAAAGATGGGTATTGGCAAGTTCCAATGGAAGAAAACAGCAAAAAATACACCGCTTTTGCAGTTAGCGGTAGAGGACTATTCCAGTGGAGGGTGATGCCCTTCGGGTTACATTCGGCCCCTGCAACATTCCAACGGGTCCTGGACACAGTTATCGGCGCCGACATGGAACCCCATGCTTTCGCCTATCTAGATGATATCATTGTCATCGGGTCCACCTTTGAGGAACACCTCAATAATCTCAAGGAGGTTTTTCGGAGGCTGCGCGCCGCAAATTTGAGGATAAACATCGACAAGTGTGAATTTTTTAGGGAGGAAACGAAATACTTAGGCCATGTAGTCACCCGAGCCGGTATTAAGACGGACCCGGATAAAATCGCCGCAGTCACACAAATACCGCCACCCACCAACGTTAAGGAAATCCATCGGTTCCTAGGGATAACATCGTGGTATAGGCGTTTTGTTCCAAATTTCGCAGAAGTTTCACAACCCCTAACCCAACTACTTAAAAAGGGCAAGCACTGGAAATGGGGCCAGGAACAACAGTCGGCATTTCTCCATCTAAAGGAGCAACTCACAAAAGCTCCTGTCTTGGCGTGCCCAGACTTTTCGAAAACTTTCACTCTTCAAACTGATGCCAGCGATTACGGGCTTGGGGCCGTGTTAACTCAAGAAAGTGAGGGAGCAGAACGGGTTATCGCCTACGCTAGTAGACACCTGAACGCAGCTGAGAAAAATTATTCCGCGACGGAGAAGGAGTGTCTCGCCATCATATGGGGTATCCGGAAAATGCGAGCATACCTGGAGGGTTATGAGTTCCGTGTAGTCACCGACCATTTGGCTCTTAAATGGTTAAACTCCATTGACAGCCCCACCGGACGATTAGCTAGATGGGCCCTTGAACTCCAACAGTACAAGTTTTCTGTTTGTTATCGTAAGGGGAAGCAGAATGTAGTAGCCGATACGCTCTCACGGCACCCAATCGCCGAAATCATGCTGGCGACAACACAAACACCACCGCGCTGTCCCTGATTGGAAACCAAACTAAAGGATGTCCGGCAGAGTCCTGAAAACTTCCCAGACTACGTAATTGAAAACGGACAACTATACCGCCACTTTACGCGGGAAATCAATGATGACGACACTACACCATGGAAATTGTGTGTAGCTACCCCCTACGAGAACGAGTAATGCAGGAAAACCACGATCAGGCGGCCGGTGGGCACGTAGGCGTTCGGAAAACATTAAATAAAATTGCAACCCGCTACTACTGGCCAGGAATGTCCCGAGACGTAAGACGATACGTTCAGAAGTGTGGCGTCTGTCAGCGGTACAAAATTGCACAACAGAAGCCTGCGGGCAAGATGCTTACACGAGTCCCGGAGGAACCCTGGTCGCTTGTGTGCGCCGATTTTGTCGGACCATTACCCCGCACCAAACATGGGCATACAATGCTTTTGGTGCTTTTCGACTATTTTTCAAAGTGGGTGGAACTTGTACCCGTACGCCAAGCTACCGCTGCCGGAGTTATCAGGGCACTAAGAGAGAGAATAGTTGCCCGCTATGGAGTTCCAAAAGTGTTTCTGACAGATAATGGAACCCAGTTTACGTCGCGGGAACTAAAAAAATATCTACAGGACACCGGGATAGATCACCAGTTTTCAGCCCCTTACACTCCCCAAGAAAATCCGACCGAACGAGCTAACCGTACGATTAAGACCATGTTAGCCCAGTACTCTAAACAACATCATAACCAATGGGATGCGCTACTGCCTGAGTTAATGTTGGCAATCAACACGAGCACCTCTGAGTCCACGGGTTATACACCCGCGTTTCTGACCCAAGGAAGAGAGCCCCGCTTGCCCAAGGCCTTATACGACCAAGTCTCCATCGGAACAGGCGCTCGGGAAATCGAACCAGATAAACGAGCAGAGGAAGTACGGGAAATTTTCCAGATTGTTCGAAGAAATCTAGAAAAAGCATCGCAGAAGCAAAAGTTTCACTACGACTTACGCCGACGAAGTTGGAAACCAAACATAGGGGATTACGTAATGGTGCGGCAACACCCGCTGTCTAAGGCTACCGATAGCTTCGCCGCCAAACTGGCTCCTAAATTCAACGGTCCATACGTTGTTAGGGGGTTTGTCTCACCAGTCATCGTCGACCTTAGCTTAACAGATAGCACTGACAGACGCTCCGCCCACGTGAATGAATTGAAGCCATTCTATAACCCTTGATTGATTGTACCCCTCTATTTTGTTTTTCTAGATTTTCCAGGAAGACTCGAAATTGACGTCATAGCGTATTTTAACAAAGGCAAGATGGAAAACAACAGAGAACAACAAAAATTTGAGGCCTCCCGTCGTAAATTCAGGCAGAACATGGAAAAAGAACGGGCCAAGATACACAAAACCATATTTCTGCAGGATGACGACATCCCAACCACAAGTGGCCCAAGACCTCAAAGCTCAGCCAGACGTTCACGTGGACGCGGTCCCAGATGTCGCAAACCAAAACACGCAGCATCCACCACGATTCCCAAAGGCCCCGTATATCACTACCGAATGACCGTCCAACCGTCACCGCCCCAAAAGCACCCGGTTCCTGGGCTCCATCATACCACCATATGTATTCCCGATAGTGACGAAGAGGATGAGGCAGTTATCCCTAGCCCTCCACCTCTGAGCCAGGCCATCCACACTTCGAATCTCGACGACATCGCACCCTCCCCACCGCCGTTGGGAAATATACCGTTAGATGAGCCTGAGCAACCAGCCGAAGAAGTTGCACCACACCCGCCACCGTTGTCAGGGGAAGAGGAAGCTTTCCTTAGGTTAGACGAATTGAGTTTTCTTGCCGCAGATAGTGATGGGCAGATGCTAGAGGAAATATACCGCTCATGTTTCGGTGACACCGACACGACTGTTGATCGTCGACCCACCTGTGTGGAGTCCCCACAGCGATCGCGCACACCATCGTTCATCGACTGGGAGAATGAGAATTTTCGTCCACCAACACCTCCACAACGGGTCAGGTATGGTTCGTTTGACACCCAGGACAGGCAGTACCGGTACCATGGTATGCGGTGTTACGAGAGGACCTGGCGAGCTCGAATCATCGTGCCCGACACTCGAGGTAGACAGCGCTGGCGAAGTCCACCTGCGATTATGCCGGCTCCACCACCACCAGACGCTGAGAACGAACCCATTTTTCAAGTGGAACCCCCCTTCGACCATGGGGCATCAGCAATAAATTTGCCAAGAACGCCGGGAAGAGGTTGGGTGGAGGTATCCAACACAGACCCAGAAGTGACACCACCATGCTTGTCACCATCTACTACTTCGGCCTTGTGTGTAGCCGACCTTCCTGAAACCCCCCAACCATCCGCCAAATCTTGTTCCGACCTTCCCTGCGAACAGCTGTCCGCAGAACTACAGGCAACTATAGACGCAGCGCTAGCAACTCAGAATCATAAAGGTCGCTTACGGTTCGTCATCCAACATGATGGCCATGATTATCGCATCACCCGTTCGAAGGCCGGTATTGTTACGACCACCCGCCTAAACTAGAAAAGTTTGGGAAAATGGGAGGGGGTAGTGTGACGACCAAAAGTCGCTAGACTCGTTTTTGGAGCACACCTAATAATTGAACAACGGTTGTGCATTCTGTAGCAAACAAACAAATGCCTTTGTTGTTGTTTTTTTTACATAAGAATGTTATTATTTATACGAAGTATTTTGTATTTTTTTTTTTTTTGTATATGCTGGTTTGAGCCACACGAAGAGAATTTCATAAATTATACTCTTTATTTTTTTTTTTTTGATATAATATACATTGTACTCATTTTGTTGTTCGCTTTTGTTTATTTTGCTCTTATTTATGATTGAAATAAAGAATATTGATTTGTGTTATTGTTTTTATAATAACTTGTTAATATGAACAATGTATGCATGTAAGTTCATGAACAAATTCTGTAAGAATTACGTATGCATTCGCTCACTTCACGTTTGAGTGGATCACACTTCGTGTCATTATACACTCAAGAATGGAACATCGGATGCAATAAGACTCGTATTTTCTCAGCTACACGAGAGACAGAGTAATTGAATGATTTATGCGTGTGCGCAAATTAGTCTGTTGTAACTTAAGTAGAGGGTAAGTTGATTTTAAGAAGTCAGTGAGTTGGCAGCTATAGAGCTGAACAGTCGAACCATTTGATCGTGCGTATGCCATCGAATGCTAAGGCCTGATCAGTGGAGAAAAGATCTGTTATCGAAGTTGTGCGTATACCACTCCAATAAAAGATCAACTTCTCCTTATAGTTTCCAACCAAGAAATCAATCCGGGTATTTCGGGTGGCTTGAAGTTCGGTGTTTCCGTCTCCCAGCTAGACCGTTGTACACGCTTTGACGACTCCTTTTTTTTTAAATTAATTTTGTGGACAACTCGGTCAGCAATCACTGAAACTTGGGCTGCCGGAACGTAGATTGTGCGTATGCCATCAAAGTTCCCGCTGCCCAGTGGAATAGGTCAACCCTTGTTGGTCGTGCGTATGCCACCGCAATGGTAGATCGCTTCCTGCATTAGCTTCTACTGTCCGATTTGCCACTTAGTTAATGTACTCACGTGTGGCTGGGCTAACTAATTTTCTTTTCATTTGTAAACCAATATACATATATTTCAAACTATTTTATTTAAATATTTTAAAAGTTAAATTTAAGTAAAGAAGTAAAAGAAAAAAAGAATAATAAAATTAATTTTATAACGTTAAACAAAACAAAGGTGTTTGTTTTCATTGATTTTTCTGTACGACACTGGACATCCGCTGACCTACCCCGGCTAGAGCGAAAACGTGTCGTTACAGCACATACAATAACAACTAAATACCACGATTTTTTGTTGTTATCATTGTACTTTTACGACTTCGACATATATTAAAATGTAAGATCTTGCGCCTTCATGAACCATTCATTTTAAGAGCAGCACTTTAAATGTGCCATTCGTTTTGATAGTGGCACATGAAGTGTGCCTAAGCAAGTTAAACTTGCACATGTGCCTTTAGTAGGCACCCAAAAAAATTAGCTCTTATTCAAGTTCATGTGCCTATTTGTTTTCCATGCACATTCCTCTTTATGTACATGTGCCGTACATGAGTGTGCAAATCCGTACCCTGATGTTCAGAGCGTGGAGAAATTTTTTTACAACCTTTGTTCTATCTATTTTAAACCAATTTCATTGATTTTTGCAACGAAATCAAAGATAAACTTCGTAGTTCAATTAATAAAGGAGTCTTGGAATTAGGAACAAACTTAGATAGTGACATAAAAAGATAGCTTGATATTTTTAAAGCTAATTTTACTGAACCTACGAAAATTATATAAGTGTAAAAAAATCCAAAAAGCCTAGAAGATGCAATGAACATTACTTTAACATCTAGATATGGGAAAATCAGAATAATTAAAATTAAAAATTAATTAAAAGTTTTCATCAATCTCTGATAGAAAAATTTAAATAGATTTGAAACAGTAATGGATAATGCGACACCTTAAACGAATATGATTTGAATAGTTTCGATCAATAATACATATAAAACACACTGGAAGAAATTTTGAAACAAAAATACACTTCTATTAACCTAATCAAAATTCTTTTATATATTTCAAAGCTTAAGGTTCATAACAGATACAGGAGAGAACATTCAATAGTAATACAGGCTTACGTAATCCGAAATGAAAAATTATTTCTATAAAATTAGTGTAAAAAACTGGGCATTGATATATACTGTTTATAAAATTTCCTCTATTCCGCTCCAATATGAATAGTCCCAAAGAATACGGTAGATGATCGATTTCCTCTGCCAAATATTGCTGAAATTCCCGATACCAAGTAGAAATTGACGAAAAGAATATTCATAAGACAGCATTCTCTGAACTCATGTCTTGTTTTATATAAATACAGGGCAGCACATTTTAAGATTTATGTAGACAAGTGCGAATCGGAATACGTGTTATAACATAAAGGGTAAAAATCCAATTAAAAAAAGCCTCGTGTATTACTGATTATCCATTACCAAAAATTCAGAATGAAATAATTTTATTCATTAAACTCAGTGGCTACTATCATAAATTTATAAAAGAATACTCAAAAATAGCAAAACCCATAAACAAATATTTAAAAGCAGATACGGGTAACTCTGAACACTTAGAAAGTTTTAAAACGTTGAAATTGACTTTACCTTACGATCTACTTATCCCGATTTTAAAAAAAATACTGATGCAATTAATTTCGCTCATTAAAAATCATTTCCTTCTAAAAACAGTTATACCGCATTTAGACTATGCAATTTTTCATGAAACTTGCATGAAATTTTTCTTTGTTGGTGATGCAAGAAGAGTAAGCAATATGGTATTGCTGAAATTTTGAGGAGATGTTACTGTTGCTTATGTCCATTTTTAAATAACGCATATTGCTGCAACCTAAATAAGGAATTGAGAAAAAATATGCCTCAAAAAATTTCATAGTGTAAATCTGGACTTAATGTAATTGTTAGCGAGGATGACTTGATATACGAAATTTTTAGGGAATCCGTTTTCAAAATTTTTTTTTTTTTTACAAAATTCAGTTGTAAAATGGCAAAACGTTGTATTTGTCGTGATCATATTTTAGAGAAAAATGTTCTTAGTGAATTTATTAAACATGGGCGTCAACGAAATTATTATAAAAAAAAATTTTTAATTTTTTAAAACCTTAAAAAAGAATATATCACCCAGAACTTTCATGGCGTCCACACTTATGTTTTTAAGCAAGTTTTAAGTTCAAGTTGTTTTTGGGATGTTTTCCCACTTGAAATTGACGTGTTTTTCAAATTCAGGGCTCAGATATACTCGTAAAGTGTGTTCAGTTGTTTTTTGGGTTTTGGAATTTTACTGTGAATGATTTTTAATGGCGGTAAATCAAAAATTAGGCCTCGTTCAAAAAGTGTAAACAAATGAAATAAAGACATTAACTTGCAATAAGAAAAACGAATTTAATGGAAAATGATTTAAATATTGTAGGCTTAATAATTTCCAATCTGTTTTGCGAAATTCTAGCAAACGTGCACAAGCTGTGGGTATTCTTTAGGATCCTCTGCGAAGAAGGATTCTCTGTTGTTTAGTATAATTGTCCTTAGAAATTGCATTGGTTATTTTTGCAAACATCTTAATTTGTTGCAAATTAAGAGAAATGTTTGTCTATTTATTTGAAAAATGATTTTAATCCCTTTTTCATTTAGCATTTGGCAATTAAATTAAAAAAGTGAGTTTGTGCTGTCCTAAGAATTACAAAGTTAATTTTTCTGATAATAGTTACTATCATAGATATAACCAAATTTAATTGCTCCATTCTCTAATCAATTAAAGTTTTATTTAAGGCTCAACATCTACAATTATAGAATTTTTTTATTTAAATATTTCTTTAATCACTAAATTATTTAATAATCTCCAATTTAAAGCTTTTATCACTTTTCTGGAAACTAGATGCTTTAATTAATTATTTACTATCTATTTAAACAGCTCACCAAATGCCAAACTAGATAAATATAATTCAAGTGTGAATGCTTGTGCTTAGTTTATTAAACATCTCGATTAAACATTTAAACATATAGGTGTAAATGACATATTTATGTAAGGTACAGCAATTTATAAACAGTTGTCATTTTCGTTATACAGAAATATATTAACGCAATCCAATGAAAGGAAAACTCGAAATTACTAAAACACTTGACCCTGATAACCTTAGTCTAGTCGTGCAAAATCATTGACAAGTTTTCTAAATTTGCTTAAGCCATAAAGATTCAAAATAGCTCGTGTGTAGAATTCAAGGGAGCATTAATTGAGTAAATGAATATTGTAGGCAGTATTGGGAAAATAGTAACTAAGAATGAGCTGGTATTCAAAGCTATTGACTGAATTTCTAAGGCCAAGTAACATTGAATTTCACAGATGATTAACACCTTGGTCTACTTAGACATAACAACAATACGATTCATTTAATAACAGGTTACAAAAATCAACCATAAAATCTGAGGATTATCCAGAAGCAAAACATAAAAATATTGCATTATAAGAAAAGTTAATTTTCAATCTAAACTGCACTTACAAAATTCAAAGAGGTCAAATTTTTAAAGAGCGATAGAGGGGAAAAAAGCAATCAAAATTTATGAAGATTAATTTGGGCATTTTTGATAATGATTAAAAAAAAGTGTTGCCAGTGTATTTTTTCGATCATTCTCGCCAAATGGCTTGTCGGAAATCGTCAAATATGGCCAATATATAATAATATATAATATTAGTTATAAAAATATTTAATTTAAGTTAATAAAAGACGTTATCACAAACCATAACAATTGCGTTCCTTTTAAAAATCTAAAAAAGGTTTTCATTTAAAAAATACAAAATTGTAATTATTTGTAAAAAAAAATGTCATTCTCATTTTGTTAAATGTCATTATTGTCTTTTGTATCCTTGCTGCGATGAATTTCATTTATATTAAGTCTCTACATTTCTCTTAACAACTTATTAGAAATAGAAAACACATTTCTTGTCAGTTGCATTTAAAACAATTTTTTTTTTCGTGCCAAAATCAGTGTTATCCAAATTAAAAAAATGCATTTCCTTTAAAAAAATTTTTTTTTTATTAATTCATCGCTGTTATCTGCATTAACTTAAATATTAGATTTAAAAATGCTTCTTGAAAATGTGAGAAGTGTGGTTTAAAATTTGTAATGCAAAGTTCCTGCATACATATGGCTATGTCAATCCATATTTATTTATTCATTTTAGTGCTTTATCACTTGCCATTAAATTCAAACGTTACTGTTAAGACAGATTTAATATATAGAAGTCAAAGCGAACTTGGTTGATTCACCAATGCACCTAAATTTTAAGTCGACCTTAAACATATAAAAAAAGCTGGAATGTTTTTTATTTCTTTAATGTAACGTTATCCTAAAGAAAATCATAAAAAAAGTATTTTAAATATCGCCAGAAATCTCGCCTCTCGCCATTCTTAAATGTTTACCACCAAAAAGAATTTTTTATCGCGACGTTTGGCAAAAAACGCCATAACTGACAACAATGATCTAAAATTAATCAAACAGGCCATAAATATTAAAAATCATATGTATTTAAAAAAAGAAATATTTTCCTTGTGCGGAATAAATTTAAAATGTAAAACAATATTAACACTTAACAAAAAGAAACTTTGCTGAGCTGGAGAAAAAATGGGTGAAAGCTGGATGGAAACCTGGAAAAGTAATAAGACCTCTGAGCTAATGATGAGTGTTCAAAATAACCCTCATGAAAAAGAAAACCCAAGTATAAAGAAATCTTGAGAAAAGAAAGAATAAATAAAATACAAGGAAGTAGAGCTTTCTTGGACAATTAGGTTGACAGGCTTTTATCGTTACCTCTTTTGGAGACCGCTGCAAGAACAAGAAGAAGTCAATTTTTTGTAAGAAAAGAAAAAAAAGTTTTTAGACATGGCTGACTCCTTTGGCCGATTATTAAGGAAAAGGAATGATTTTTTTTCATTACAGTTATTAATGTCAAAGCCTGTAATGTATTTGCAACTAACATTACCGCCCGCCTTGCAGAATATATGCAACAGTAGGACAGAATAACCCTAGGGCACGTATACAAAATTTCTTTACAGTAAAGACAATATATATTATTAAAATGCTGAAATTTGTTGATAGTAAAGTAGGAAGTAAGTGTAGTCGATTTTTGTCAAGTCATTCCAGCAGTCGCAGTTTTCAATAAAAAAGTTGAAAGTTGTTAAAACAAAAAAGTAAAAAGTAGAAAGTCTTTTAAAAGCAAAGTGTTGAAATAGAAAGATTTAAAACCAAAATATTAATACAAAAACTAAATTTGTTAATTTATTTTTAACAAACTAAGACTCAATAAAAAAAAAATTCTTGAATTCTCTTTTTTTAAAGAACGTTAAAACCAAAACAAAAGTTAAATAAACAAAAATAATATAATATAATAAATATTTGATCATTAGAAAAACATTCTTACAATTGGGGGCTCAACCGTCCAAACTTGTATTAAAGAAAGATAAAAAGTTGTGACAAAAAGTGTTGTGTTTGTACTAGAAAGGTATAAGAAAAGTTGTTAAAAATTAATAGTTTTGGTGTTCTGTCAAACAAAAAATTATAATTAATAATAAAAAGAATATTGCGTTAAGCTGTTATAAATTGTGAACATTTTGGTTACTAAGTGAAATTAAAACATTAACAAGCAAACGTTCTAAAATAACGGTAAACTGAAAAAAATAAGCAGAACATTCAGACAAGCAAAAATGTAAAATTAATAGGTTTTATTTATATAATTCAGGTCATATTAGCTTATTCAGTAAATTTAAGAAAAAAACAACTTTGGTCAAATAACCCAATATAAAAAATGATATTCAATTCGAATATAGTGATGGGAGAAACAAAAATAAGTTTAATGTCTACAATATTAATACACTCGAAATCGACGTAAACCCTAACTATAAGAAAGAAATAAATACTTGTGTTTTTAATTAGTAGTAGTAGTAATGAGAATTATTGCAAATGACTAAGTTAAGCCGTTTCGACATTTTCCAACTAGATCATCGTTACAAGAAGAAGTGTTGTGAATTTGCAGGTAACAGAATGGCTAAATAATATCAGAATTTGCAAGCCGAGTTGTCGTTGTTAAAAAGACATGTGGGAATTGCCGTCGGTGTAGATTTTCGGCGGTTGATATGTTAACGAAACTACAAAGTGCAAAGTATTTTTTTAAAACGGACTCGGAAAACGGCTTTTTCCATGTGCCAATAGTAGAAAAAAACAAGAAATATACGGCGTTCGTAACCAAACAAGGTCCCTCGGAATTTATCCGAATACCTTTTGGATTCCGCAATTCACCAGCAAACTTTATAAGGCATGTTCATTTCATATTTTAAGATCTTATTAATGCTGATATGATGGAGATGTATGTTGATGACATCGTAATATACGGTTCTACGGCTGAAGAATGCATATAGAAGCTAAAAAGGTTTTAGAAACAGCAGAACAATATAATTTAAAGTTTGAGTGGTCAAAGTGTCACTTTATGAAGACCAGGATTAATCTTTTGGATCATACAGTTGAAAATGGTTCAATTTCACTGAGTGAAGCAAAAACTAAGGCGATTACGAATTTTCCAGTACTAAAAAATATCAAAGATAGGCAAGCATTCTTGGGTTTGACCGGTTTTTTTTTTGAAAATTCGAAATCTGCTTAAAAAAGATGTCAAATTCGAAATTAAAGAAGAGGAATGCAGTAGTTCAAAAAAACACTTTCAAAAATACAGATTCTTAGAATTTTTTGTCAAAGTTTGGTTTCGGTGCAACGTTATTTCGGAATTCGAAGGCAAACTACATCCTGGAGTAAAAAGTCGTCACAGAATGAAAGTCGTCTTCATAGTAATATTTTAGAACTTCTTGGCTTATTAACGGAAGATAAAATAGTAGAAAGAAGTGGTAAAGTAGGAAGAAGAAAAATAAAAAAGTGGTCCTTTTTGCCAAGCCAGTAAAACAGTCGCAACTTGCAATTAAAAAGTTGAAAGTTGTAAAAACAAAAAAGTAAAAAGTAGAAAGTACAAAGCCTTTTAAAATTAAAGGGTTGAAAATAGAAAGATTTAAGATTAAAATTTTAATACAAAAACTAAATTTGTTAATTTATTTTAAACAAACTAAAATTCAATTTAAAAAAAAATTCTTTTTTAAAAGCAAAAGAAAATTATAACAAACGAAAATACCATAAAAAATAAAATATAAAAATCTAAGTGAATTTAAATGTTTTTTTGACCTTTATTCTTTTCTTTATTCTTTTTAATAAAGCACTAGGTCAGGTTTAAAATAATAAAAATATTGTTTTTTATTTATTTTTTCAATATTTCGCCACACCGTTGGGTGGCATCTTCAGGAAACAGGAAACAAATTTATTAAAATTATGTTATTTCAAATATAAATTATTAATTCATATGAAAAAATTTGTCAAACGAACTCAAAAATTTTTTTCAAAAAACAAAGACAAAAAATTCAAACATGTTATACATAAACATACATATAAAAAATTTTCAATACTCAAAATACATTGAAACTTTTAAAAATTTTCAAAACATTTAAATTATACAAAAAACATTATACATATACAAACACAAAAATTTTTTTTGATAAAAATGTTACAAATAATTAAGTTAGTTACATTGTAACGTTTACTATTTTTTATGAACCAAATGTCTATAACACTGTGCAACATTATCAGTATCAGCTTTAAAGTTTATTCTTTTTGTTGTTGGAAGTTTATTTATTTGTAACATCTCTAACATATACCGACGTTTATAATTATTTTCAATATTTAAAACTGATGCATCTTCAAAGTTAGGATGATGATTTAGACTCGCACAATGGGAAGATAATGCAGTTTTTTGAGTATTATTTACGTCTCTATATCTTTGATCAGATTTATGTCCAGCTATTCTAGTTTTAAGTTTATTCTCTGTTGTACCTATATATACTTTATTACAATTTTCACTATCATTACCATTACAAGGTATTTTATATACTACATTAGACAAGTTCCATTTTTGTATTTTATCTTTTGTTTTACTTAGTAATCTGTTTAAAGTGTTAAAAGTTTTGTAAGCCATTTTATATTTTTCGAATCGAAAATTTTTGCTTTTTCTATTCTTTCTGCTAATTCTGGTACATAAATTAAAGACTTGTAAACTTTTGTTTCTGTCACACTTCTTGTGTTACATGCTCTTCCGTACCTAATTTGTTTAAACAAGCTCTTTATTAATTGTATTGGAAAATTATTATCGGTTAGTATCTTTATAACTTTATCTTTATTTATCTTGTGAAATTCCTTATCACTTATCTTAAATACTTTTTCTATCAAATTTTTGCCTGTATTAATAATTATTCTTTTGTTGTGTTTGGAATAAAAATTAATAATTCTTCCGGAAGCTGTCGGCTTTTGATACCAATCCATTTTTAGTTTATTACCTCTCCTTATTACTAACGTATCTAAATATGGAAGTTTAAAATCGCGTTCTATTTCTATTGTGAATTTTATGCAACTATTAAATTTATTAAATGTTTCCAGCATATTTTCGATTCCAGTTTCCGAAACAATACAAAACAAATCATCTACATATTTAGTCATTAATCTTGGTTTAATACTAAGTCCTTCAATGCAGATGTCTAATAATTTCTCCATAACAATGTCTGCCACAATTGGAAAGGCTGGGGATCCCATTGGAAGTCCTTTTTGTTGCAAATATATGTTATTATTATATTGAAAATATCTATTATCTACTATGCAAAATTTTAAAATCCGTAAAAATAAACATTTCTCCATTCCAGTATATCCCTGTATCACGTTCCATTTTTCTTCTATTATATTCATCGCTAAGTCAACAGGTATACTCGGAAATAATGATACTACATCAAATGAAACTAACTTTTCCTCATTCTGAATACACTGGTTCTTTATCCTTTCCTTAAATTCTATTGAGTTCTTAACATTATATTTAGAATTCTCTGTAATCTTTTTCAATATTATTGTAATATATGTATGTTTATGTATAACATGTTTGAATTTTTTGTCTTTGTTTTTTGAAAAAATTTTTTGAGTTCGTTTGACAAATTTTTTCATATGAATAAATAATTTGTATTTGAAATAACATAATTTTAATAAATTTGTTTCCTGTTTCCTGAAGATGCCACCCAACGGTATGGCGAAATATTAAAAAAATAAATAAAAAACAATATTTTTATTATTTTAAACCTGACCTAGTGCTTTATTAAAAAGAAAAGAATAAAGAAAAATCTAAGTGTTTTATTAGATCATTAGAAAAATATTCTTACATATATATATATTTCTAGTGATCTAATAAAACACTTTTTATATTTTATTATTTTATTATGTTATTTTTGTTTTGTTATAATTTTGTTTTGGTTTTAAAAAAGATTTTTTTTTAATTGAGTTTAAGTTTGTTTAAAATAAATTCACAAATTTAGTTTTTTTTTTAATTTTAAATCATTCTATTTTCAACACTTTAATTTTAAAAGGCTTTCTACTTTCTACCTTTTACTTTTTTGATTTTACAACTTTTTTATTGCAAGCTGCGACTGCTTTACTGACTTGACAAAAAAAACCACTTCCTTATTTCTCTTCTTTCTACTTTACTACTTCTTTCTACTATTCTAATTTCCGTTAATAAGCCACAGAGTTATATTTTAGCAGGGTTGCCATCCTACATTCGCTCATTTATTACAATTTTAGAACTATTTAATTCGATTACTATTATTTCAAAGGTTCTTATGCGACTATCGGAGCCATAATAAACTTTAACAATTCGGCCAAGTCGCCAGCAATTCGGAAGGGAGGTTTTCATCCTCGATCACTACTAGGGCTCCGTTGTCGGTTTTATCCTGGGGCTTCTTCCATTTATTTCTCTTATGTTATTTTGTTAAAATTCGTGCTTCCATCGTAATCAAAATTTCTAGTGAATTAGAGTTAATTTTTGGCAACAATTCAGTATGGATGTGGACAAATCACATACATGGGGTTCAATGCGTGCTACAATTGGAGAGCCAATAATAAAATGACCCGAAGTTAAAGCACAAAGACCAGTTGGATCGGTGGAAATAGGGAAAATTGGCCTAGAATAAAGGAATGCTTCAATCTTTGTTAAAAGAGTTGACAGTTACTCAAATATATACTTATAATTTCTTGCAATCTTTCTGATATGGATTTTAAAATTTTTTCTTCCGCTTTACACAAACCACCAGTGTGAGGAGCTCCTGCTGGATTGAAATGCTAAGAAATATTTTGGTGAGCATAATTAGCCTGTATTCGCTCTTCTGAAGTTTAAATAAACTCTTGCGCCAAGACTTTGGAGGCACCTAAGAAATTTCTTCCATTATCGGAATGAAGATTAAAGGGACCACAGCGGCGTAACACAAAACGGCTAAAAGCTACTGGAGCTGATTGTGTGGATAAATCACAGTGCTTTCAAGGTTCATCGCTTTAGTTAAAAAATAAACTAAAATGCATACATATTCCTTTGAAGGACGACAAAAATTTTTCGAATGGCTTTTTGCGTCAAAAGGACCGGTAAAATCTAATAAGCCAGGCATTATGGGTAAAAGAACGCTTTATTTTCGCTCTTTCTGCAGGAAAGGCTGTCATTGATTGTCTTAAACACCTTTTTTTGTAAATATGGCAAGTGTTTTATTTGTTAATAGTAGATTTTATTAAGTTTTTGGCTTTAGAAATCCAGAATCTCAAAAACTGCATAACTTACTGGTTTCCTTCATGAAGACTCACGTCGTGAACGAACTTAATCAGTAGTTTGCATATTGGGATAGAATATTTTTCTTTGTAAGAAGACCAGGTGCCATTTGCAATTGGCTACAAAAACGAATTATACACTTAGAGTGCAGAAATGAATTTAAATTTAATATATTGCCAGACTTGGATTGGGCTTTCCTAGACATTAGTGCCACGTACTCGTTAAGATACCATGCTTTCTGAGAAACAGTACTAAGAAGGTCTCTTACATTATTAATTTTTCTGCTAGATAGCGTGTTTTGAAAATGGAACGAGAGCGACGGTGTGTTCGGAAGAAAAACCGATAGACATATATCACAACACGCAATGCCTTGCGAAAAGAGGAGAATCGTTCCAATATGTCTGTGAAGTCGGTAAAACAAGAAAACTCTGCTCTAACGGACAGATTCCAAGTCAGTTTCCCCAATGTTTAAAGAATCAGAGCTAACCAGGATAAGACGATAGCTAAGTCCGTCTAGCAATAAATAGAATACATTTCGAAATTAAGTCTAGACAGTAAACTTTCTATCATGTCTGCTAGAAGAAGTCATCTGCAGAGCACTAGCTTAGGAACTGACAGAGTTTAGATTGGAGCTACCTTAGTCTTGGATAAGATAAGATGGGTAAAATTAAAGGACGTAGTATATTTTAATAATGAACATATAACGCCGCTGCATAACCTTTTTTCGGACGCATTGCAGAATTCGTGAAATTGGATTTCGGCCTTTGGACAATAACCAATCCATCGCGGAACACGAATGGTGTTGATAATGGAATAATTAGCAAGAAAATTTTTCCACTCCTGACGCATGTCTGAACGAAGAACATCATCCTATTAAATTTTTTGTTAGCACAACACAAGGGACCAATCATTCCGCAGGATCGAAAAACTTTTCTTTTTGTGTATACGGAATTTTCTGTCAACGGACACGGACCTAACGTTTTTGTGGAACTGCTGTCATCAATTTCAGGAAGTCTTCATGAAATAAATGGTCTGGAGGAATATCTGCTACAATGTCTTTGCTATTCGATGTTCATTTTCTTAACGAGAAACCAGCGGATTCCAAGTCATGGACTGACTCGTTTTTTTGCTGTTGGGGCATCTGCTCTTGTATGAGCTCCCGCAAGGACATAATCAACATACATGTAATAACGGGGAATCTCATTGGGAATTAAATAAATGGATTGAGCATCATCTGCGATCATCGTATAGAGAAATACAGCGCGCAATTCACTCTGAATATTACAGTTTTCAATTTTTAATCATAAATATAACCATTATGATTACTTCTGAATAAAATTCTCTTATACGGAGTTTGCTCAGGGTTAACAAGAATCTGCCGATAAATCTTTTGAGTATCGGCATTAAATGCAAATTGAAAGGCACGCCATCTTATATTGTAAGATCATTTTGGAGAATCGGATCTGTGTATAGCAATGAATTAAAACTTTGGCTATTGGATGATGGAGCCGACGCATTAAGTACTACGCGAACTTTCGTTGTGATTTTGTTGGGTTTGATAACCGCATAATGCATCAAATAATAAACGCTCTCGGGAAGATGAGAAGATCGATTATAGTCGGTAATACCAGCAGCACGGTACATAAATAAAAGATTCATGGTTTATAAAATAAAAACATAAGCACTCGCACAAGCAAAGCGGACATTTGACACTTTGTTGTCGTACCGCTATCTATGTGAAATACTTTGTGCACTTTTGTTGTTATGTAGCTGTTTTTGTGAGGCATGCGTGAACTCACAAAAAAGTATTTACAAACCATACATATCTAGCAGTGCTGTACATATCAACATGTACTAGACATATAAGACACTTTTTTTCTGTCTATGCAATTAACGGTAAATGAAGTTGCCATGCATGTCACCTTAATGTAGGACCACACACACTCACATATGTTTAAATTTAGGATCGCATCATTTCCATCGTGGGAAATTAACAGTTATCGGTCAATGAATGGCCATGAATAAGTGGATCAATAATAATATAGAATTAATATCATTATTGAATTAATTATTGTATTTTAAATGTTGCTCCAGCATAATATTAAGTATAGAAGGAGGAATAGTTTCCTCAATAAATCAATCTTAATTTTGAGATTCATGGAGCTGTATCTTTAAGCTCCAAATAAATAAAATTTAATAGCAACCATGTCTGATTCTTATTTTATTTATATTTTCGTGCCAGCGGCGTTTTTAAGCACCGGCACATAAACCATAGGTAGGGATTACATTCCAACAATCTATTCAGATGCGTTAATTCATATCCTGGTAACGCACAACCATTACAGTATAAGTGTTTGGAAAAGTATACTAATACTAATGTAATTGAATAAAATAAATATAATTGCTTGAATAATATAAAGTGAAAAAATTCCTTCACGCGTAAAAATGCTCTTACTTATACGGAGACCAAATATAAATAATATTTTAGCGAACTAGACTATTATTCGTATTGATTTTATCAGTATTGCCGTAGTCGATTTTTTGACAAGACAACTTCCAAGATGTCTTAGTTAGACAAATTGAAAAAAATTATCTGTTTATTAGTAAATATTTCCTTGTTTCACCATACAATTTATCAGAAAGCCGGAAAGGTTTGATTAAAAAAGAAAACTTAGTAGTGTTTATAAGTGGAGTAATTCATAAAAAGTCTAATAACTTGTATGTATAATGCGTGTGTTGATAAAAATTTAATACAGCATAGTATAAATAGATTTTATATACAAAGTCTAATACTTATACTTTTCCCTTTAACTACAATAACAAGAAAATAAATTTTTGTTGCGCAACATAAATTGTTTCCTACGGCAACACTTCGTTTTACAAATTTGAATTTCATCTCATTTTCAAAGAGTACTACGAGGCGAATCTGACTTGAGAACACAGCAATATTTAATATTAACCATAGTTTAAACGTACATACATATGTGTGTCAATTAATGAATCAAGAAAACAAGATTGCGCATTACGCAGGTCCGTTAGTTTGTTGCTCTCTTTTGTGTGACGTAGAAATAGGATATTTTTCGCAAACAAGTTAACTTTTGTGTAAAAGTGCAACTAAAAAATTTCTTACACTTTTTACGACAAACACACCATTTTCATTCTATTGTGACGTAGATTCGCAGTAGAAAATTTTTTTAAACGGCTGAATGCCCAATCTTGTTTTAATCAATCATGTGTGCAACCATTGAACTTAAAACACAACTCTTAAGAGAGGAAATAAGCATTAAAGAGCGTGAAATGAAGAGCGATTGTGTAAATAAAGCTAAAAAATGAGGAGAGAAATTATACATGTATATTAATACTTTGTATACTTTAAATCTCTGGGAGAAACAAAAAATAAAAGCGGGAAATAACCACCCTTGTGCTATAAACATAATCAAGACCACCGACCATCGACTACAAGATATCAAAAATATAATACATGAGTGCTTATGAGAATAATTCATTAAGCCGCTACACGACTACCGACTACACGGCTACTTTTGTAGCCTGTAGCCAACTTAGGCTAATTTCTATTTTTCTTGACTTCAAAAAACAGATTAGTGCTGCCAATTAATGGTGGTTTTAAAAACGCTATACATTAAATATCGCTATTAAAAACGCGAAAAACTATTATAATGGCACCATTAAAAACTAATAATCATCTGTTCATTTGCTTACATTTTTCATTTAATTTTTATTTTTAGGTTTTTTTGTTGTTTTGCTTAACTGTAATGCATATGTCAAAACAGATGTTTATTTTTTGTAGTTAGTGGTCGGTAGTCTTCAAAAGAATTCAGTAGCTCGCGATTTGGCTATTTTTGTAGCCAGCTTCTTTTGTAGTCGGTAGTCGATGGTCGGTAGCCTTAGACTGTGATTATAGCATTATTCTGTTTGGTGTCGTCAACGCAAGACGAAGTCGTTTTTCTTCGTTTGTCGTAAATCGGTATTTCCGTTGTAAATATTGTCCTTAATCGATGACTGTCGCCATATTGATGTTGATGATGCCGTTTAGCTTGTCGTCGCACAGCGGCACATTTGGCGAGCAGGCGCTCAAAAATCCGTAACTTTTGATTGGATTGGAATTTTGATATGCGGTTTCTGTTTGGTAGGTGGGATTTTAAACTTTATTTTTAATAAAAAGCATAAAAGTCGACCATCAAAAAAATACGAATGGTTTAATATTCGTTACCATTATGTATTGAATTTAAGCATGAAAGAAGAGTGTTAAAAACTTAAAAATTTTTTTTTATATGTATCTCCTATTCTTATTGTTACAAATTATAATTATAATTATTAATAGTTTTATAAACTAAATTTTGTCAGGAAACGCCAAATTTTGGCCCCCGTTATATTTTAAAGCTTTAATGCAACAAGGGCCAAAGGTTAAAGTTAAAACTTTCTTAATAACAAAAAGTTTTAATTTAAAATCTTATTTAAGTTTAAGTTTTATTTTTAAATATATCTATAACAATTTATAAAATAAATATAAATTAATTTACATACATACGTATACTTTCAAATCAAAGAGCCACTATACATTAAGCCATTTTACTAATTTGTTCTAAATAGCATTGATTTTCATCTTCTAATAGTGTTTAGCCTCCTCTTCTAATTCGACTGGAGCTGTTTTCCATTTTTGTTGAATATTGGACATATATGGATCTGAGGTACAAAACATAATACTGATAAGGTCTTCATTAGTACAACATCTATACATTTTTCTTGTGCTATATTCGCGAAAGAATCTCTAGTCTTTGTGCCTTTTTTCTTGCGCTTCTTCAGACAGATCTCCTCTTGGTAGCAAATTATACAAAATTTTATGAACTACTGAATATCTCCAAGAGTATTTTTCATTGTAAAGTGCAGCTGTTTTATTGGCGTAGTCACGAATTTTTTTTGCATTTATATCTCTGCTGGATGCAAAGACATGTAATATAATTTTGAATCGTCTTACTAACTCATAAACTACGCCTACGCAGTTCTTGGACCGGAAAAAATCTTCTTGCAGTATTTTCATCATTCGAATTTCCTTTAGGTTGGTCGGTTATAAGGCCTAGCCGTATATATCTTTCTTGAATTTATTCTTATTTCTTTCGTTTTTCTGCAGAAATAAACAGGTAATAAGAATAATCAGGTACAGATTGTACCATGTAGTGTGTGCGCCCATCTTTTGTGCAAAAAATCGCGTTATTCAGTTAAGCAAGGAATTAGCTTACATTTCCTTACCTATGTGATAATAAAATTTACATTCGAAAGAACGCCATAATAAACATGTGCATACACCTATTTTATTGAAGACTTCCTTTTTAATTATTTCATTATTCTGGATTGAAAATTCTTTATGATGTTATTGTTTAATAATATATATGCCAT
Organism: Cistogaster globosa; assembly: GCA_937654795.1. Taxonomy (NCBI): domain Eukaryota; kingdom Metazoa; phylum Arthropoda; class Insecta; order Diptera; family Tachinidae; genus Cistogaster; species Cistogaster globosa. Next base: position 45,977,835 of record OW569407.1, read on the forward strand.
TACCAACTCTAATGGGTAACCAAAATTTCATTGAATATTTAGATTTTGCGTATGTAATAGGTACAATATAGTGTATTTGTATATAACAAGATTCCATTGCAAAACTTATAAACGCCATCTTTCAAGGAGATTTAAGAAAAGTGGCTTTAACTCTGTGTTAAAAAGTTAAAATAATTCAAAAGTAACTCTGTTGAAAAAAATTTTTTTTAAAAATATCGTATGTATTCATAATTTTTATAAAAAATACCCGATCTTTGGTCAGAATAGTTGCTCTGGAGGCATAGATGTTTAGGGAAGGTGTCGTTTATAACACAGAGAAATATCTTTTTGAAAATTCAATTCTTACAAAATATTCGGAAAGTCTATTTTGGATCACCCTGTTCAGTTTGTTACAGTTGGAACAGAGTTCAAAATTTTTGCCCCCCGAGGTTTACTGGTATTTACTTTACGCCTTCTCAAAATATGTGCCACTGTGCGTCGTAATTTTTGGTTGTGTGTGGTGTCGTATGCTAAAGAAAACTTAAAAAACACGGTGATGTTTAAAAAGGCAAAATAAGAAATATACAAAATATCATTAGGAAATGTGAAAAACTAAAATTATTAACCTCTGTCAATTTAAAAAATTATTGAAAGAGTTAGAAAAGATCTACTCCCTGCTACAGAATTTCGCAATGGCCCTATGACTATTTAATTTAATTGTTTTTAACAGTTTTACTTATTTTATTTTTTTTAAACTTTCCACAACACTTTCTTAACAATAGAAAACAAATTTAATCAACTGACACAAATATTAGATATGTGTTTACTTATTTATATTATCGGTAAAAAGTCAACGTCGTCATTAAGCTGTTAGGGAATACTAAGTTAGTGTTGATGTTGTGTTAAATTGATGTTGTCTTATAATTGACGACGATGTTGACGACGCCAAACAGAATAAGGGTATATATGAAATGAGGGAGAACAATATTAGATTTTTAAACTTTCACTTTTTTCTTTATATCAAAGATGATTATGAATTAAGAAATATTTATTTCATTAAAAAGGAATTAAAATGTGAACTGGACTAACTGGCAGTGATCAAGTGCTAAAAATTTGGCTCCAAAGATTTTGCTCTTGACCGATCGTCGTGACCCAAAACTTTGTTGATTATTGCTTTGTTCCCTCGTTTTATAATTTTTTTAAATAAAAATTATCCACAAATTATAAATTTATTGCTATTTCTTTTTTCAATGTACTTTTTTTTTTTGTTTTTTTATAAACTTTGTAAACTATGCCAGTTTCTTTTTTTCTACATATTTTTATTTTTTTGAAATGATTTAGTAAATGTAATACTAAAGATTGTTCCTTTCTTTAAAACTAATTTAAACAGAGTTATTAATTAAACTTTACTGTTTTCCGTTTATTTGTTGAAAACTATGGGGGAAATAAAAAGTGGTGCTATTTCAAAATAAACTTTTTTTTAATCAGGAGCAGCATTCAGGGGATGACCCCTTCTTATGCAGTGCATTGTGCCAGAACTAGGAAATTAGGTTGTTGGAAGGGGGATTGAGGGAGTAGTGCTTGTGAAAATTTGACTTGAATCTTTGCACATTGAACGTGGCAGGAAAGACCTTTGCAAGGAGTTTATTCCATATACGAACTGTTCGGCTAAAAAACGAATTTTCTCTGTAATATGTAGTGCGATTCACTGGCCAATCGCCCACAAGGGAATGTGCTCCTGATGCAGAGCGCGTTGCGCGAATGCATTTACGGTTTTTAGGAAGGAGTTCCTTTATTACATAAGAGCACATTCCGTTGTAGTAACGATAAAACAGTTAAACACACCCCACATTGCGTCGATGTTGCAGTGAGTCAATAGAGCTGGATACCCTACTATCACCGTTGAGCTTCTTCGCTCTCTCCTGTACGTGGTCGAGTAACCCCAAAAAAGGCTTTGAAGCATCGGCCCATACATGAGAGCTGTTTTCCATTTTGGTCTGATAGAGGTAACATAGATAGTAAGGAGATCAGATGGAGTGATGTATTTCTTACACCGTTTCAGAAAACCTTGGCACTTGAATGCTTCTTCTGCAACATGAAGAATATGCTTGTTAGAACGAACATCTCATTGAATTTCCATGCCAAGAGCATCGAGAGCTTCTGATTCCTTAATATATATATATCACCCATAATTACAGATGAGGTAGCATGTTCAGCACTACGCCTGTGCGAAAGCACACAGCACTGGGTTTTATGAGCTTTAAACTGAACCCTCTTTGCCAGGCACCATTCGGAAATTATCAAAAAGTCGCGATTAAGGTTATTATCCATGTGTTTTCTTATAACCCCAATTTCCCGATGGTTTGGTCTATTGCGAAACGAATATGTATGACATATGCTACTGTCATCTGCAAAAGAATAGATTGGGTTGGAAGTCTGAAGTAGAAGGTCATTGAGAAAAATAGGAAATAGGGTAGAGGAAAGGACAGAAGCTTGCGGTACCCCTGAATTTACCTTGAACTCGTTTGATGGGATCCCATCTATAACAACTCGTATAGAGCGATCCCTGAGAAAGAACGATATAAGTCGAGTGAAGCTATCATAGACACCAAAAGCAATAAGTTTTGATGCGAGTGCACCATGCCGCACTTGATCAAACGCCTTAGAAATATCAAAAGCCAACACCTTACTTTCGCTGAAATGGTGATTGGATTAACACCATACTTCCGATAAAAAAGGCCTATAAGTCACCCGTAGAGCGTCCCTTGCCGAAGCCTTACTGCCGTTCACTACGTAAGCTGTTTAGCTCCAGATATTTCACAATATGAAAATTAAGCATACTTCCCATTACTTTGGAAGGTGCAAAGCAAATTGCGATTGGGCGGTTAATTTTAGGGTTGCTAGCCTCTCTCGTTTTTGCGGATTAGCAACCTTCCAACATGATGGGAACTCACCAACATGGTACAAAATGTTGAAAAGTTTTGCTAATGGACGCGCGAACGTCGAAGAGCACTGCCTCAAGACTAATGCTGGAATTCCATCCGGACCAGGGGACTTGTATATGTTGCATATTTTAGTGTTTTTAATCATTTGGTCCAGAGTGTATGTATGTTTATTTTTGATGTAGGAAATTATTCTAGTAAAAATGTGTTTTCTAGTTTTAGGTTAAGCACATTCATAAACTTTTTCTAATGTTGTTACTTTATTGAAACGTTTTTTTATATTAAAAGTGACAAAATATTTAAAAAACTGATTATATTTTTGTTTAGTTAAATTTTATGCTGTGTGATTTTTTAAATATTGTTATTCTTGATTTAACTTTTTCACTGTTTGCTTTGTATATTTTCAAATCAAATTAAAATTTTATTTGCTTTAACCACTTGTGTTTGACACAGACTAGTTCAAGAAATTTGCTTTGTTGTGTCAGTTCGCAACACCTTATAGATTCGCCTTGATACGTAACTTTAATATTAATTTATGTATGTCAGTATGCCAGTAAAGAAATCGCAAAGAAATTATTTTGTTGTTGTTTCAAATGTTTAACTAGGGAAAAAATGGATGGAAACTGGAAAAGTAATAAGACCTCTGAGCCGATGTTAAGCGTTCAAAGTAACCCTTGAACTGTGTTTTGATTGCTAACGCAAAAGAAAACCAATGTAGGAAACAAATTCGAGAAGAGAAGAAATAAATAGAACACAAGGAATTAGAGTTTTCTTGGACAATTAAGTTGATAGACTTTTATTGTTACCTCTTTTGGGGATTGTTGCAAGGACAATAAGTCAATTTTTGGTAAGAAAAAAACGAAACAACACTCAGACATGGCTGACTCGTTTAAAATTTTGAAATAAAAATGCAATTTATTTGTAGGTTGCAAAAGCAGATATCTAAACATATATATATTTTTATTGGAGTTACTTCACGAAACTAAATTTAAGCTCAAAATTCTTTCAAATACATTTTTTTATAACTAGATAATTTGTATGCATTTTTTAAGAACAAACTTAATTTTTAAGTAGTTAAATAAGCTTTTTAAAGATGTTTTTTCTCTACATGCCGATGCGCATGGTTGTATTTCTGTTATCAGCTGAAAACAGTTGTTGTACTAGTTATGAATTGTGAATAAGAGCTGTAAATATTGGTTACCTCTTTTTAGTTTCTGTTCAGCTGGTTACGACTTTTGTTATGATTTATGAATGTCCGCTTTTTAAGTTAGATTTTTATTATTTCTTATGCACTTAATGTCTATAACACTGCGCAACATTATCAGTATCAGCCCTAAAGTTTATTCTTCTTGTTGTTAAAAATTTGATTATCTGTAACATCTCTAACAATAACGGATTTTTATAATTAATTTCTATATTTAAAACTAAAACATCTTCGAAAATAGAATAGTAATTTAATCTGGCACAAATAATGCAGGTTTTTGTGGGTTATTAGTATCTTTATATCTTTCATTAGATTCATAATATTTAATGATGACATTTTTCCAATTTAAGTAGTACATAGATGCACATAGGTAGGAATGAGCAAGTACGAGAAATAATTTAAGTGTATGTATGCACTTGCATAATATTTTTTGTATATTTTGTTGTGATATTAAATGTTACGTTACAATGTTTGCTATTTGTGACTTTTGGGTTTTTGAATTTTTTGAGTTTGATTGGCAAATTATTTAAATATATGTACATACATACATATTTTTTGCATTTGAAAAAGCTTAGTTTAAATATTTTTGCTTCTTGCAAATGCCATCCAACGGCTTGCCGAAATATTGAAATAAATAAAAAACGAAATTCTTAATTTATCATGTTGGCGTAGGCAACATAAAGCGACGGCAATTTTAGTCATTTTTTTAATGGGTATTTTCGTTGTCAATATTGCCATTTATCAGTGACGAGCAATATGAATTTGGTATTTTGAAAGGAAATGTGCCGTTGCTATTGCCTGGAGCTGCCGTTGATATTGTCGTTTGTCATTTAAGTGTCGTGTACAAATAAAAAAGTTAATAAAAATAAAAAAGAAGATAACCAATCCCAACAAATTTGAAAATAGTTAAAGGGTTGCAAAAAAATCCATCACCTACCAGAGGTTTTCAAATAGGAACTGTTTCTTCTAAGGAAGAGTAGAAAAGTATTGCGACTGCTCTAAACGCCCTTGGTCCATCAACTACAATGAGTAATGGATGGCAAAAGTTATGGTATATAGTGCTTTACAAATTTATTTTTGACAAAATTCTTTTTACAGATATGGCGCGACTTAAAATGTAAGATAAAAATAGATGCTGTTGAGCCACATTTCTCGAATAATAATAATAATAATAATAAAAATAATATTAGTACTAATAATAATAAAAATAATAATAATAATAATAATAATAATAATAATAATAATAATAATAATATAATAATAATAATAATAATAATAATAATAATAATAATAATAATTAATAATAATAATAATAATAATAATAATAATAATTATAATAATAATAATAATAATAATAATAATAATAATAATAATAACAATAACAATAATAATGATAACAATAATAATAATAATAATAATAATAATAATAATAATAATAATAATAATAATAATAATAATAATGATAATAAAAATGATCATAAAAAAATAACTAATAATAGAATTTTATAATATTAAAACTAACATTTAAAACTAATACTTACCTCTAATACTTACCTTATTTTAAGTTATTTGATAACATTTGCTGAAAATGTAAAAAGTAGCGGGTATGCTGATTGATGATGCATCAGTATACCTACAAAATAAACTTACTTACAAAGTAATATCAAATTAAAACGGTCGTGTTTTCTTTATCGAAGTGTTGAGTTTTTTATCAAAGTTTATATTTTTCAGCCAAGTGCCCTATATACTTTCTTTTTTTAAATTATAATTTAATTAATTTAAAGACTTTCCTAAAAAATGTTAGGAAAGAACATTTTGGCGCCCGAGCATGACAAGTAAAAAATAATATTAAAACAAACAGAAAGTAATAAGTTATTTAATTTTTATAAAAACAAGTATAAGTTTTATTATTTAATTAAAACTTTAAAATAAACAAACAGTGAACAGTTTAAAACAAACAAACAAGTAAATACAAAAAACAATTACATTGTGTGACAATAAACATTGCAAAAGATTTTTTAAACATACATACATACGAGTACATAAGTAAATACAAAAAACAAAAAACAGAGATTAAACAAAAAAATATAAGAGGTTGTTAAACAACAAAAAAACCAAATAACACAGAACACAATCACACAAATTAAATTGTTTTCAACATAAAATATAAACAATAACTACTTGGAATTATTCTGTCCAGAGGAGTTCATCCAAATGCCCCGTTGCCGCTGTATTTTCTGTAGAGCAGAACGTAACCAGGGGATTAATTCCGAAACTGATCAAGAGGTAACAAGTGTAAAAAAATATTTGTGTTATTACTTTAAATTTGTAACTTAATCAAATTGAAGAGATTTTTGTAAATTATTCAAAAATTAATTTCGCTTTGCAAGTCGAACACAAAATATATTTATACACTTAAATAATTGTGAAACAATTTATTTATTTGTAATATTTAAACAAAGAGAAACTTAACGCGAGTGTTGATAGTTTTGTTAATATACAAACATACATATATAATTTATTTTCTTTATCATTGAGAGATAAAATGATATTCTTTAATTGCCGTCGGTATTGCACTATTATCAAAATAATTTTTATTGCTTTAGAAAATACACGACAATATTCGTGATTGTTAATTTTATTTATTTTAAATAAATTAATTAATACAATATTTGCATTATCTTTAATTTTCACATTCGTTGTTATTAAATTATTAAGATCAGTGTTTCATTCTGAATGTTCCTTGTATTACTATTTACTCTTAGCTAATAACAGTAAGGTGCGTTCACACTACCATCGAAAAGTTAATTTTCATACTGTTTTAATATAGTAAGGTGCTTATGTGTTCACACTAGCATTAAAAATTTTAAATTTATATTTTTATAAGACAAAATTGCTTAGCTTGTTCACACTAGCATATTATATTTTATCATATTTGGAAAATTAATTTTTAAACGATTTTACTTGGTTAAATAAATATTTTTATTATACAAAAGGCTGTTTTAAACACTGATCACAATTTATTATTTTTTGCGAAAGAAAAATAGATCTTAAAATTTAAAAAAAATCCATCGTGTAACCGACGAGAGAATAATATTTTGTAATTCTTGTAGTCTAAAACAATTTAAATTTTTTTGTTTTAAAAATTCGGCCAATAAATAAATTTGGTAAATTTAATATTTGTTTTGAGGAATTAAGTAAATATAAGTTCTATAATGCACAGCAGAAAACATCAAAACTCTTCTTCCAGATCGAAAAGTTTAGAGAAACTAATGGCAAAGAAAGCTAAGGTTGTAAAAAATATAGCTAGAATTCAGAAATATATATATAGGAAAAGACAATTTCTTTTAACCTTATATTTATATTTTTTAAACTTATATTGGCCAATCAATGTGTTTGAGTCTACTTGCTAAAAATAGGCAGCCAAATTTGCCTGAAATCTCTTTCAGTGCACAGACACATCAGTTAAGTCTCCTAAATATGAAGCTCACTAAATTTAATGGTAAATATTCTAATTATAAGAATTTTGTGAGCTTATTTGAGAACTTAGTCTTCAATGATCCGGCGTTGATAGATATTGAAAAGTTTAATCATCAAATACCATGGTTGTCCGATTCAGCTTAAGGCACAGTAAAAGCTTTTCAGATTTCAGAAGAAAATTATCCCAAAGCGTTAGCCAGCTTAAAGAAGGTTTATTACAATGAATATCTAATATTTTTTGATAATATTTCAGAACTTTTTGATTTACCAGGGATTTCAAAACCTTCGGCTTCTGCTTTGCGAGGCATGATTTATACAGTTCTTGCTATTTATGAATTGCTGTTATCAATAAGTGACGACAAGAAAATAACGAATGCCATTTTCTTTTGCATTTCAAATCAGCACATAATAAATAATTGCCCTTCGTTTACTGCTGAGCCCGTAAACCAACGATTTGATTTTATAAAATCTGTGCCAGCATGTATTAATTGTTTAAAAAAAGGTCATACATTAGCAAGATGTCCATCTTGAAAGTGCAGAATATGTAGTGGTTCTCACAATTCACTACTGCACAGATTTAATGCAAGTTCTAGTGGTTCTAATAATTCTAATAATCACGTTGATCAGCATTCTTCTTCTCATGTATCTGTTAATTATTCATCACCGGATGAAGGGATTATTCTTTCGACAGCTGTTGTGAAAGTAAGAAGAAATTCTGGCAAATATATAATGGCCAGAGCTCTTTTAGATTCCGGTTCTCAACCAAACTTGATAACTGAGGAACTTGCGCAGCTACAAAGACTGAAAAAAGAAGGAGACAGATTAAGTATAAACGGCATAAGTGAAACAAATTCGGTTTCCAAATCTTGTGTAAATGTAACTGTCACGTCAAAGTTTTGGGTATTGAGTCGTAAAATTAATTTGCAACCTGATCTTTGAATAAATAGAATTAGCTCAAATATTCCTTTGAATATAGAATTAGCTGATCCTTGCTTTCATAGGTCACAGAAAATTGACTTGTTGATTGGCGCAGAAATTCTCTTTGATTTAATGTGTGTTGGCAAAATAAAGTCTGGTCCGAGCCTGCCAATTCTTCAAAAGACGTCGCTTGGTTGGAAAATACAACCAATCAAAGGGCTCGACCAGTAACAAAGTATTTCATTTAAAAGCTGTTGTAGAACACGAGAGCAATGTTGACTCAATAGTCAGAAAATTTTCCAAAATTTCCAAATAAGTTAACAAAAATATATTCTAAGGAACAGCAACTATGTGAAAACAAATTTAGAAATTCAGTACGACGCTTAATGTCACGACGATTTGAA